>VZRN01002763.1:846630-872415 GCA_013397935.1 Dasyornis broadbenti | reverse complement strand
AACTGAGTAAAGCAACTAGGTCCAGGGAAATGCTTTATTCTGTTGTATGTCGCTCTATCTCTAGGGTCAAAAGTAGCAAATATGCTTAAAGGACTCCAGAGTGGAAATTAAGTTGATTTCTTCATAACTAGTCAACATGGCAAATGGTATAGGTACAATGGACAAGGTCTTTGACACTTTTTTAGTGCAAGTATTTCCCTTTTAACTTTATACTTCATTGTCATCCAAGCTTTACATATTGGATGACAAGGATAAATTAATACCACTCTGTCAGTGGCTCTGCTGTGACGTTTGCCTTTAACAGAAAGCTAACTGCTGATCTTTAGGCACAAAGCCCAGGAATCTATCAGCAGAGTTCAAAATTAGCTGAGATCTTATGGCCTGAGGCCACCCTGGTAACTAATGGCAATTTTACAATCATTAGTTTTTGCTTGATGGGCCAGTAGTAAGTGGGACCATGATCATGACCCAAATCTAAGAAAAAAGCCTCGAGGCCCAGCTTTTTGTCAGATTATGGCTTTACTTACCTAAGCTGGTTTTATCTTATTACAGTGTGTAAGCTATGGTAAGCTTGATACAGACAGGATGGAAGAAAAGAAATCGACCCAACCTTAGCAGGGTATTAATCACAGGCAAAAGGCTGGGAGAAAGGATCTGGGGTATAAATCAGCATCATTCCTGCTGGTCACTGCTTGATGAGCTACAGATTCGAATCCAATTTTGCCTTATCATATTCATTTGGAAATTGTCAAACACAGTAAATAAGACAAAAGATTTCTATTTTGAAAATAACTTTCCCAGCTGAACACTAGTTAATATACTTTACTCATAGTGTGCTTTCAGGACGTTTACAGAGGAGACAAACTCCTCTAAATAAAAAAAGTTCCAGTCATTACTTCTGGACTGATTTTTAAATTTTCACCTTAAGACTGCATAATGTGCAAACTTCTAAGGAGAAAAAATCACACCTTTCTTTCATTTGCCAGTTTCTTTCAATTACAAGAAACCAAGAAATTCGTAGTTGAGACTGTGGGAAAATTTCAATGCTGAATAACTTCAATTAAAGAAAAAAAATGTTATGAGGCATTGCAGGATAGAAACTGATTTCACAACCACCTCTAATTTTCAAAAATTAATATGACAGAGCATGAGCCTTTGGATAACTGTTTCCGCTCTTCATAGAAAGGAAAAGCATCAGTTTTTAGAAGTGTTCAGAACTTGTTTCCAAAGAGCAGTAGTTTGCATATTGCAACCTCCCTTTTAGCTGTTCATGTTTCTGCTAAGCTCAAAAAATCTCAGTTTTACTAACACTTCTCTTTGAAAGTTCCAGGGTTTGGGTGGAGGGACAGATTGACTACTGGAAACAGTGATGTTGGGGGGGGAAACTGACTCCCAGATGATGCAAATAAGAGGATAATAGACAAGGAAAAGTGTGATGAGACCTGATGGGAAAAAGTATCTAAACAGTGCTAACAATAAAGGGGCTGGTTAGGTTGCATTCTCTTCTACTAGAAAAATACAGGCCAGGGTTACTGGTAAGTAGAGAGAAAGGATGGAAAGTGTGGGCTTGGGGGAATGAGATGCAGTCCTTGTCACTGATCTCATGCACACATTTCTTCTGTTATTTGGTTTCTTCAGCTGTAAATAAAATTCAACTCTATGTACCTAATATCTCAGTACTGCAAGAATTAACATTTATGAAGTGTTGTGTCACCCAGGAGTATAAGACAACACAGGTACAAATTACTACTGACACCAAAAAGTAGAGATTCAACAAGGATTTTCTCCTTAACATACCTAGGCTGAGCTATGTGGTGCTTATCAAACCAAATGTTATAGGCTGTCTCCTTGTATTTCCCAATCTCAACAAGCTATTTGCTTTACTCACTTCTTTGTGCTTTCTTTGTCTCATTCTTACTGTTCTGATGGCTTCTGTCCTGTTATGAGATTGTAAATTTCAGGGGGCAGGATAGTCATTTTTTTATCTGTTTCTACAGGACAATAATAATCTGATCTATACTTTTCCTCCAGATACAACAAGAATAACTACATTGGTAAAGAGAAGAAGACAAAACTATTTCATTCCAGACAAGTAGAAAAATAATCCTGATCATCACAAGGCAAAATAAGTGTCATTGTGTCTCTTTTGTGTGAGATTGTCCTATTTTTATTTAAATATGGTTGCAATGCCAGCTAGTTAAAAGATATCTGACTTGGCAAACCTCCATGGTATTGTTCATGTGAACTTTGTCCATATTTGGGTGCAATATATTGTTCAAAATTCTCAAAAAAGAGGCATCTTCAACAGCTCAGACCCACCATAAAAGCTTCCACCAAGCCAATTATCAGAAAGAGCCAGGCAATGGACACTGGGGCAACAGGTGTAACCCAAAGTCCTTTTCTTGCCACAATGACACTTAATGTCATCATGTTCACATGTAGGAATGCAGGCAGGTCTGTAAACATGCCTTCTCCAGCAAGTGGACTGGTGATCCCAGATCACCAGAGGGCTGTTACCATATCATCTGCGGGCAATCAAATGTGGAGTGCTGAAGTTGGGAAAACTTTAGCCCAGTATTTGAAACTTTGCTACTACACGAAGGAAAGAGGTCAACAAAGTCACTGATTGATTTGCTGCCCTTAAAATTATCACCTCTTAGAAGTCCTGGTTCTGTAACATCCATTCCTAGACTTCGGTTTATTCTCCTGGAGCTTGTTTGGGTATAAAAACCAGTGAACATTTATTTTTGTTACTCACAGAGAAGCTAGGACTGTGAACTAACACAAGAGTGGGTTTATTGAGAAAGAAGTTGCCATTCAAAAGTTGAACTGTGGTTCAACTATTTTGGAGAAACACAAGCAGATGACACAGTGCTTTTCTTCATAGTGAACATGCTTGATGGCTATTGCAACAAAACTGAAGATTTATCTAAATGATCATACACGTTCCGGTATCTGTGGGATGAAGTGAGGAAAGAACAAGGATGTCAGGTGAGACAGGTGAAAATATTTATAAGCATTTTTTCCAGCTAATTCTGTGTCATGAATGAAACTACTCACCTGTACTAGAACATTTTCAAGCAATAAATGAGCACGGTGACTGATGCTGAAATCAAAGTGAGGCATCTCTTACACACCCTACCCACACATTTAGCTGGGTTCAGAAACACCAGCCTGATCTCAGTGGTCTGATCTCAGATCCACTCACCTACTCCCAGCGTTGGAAGGCAGGGCAAATTTGGTAGCTGCTGACTAAGTAAACCATGTGGGAGTATGTCATTGAGACACAGATGGTATTAGTCCTCCTAAACTAATGAGAGCTTGGCAATCACGAGGGGGACAGGATCTGGGGGAGTCGTGGCTAACCCCAAACAGAGCACTCAGCAGTGGATTCCAGGGGAAAAAAAACCCAGTTACTCAAGACAGATTTTCTGCAATTCTTGCTTGTTTGCGGAATTAAGTAATTTGGATTGTTTAAAAAAAATACTGAATCAACACTTCTTTTTTCAAATGACACAGCTCTTTTAAGGAGAAAGTCAGTCTGCTGGTGTTATCAATCTCCCGTAGTTCTGCTAAGAGGTAAAAGTCATGAAGAAGCCAGAACAGAGTTTGCAGTGGCATCAACTACCAATCTGGCTGCTCCATGGAAATTGGTAGTTGTATCAGCCAACCTTGCTGATATTTCAATAGTTCCCTTTCCTAGACACATTATTTCCTTTTGATTTTGGAAGCACAGGTTTGATCTTGTGAAATCCAAATACGTGGTGAGGAACCCACAGTAATTTCTTGGGTGTCTGAGGAGCATAGGGGCCCAGATCCTCTTTGCTTTCAGCAGAGCTTAGGTTTCTTTGACTCCAGACTCATTTCCTCGTAAAAGCAGACCTGGAGGGATGAGTCAACAGCCATTGAGGGCAGTGGAGAGATTCTCATCAATTTTGTTGGAGACTTGCCCAGACTCTAATTAACCAACTAAATGGCCTTCCTAACAAGGCTAAAAAAAAAAAAAACTAAACAAAAAAAACCCCACAAAACCTAACTAACTGCTTCAGAAATACCTAGAAAATGGAAATGAACAAATTACCCCAGGAAGAGTGGTGGTAATCAGTGATAGGAAAATCTTAGGAAAAGCTTGAAAGTTTTTTCCAAATGTTATTTTTAGCAGCCACCCTAGAAATTCCTGACTTTTTTTACATAATTTTGAATTCTGTTCTTGTATTGTTTATCCCTGCAGTTATCTGCTTTCGAATATGGATGAATCTGCTGATTGAAAATTAAATATAAATATCTATGTGCTTTATATATTTAGTAACAAACACATGCACACATATGTACAGTGTATTTGCATTGTTGCCTGGGAACAAAATGCCTATTTTTAGTTAATATCAGGTGATTTTAATTTACAAGAACTACCTCGCCTCTCAGCATTTTAAAGAGTGTACACAGAGGCACCTGCATGCTTCTAACATTTGATGTATCATTAAATATGCCTTCTCACATTTGGCACATAAACCCTGATAAAGTTTCACCTTTTAACGAAATAAATGACTCAATTAACAAGATGAAAAACAGCAGTGTGGTGGCAGACCCTCTTGGTGGCAAAAAAAAAAGGATAAAAAAGAATTATCTCAGCAGGGTGTTAATACAAGGAGCGCCACAACACACAGCAGGCACCTGGTTTGAGTGACAGCCACCCAGCAAAGCTGACAGATTTGTCAGCTTGCTGACCGCTGGCTTGAGTCTCTCACACCACCCTAGGAATAAATTGTTGCTCAGGAATGGCTGGGCAAGCACTCACTTGTCTCTGTTAATCTAATTGAATTTTTTTCAAGTCGTTTTCATTTTTATCTGTTCCTCTGTGGCAGCATTCATTCCTGAAGCAACAAATTTTGGCACCCTCAGATGACTTAACTTCCTCAAGGTGCTCCGGTCTTTTGCAGGAAGGTACAGATACAGGGCCAAATTCATCTCTTAGCTCCCAGGGCTTGAATGGATATAACTGAGGTACAATTGGACCTACCACAAGGGAAAATTCCCTTTTTTAATTGGACTGAACTTAAGGCATCTGTATTCTGTTTCAACATAAGATCCTAGGGAGCACAGTTCATGCATGACATATTCACTATGACCAGAAACCAAGCAGAAAAGAAAATTGGAAAGTTGTTATCCCTTTCCTTAAAGTGGACATTAGCCTTCATGCAAACATCTGATGTGCAGTTCAATGGGAAATTAGGAGAGCAATATGAATGCCGATGGAGAAAGCTGGGACTTTGACTCAAAGACAGTTCAGTAGTGTCAGGTATGGAAGACTCTGCCAATCAGCTTAAAACCTCGCTAAGCAAAGGCAGCCTTATTTAAAGAAGAGATGATCAGGAATTGCGCAAAATCAATCTGCTGAATATCACAGTTTCTGAGGTTAGTAGATGCAAAACCACAAGTTCTATTGTATAATCAGGCATGTGCCTACATGAATGACATCTTTATAATTGTATGCTGTATCTCTCCATGTGTTGCATATCATTAAGCACCCAGAATATGTGTAATCATTCTAGATCTAGGAGCTACCACTTACAAAGTTTTTTTAAAATATGACATACAAAACTAAATATGTTCAGGGTTGACGCAATGCTGATCTCCTAAATGCTACCAAAAAAGGTCAGGTTGCTTCTAATAAATCTCTGGAGATATTATATAGCAGTCCTAATGTTGGATCTACTCTGAGACACTGAATTCTGACTGAAGGAAGATGCAACGAAAATAACTTGGTGATAGTTTTTACTTGTGTAAGACAGTTTCACTTGTATCTGTGCATCAAAGAAGCATTAAAACTTCAGTGCTCAAAAGCCTCATTTAATTTCAAATGACAATGCTCCTACTCACATGACAAAACCCTAAGATTAGCTCTTCAGTTCCTGTGAACAAAGAATATCTATTTTCAAGCTGAGCATTTCATATTACCTTGGTACCAAAATGTATTTGTAACATTCCCCAAGAATGGACAAGTCTAGCACTCACTTAACTCAAGGCAAACAGTGTCATGCTATTCTCACAGTTACAGAACTCCATACTGGTTTTCATCTTGACTCTCTGTTGGGATTTTAAAAAGAATAGCTTTTTACCTTCCTTCTGCTTAGAGTGGTGAAGTTCTGCTTTCTCTAATGGAACCATTTTCATGAAATCAATAAGGTTGTTTGTTGAAGCAGATGATATTAAAACAGAATAAACACATGAGTCTGACCTTCAGCTACAAGCTTTCACGATAGTTAGAGAGATGATTATTTCTAATATAGATTAGGATTTTCGCTGCAAACTGTCAAGAAATGTCAGGATAAATAAAGGTATGCATTGTTTTCCTGTCTATTCAATAAACTCTGGGGGGAAAAAAAAAAAGAAAAGTAAAGTGTCGTTTATATCCTGAAGTGAATTGGTTTGTATTAGCTTTAACATTCTTATTTCACTGACACCTTCTTCGGAATAAACCTATCAACAAAACTTGTGACTAGAGAGTCTAGGAATATTTCCTTGATTTCCATACAGTACACCTTCAAAAGGTATATAATGACATGTGGAAGGAATTAAATTTGATAGTTTTTCTCAGGACTATTTGACAGTAGTACTGAAAAGGAAAATCAGAGTGAGATATGGACAAAAAAAGGGTAGGTCTAGTTCTAAAAATGACTAGTTACCAGCATTGACCTAGAAAATCATTTAGCTCTAGACCTTTTGAATATTTCTTATCATGCTTCAGACTGGATGATATTGAGAGGAATAACCATTTTGCTTTACTACAGATATATTCTTTTTTCCATTTTTTAAATTTTAATTTCTTTTTACAGTATTCATCTTCAGAGAGAGAGAGAGAGGAATAAAAAATTGTTAAGAGACTGTATCTCTTTCCAGGAGAACAGAGCAGTACAAGTTCTGATTACTAAAAATCAGAATTTTATATTAAACTTCATGTGACTTTTGTGATTTTGAATTAACGGATATGATCGCTTTCCCTGATTATCTACACAAGCTCTTTTTTACCTTTTTAATAGCTCTGGACAAAGTTTTGTGGTAAAGGCAGTTGCATATCAATAGCCCTGTACAGGAACTGACTCAATACCTTTGGAGTTTGGGGATAGTTGCTCTTAAGCAACAACAGCAGAAAGTGTTATTACACAGAAAATGCAGGTATTCCGAAAGTTCATGTGGTACAGAAACCCTTTTCAAGAAGAAAACTCTTTCCTAAGCAAATGCTTCCCTTCACAATTCAATTTGCTCTATAATAAATTTGGTACTGAGAGAAAGCATCAAGTCCCTTCAGGTTTATGACACAGTGTCCACAATCAGATGAAGTAGCAGGTGAGTGTGGCTTAGGACAGCTAAGCATTTGCAAACACCACAGAGAATTAATTCAGTATCATGTTTCCTGAGAAACACTACACCTAAAAGCATAGGCACACAGCAACAATGACATATTTCAAAAATTCTTTAGTTAGGAGTTATAAATAAATACAGTTATATATATATTTTCACAAACACACTAAAGTAATTTAAGAAAAATTATGTATGTTATTCTGAGAGATGTAATGTTCAGTGTCCCTATCCAGAAATGTTTTCTTCCTACTGAAAAGACACATGTAACAAAATGTCCTGAAATCTTGGCTCCACATAAATCAAAGGAAAAACTCTTGTTGTCGTTATTAACGGGCAGCATTTAGTCCTAAGTGAAAGTTCGTTAGTATTTAGCTCACCTGTCCAAATGGGAACACAAAAATAAGGTCCAATTCACCACTGAATCACTGCTATTATAGTTATAAGTGTATAGTTTTACATCAAGCTAATTATTCTCACAGAACATGAATTATTGGAAAACAAAAGATGCTACGATCTCTCTCTGTCTGCCTCTGTGCATCTGTCTACAAAAAAAAAAAATCAGATCACTGTAGATGACTCTCTAGCAAGTATTATTTCATTCACATAAAGTGAATTTTGTCTGATTTCTTCAGAGGGGAATCAAAAAGGCGACAGAAATATCTTTCATATCTGTTCCTCATTTTGATTAAGTACTGAAAAGTTAGTTTGGTGTTTCCCCATGCTTCAAAACATTCTATTTTCAGGAACATCATTCTGATGATTCATGTGGGATACAGAGCCCAGAGCAAGGGACACATGCAGGTCACCACAGATACTGAGGGCAGATCAGCTTTACAATGTCCAGTGAATTACACTTCAAGTGACCTCTATGCACAAATGGACAAAAGAAAACAAAAAGCACAAAACTTTTCCAAAGCTTGCAGAAATTCAGGATGTGCAGAAAAGGTAAATTCAATGTGAAAACTGCCAGCCATTGTTGATTTGACAAGCTATACTGGTATTAACTGAAGTATTAAATATCTTAAAATATCACTCATAATTATTTGATTTTTGTTCTGCACAAATTTGGTTGAAATTTTTGCTTATTAGAAATGCAATGATCATCTATTGTTATAAGAATCAAACCATGTTCAGGAACCATATATTGTTTTTTCAATTTCGTATGCAAGAAAATAGAAATATGAAACAAAATTCAGCACATGGATGAATAAACCCTTAATTTATTAGATCGGTTTTGCTCTGATCAAGGGAATAGCTGTAAGAAAAGAGGTCAGAAGGACTAGTACTGTTAATATGCAATTGATGAAATCCTCAAACACATATTGATCCACTTTTTATTACATTTTTAAACCCTTGACTGTGAATATTTCCCAATAAGACAATAACTATAGCAAATATAATTTGATGTTCTTAATCACAGTAGATGTTCTTCCCCCTCTAAAGATCATCACGCTGGAGATATTTACATCCAATACACAATGTGAATTTGCCATGGATTTCATTTCATACACAGCCCTCTTTTTCACATTCGTTTCTTCAAGCATATCATCTCTGTATTTGACACTATCTGTACTAACACATTTTAGTCACACATGGAAACCCCAAACAAACTTTCCCGACAATATAAATTGTTACAACAAAAAAAGCATAATAATGTATTAGACCTCTACCCCCTGAAAAACCTTCACTGCCTTATTCATTACTTAAATAAAAAGAAAAAGGCAAGTTAACTGTCAGGAGTTTTTTTTCTCAGAGCTGTAGAATTTCACAAGGAATTCAGTCTACATGGAGACTTGGGAATAGCTGGTCGCCCAGACAGGCGTGCCTGGGGAAAGTCTTTCTGCTGCTTGTGTTTGACACAGCTTGAGGCGAAGCAGGTTGTATGGGCCTTGACCCAGCAAGGTCATCATTTTGTGAGCAATTCTGAGGCCTGACATCTGCTGCCTGGCTTTGAGTACAAACCAGACCCCTCAGCCCAAACACAGCCCCGCCTAAAATAATCCCCCAGCAAGGATCCTAGGCTTCAGAGAAAAGGCTAAATGGCCCTCTTTTTGTCTGGGTGTCCAGGCTTTTTAGTCCTTCCTCATCACGTAGCAGAGAGTGGAGAACAAAACCATTCCCAGAATGCAGATAAAGGCCATATTCTCACAACTCCACACCATAACTTCTTCACCTCATGTGAGACTCGCATTCACACTCCAGGGGCATGGCTTTGGGAACAAAAAGGGGCAGGAATGCAGCAGCACAGAGAGGGACATTCTCTCCTTCTTAAAATGCATTCAAAATGGTGCTTTTTCCTTCACAGCTTTTGAAAAAATATCCATTGTACTAAATAAGGCACTGAGGTATATGTGTTATTTTAAATATTATTAAGAGTGTGTACAAGGAGTGGAAGACCTGATTCTCAGACTTTCTGTTTCTCCATGTGGGAGGAACTGAGAAGAACCTGGTGACCCATATAGAGGTGGCTCTGAGCCTTGACTGCCACTTGATTTTGTTTCATATTGAAAGTCTTTCAGTCATTCTGGCAACAGAAAGAAACTGCCAGGGAGTATCTGATAATAGCCCGCTTACAGGGAATCTCCACAAAGCAAAAGTGGTACAAGGACTGTCACTGGCAGCATATTTGACGTTAAATGAAAGCCTACCTAGAGGACAGGTTATGACTGTTAATATTTTTTCTTAGAATCAAGTTAAAGCACTCCTGAAGTAAATCTAATCTTATAATAAAGATCAGGGAAGCCCCTGGATTTTGCCACAACACAAATAAATTTTATCTTCTCTTCACCACCACAGTTCCATCTAGCCCCAACCACAAACAAAAATCAGCTCCAAAACAAAGTGATTCCGAAAAATGTATTTATTTTACAATGCAAAACACACCTTCTGTGTTTTCCACTCTAAATATCCAGTGGTCTCTCCCTATGGCAGCTACAGTGCTGCATGGCTGCTATGGTGTTTGGTGCACCCCCAGTAGCAACAGTTATCTATGCCCCAATGTCCTCCCACCATCTTCCCTTTACTCAAGTAAACACAACATGGAAGGTGGAATGAAGACCTTCTGCTGCCATGACCTCTCTGCCTCTGCTTGTCCTTATAGCTCAGTTCCAGAAGAAACGATCAGAAAAGCCTCCAGCCAGCCTGGGTCACCCTTATGCCCCTCTCACCAGGAAACCACTTGTCCTTGTGAAACCTCAGGTCCAGCATCAAACTCACCAGTCACATTTATACAGCACTAACCTGCCACAGCTGCCTTTTCAATGTGGCATTGATTGCTAAAAGCATTGGATGGGTAGGAGCAGCAACATGGTAGGAAATCATGAGTTCATATGAATCTGTTTGGTGGCAGGGAATTATTTAAGGTAAAATATCACCGGGAGATCAAAAGATCAAAATCAATCACAAAAAAATATTTAGACAAGAATTGGGTAAATTTCTAAATCTCCAAATGCTTAACAGTCTTCAGACAAACCAGTCTTCCAGACAAACAGACTTCCAGCCAAAAATAAAATTGTATTGTTTCAGATTGACATTGATTACCTTATGGAAAGAATTTTGTAACTAGATGAGTGAAAAACTCAAGGATAAAAAAATTGAAGCTCATTATGTGAATTCTTCAATTAGATACTGTCATGGTGCATCAAGGGGAGTTGCATTGCATTCACAATATATCTCAAATTTAATCCAAATTTTATCCCAAATTTCAGTATTCCTGGTAGTTGCCTTGGGTCTGATGGGCGCTGCATTTCAGTGGTCTGTTGTGTAGGATCACACACTCCTTATGTAGCAAAATCCAGACCATTGCAGACACCCAGGTGCTAACAATGCTCCAGGATTATCCCCCTCCCTTCCTGTAGCAAATTATAGTTTACAGAATCACAGAACCAGCTGAGTTGGAAGGGACTCACAAGGATCATCGAATCCAACTCCTGGTCCTGCACAGAACCATCCCTGAGAGCCACACCCCGTGCCTGAGAGTGTTGTCCAAACACTTCTTGAAATCTTTCATGCTTGGGGCTGTGACCACTGCCCTGGGGAGCTGTTCCAGTGCCCAAGCACCCTCTGGGTGAAGAACTTTTTCTAATATCCAATATAAACATCACCTGACACAGCTTCAGGCCATTCCCTTAGGTCCTGTCACTTACTGAACTTCAAATGCTTAGTGATCACTCAGTCCTCTAATTTGTTGAGGTCTCCCTGCAGGGCTTCCCTACCTTTGAGAGAGCCGACAGCTCCTCTCAGTTTTGTATCATCTGTGAAGTTGCTTAATATCCCTTCCAGTGCTGAGTCCAAGTATTTTATGAAGATGCTGAAGAGCACAGAGCCAAGGATGGAGCCCTATGGAACCCCACTAGTGACAGGTCCTCAGTCTGATGTCACCCCATTCTCTGTAACCCTTTTGGCCCACCCCGTGAGCCAGTTGCTCACGCATCACAGGATGTGTTTATCCAGCTGTGGAATGCACATTTTGTCCAGGAGGATCCTGTGAGAGACAGTAGCGAAAGCTTTACTGAAATCCAAATGATTATATCTATTGCCTTTCCTATATCAACCTGGTGAGTTACCTTGTCATAAAAGGAAATCAGGTTTGATAAGCAGGACTTACCCCTCAAGAAGCTGTGCTGGCTGTGACCAATGACTGTGTTGTCTTTCAGGTGTTTTTTTAATACCTCCCAGAATAATCTTCTCCACAGCTTTACCAGGCACTGAAGTGAGACTGACTGGTCTGTAGTTTCCAAAATCCTCCTTCTTGCCCTTCTTGAAAATTGGGACAATATTTGTGATCTTCCAGTCAGCTGGGATCTCTCTGGATTCCCAAGACCACTCAAAAATCATCGAGAGAGGCTTTGCAATTACATCAACCATCTCTTTGAGGATTTCTTTGATGAATCCCATCAGGCTCCATAGACTAATAGAGATCCAGCTGAAGCACCAGATCCTACGCAATTTCAGGGTCGACTGGGAGTTGTTCACTCTCACAGTCATGATCCTCCAGATCAGGGCTCTAAGACCCCCTTGGTCCATCATCTGTGTTGAAAACAGAGGCAAAGAATGTTTTAAACACCTCTGCTTTTCCCATGTCCCTGTTTGTGAGGTGACCATCCTCATCCTGTAAAGGGACGATGTTCTTTTAACACTGCCTATTGCCATTAACATATTTGAAAAATCTCTTTTTATTGTCCCCCACATTTCTGGCAGCTTCAACTCCACTTGAGCTTTGACCACACGAATTTTCTCCCTACAGTGGCAAGCAGCATTTCTGTGTTCCTCCTATGTCACCCGACTTTTCTTCAACTGGGCGTATATTGACAAGTACTTGATTGATGAAGGTGTGAGGAGTTAATGACACATGGATCCTTCTGAACTCAAATTCTGCAAGTTCCAGTTGCAGGAACTGAGTACACAATATTCCAGGCTATTCCTCCTGTTTTATGGTTCCAAGAAAGTGCAGGTATGGGATGCTCTCAGGGAAAATTGAAGCTGCAATGATTTCAAACAAAAAAAAAAAAAAGAAAGTTAAATCCCTGAGCTAATAGGAGAATCCATTAAAAAAAACCTGTCAGCAAATACTGACCATCATTAACAAGGTACACTAAGAAAATCAATGTAAAGGAAACAGAGCACTTGTGAATGCCGCTTACTTCCACTGTTATGCTACCATGACTGCTATGACTGTATTCCTGAAGTTTCAGGAATATTTATTCCTGAGTGCAGTCCTCACCAATGCAATAACTAGCATCTGAAATATGCTTTCAGCTAAGATAATTGAAATAATAAAATTTTACACATGAAAAATACACTCTAGGGAGGTTCTTGACTTCTGCTAATTCTGGGCTTTCAGTGGAGTTTTTCTTGAGGAAAGACTGAGAGACAAATTAGAAGAGGTGTGCAGTGCAGAGAGGGCATCATCATCCTGTTGAATGTCACAAAAGGGCCTATCACAGAAACAGTGGGATATTGGTCTAGAGAGGAATGAGCATGTTAAGAGTAAAAAGAGAGAGAACAAGAAAAAAAGAACAGAGAACACCTGTGAGATGATGGAAACTTTTATAAAACCAGAATTTCTTTAGTTGACCTATTATTCATAGAACCGAATGTTTGGATAGTAATGATTAATGTCATAAATTCCTTAGTTTTACTTAGAATCTTTAAGACTAGACAAATAAGCTCATCAGAACACCCAGGGCCAAAGATTTTCTAAGAATTGCTTAAGAGTTTCTAGGAATCCTGTGATATAAAATTTCTAACCCAGAGTACCCCCTATGCACACAGCTATTCACCCTCCAGCACATCTGTCTTTTTGTCCTCTTCTCCCCTGGCAAAAAAAATCCAACCTGCCCTCAGATTTTGCTAGCACAGGACACACTGCTTGAATCCTCCCTATTGCTGAATCAGACCCAAACAAGGATCTCTGTAATTTTGTTCTATAAATATATGTCCTGTCATTTTTATTGAGAATTTTAAATTCTTTAGCCAATATCTATTAGTCTTTGGTAAAGGTTAAGGGGAATCAGATGAACAAGATAGAAATTGATAACCAGGATTCCTTTAGTGAAACCATGACAGCCCTAATACATTGACCACAGTGGTGAGTAGTATATCAGGCTGTAGAACCATTTTTGGACTACCTGTATGTGGATTTTATCTCCTCAAGAAAGATTTCATTCCAAGAAAATCATTCACTGGTTCCTATAAACAGGCACCTGCATTTAAGTAACGATAACGTCATTATGAAGCCCTGCTCTTAGAAAAGGATTGCCATCCAACGTGTGCATTCAGCACTCCTCAAGTATCCAGTACTCCTTTCTATTACTTAAAGCCCTTATGTAGTGTGAGATTCTGCACTTCATGCACGCTGGGACATACACAGACGTACAATCACGCTGTACCTGTACAAAGAACTCTGAAAATTACATACTTCCTCCCTTACTATGCCACAGCCCTTGCCTCTTCAAAGTTCTTGGGTTTGCTTTATAAGGATAGTGATTTTATTATGAATTAAGTCATTTTCTGTACTATGTTGCTACCTAGGCAGAATCTGTCCAACAAAAATCAAAATCTTCCAAAATTTTGTTTTCAATCTGTAGATTGCCAACCATGCAAGAAGACCAAGTAATTCTAGATTTTAAATAAAGGACAAAGGAGATTTCAATTCACAAAACTTGGAAGTAGGATGTCACTTGAGGAAAGGTAAGAAAGGGCTCCTAGGCAGTATGTTATGCTTTGCTGTTGGAGGCTGGTCAGGAATTTAAGGAACTGATGTGATTGGCCTCAATCCCACTATCTGAGATAGAGAGATAGAGGGATCAGAGAAATGCAGCTGCCATCTACCGCTTGTTTTCCCTGCCAGGCCAGGAAAGTGTGATAGCAGAACAAACCAAAATTGTTCTTCTTAACATGACAAGTTCCCTAAAATCAGGATGTGCAACAGTGTGCCTAAGGGGAAAGAGCAAGAAGAGGGATGCCTAGTCTGACAGAGAATGTTTCCTGAGAATGATGCCTTCCATCCGTTAACACCATTAACTGCCTATTTGTCTTCCTATCTCGTTCCCTAGTCTTCCCAGCAGACCAGATAGGCTTACACTAAGGTAACCCTTTTTTCCCCTGTTCCGTAGAAAGCCTGTTCTGTACAAGATCATAAGTAACTTCTTGTTATTCAACCCAGGTGTAATCCCTACGTATCCACGATAGGAAGGGCCTTTTCACTATTTAAAGGCTAAAGGAGAGTGCAAGTTCACTCTGCAAATGCTGAACCCTTCTTTTTGTGTTTGAGATGTCACTTGATATAGCTGCAGTAATTTTCAAATTATTTTGTGGCATTGAGGCATTTCTGACTTACTACTCCTATATGATATTTTGCCTATCTTTTTGGCAGTTACTGTAATGAACTTCTTTACTGGCTTTTAAAAAAAAAAATTGAAGTTGTACTTATGATGTGCTTTTCTCAGATTTGCATCAATAAAAAAAATCTTACTAAGGTTCTTCTGGAAAAAGTACTCTGATAAGATTTTTGTTTTTAAAAAAAACTCACTAAAGATTTGTGCTGATAATAATTATGCACTGATTAATAGGATTAATTTCCTGGATGATCAAAGCATGATAGGTACTTAATAACACAGCTACAGAATGATGGCTCTCAACAGCCAAATTACGTAGTACACTTTCTTAAATCTGGCCTATCTGGCGCAGAGAAGGAAATGAGGCCGGCACAGAGCAGATAGGTTAAGAATACTGTTTTGAGGAGCTGCTCTGACCCAGAAGCTGGGACATGGCTTCGTAAGACAGATGAGAGAAGATACCAGTGAAGGATAACTAGAGATTTTGGAGCAGTCCCTTCTATACTGGGCATGCTTAACAGTTCTAATTGCTCCTTCTCTGGATTCCCAGAGAAGGAAAGATTTAGAAAGAGAAATTGTTGAACTCAGAACTTTTAGTATCTCACTCCCATGCAGTGTGCCCACATCCATCACTGGCAATAAATACCCAGCCTGTACAACAGAGCACATCACCACTGTAAGTCCTCTATTGCTTATTAGGCTTTCGTACCATACTTTTAGCATCTTGAATATTTCCAGGAACCCAAAGATTGGTGACAGTGGGAATAGCAGCCTGGGTGACTGGATCAATCTACAGAGCCCCAGCTGGATTGCTTAATGTCTTCTTGTCTGACAAGCATATCTGCTTGGAAAAGAAAAGAAAAAAAAGGTGTTTTTCATTTGTCCATTTACTGGAATACTCTTGCCAATTGGCTTTGCATTGCCATCAAATCTATGATGGTATTCCCAGCCAGGAATCCTGTCAGAATTTCTGTAACAAGGCAAAAATATTCACACCAATGTGAGAGCTCCACCTTTCTCCTTTCTGCTTTTATAATGTGGATCCTGTGCAGTCACTCTCCCAGACATTGCTCTAGTCAGTGCTGTTGTCAAGTCAGAGTATACCAGGGACAGACGTGATCCACAGCCTACTTGGGACACTGAAGAAGTGTGCTGCATGGTGAGAAGCATGAGGTATCTTTGATAGACACTCTGGATTTACAAAGAAGCTGAACCTGTCTGTGCTAGCATAGAGAGTTATCATCCATTACCTTGACTTCAGGCTAGGAAAAGGTTTTTCAATAAGCAGATTGGACATTTGAGGTTAGCAGCAAAGCCATGTGGGAAAGCATCATATCAGACAGCAAAGAGCTACAGAGTAACTTCTTTGGAAGAGAAATTAATTCTTGTTTCTGCAAGAGTGAAAATCCCCCAGAAATATTGACAGTGACACCCTTACAAAGGCTAGGGTCTTACAGATGCAGATATTTTAATAGTGATGCAAGCTGGTTTGTACTGGTATGAATTGCCCATATAGACAAATCTTGATGTCACAAAACGTGTGCATAAAAAGCAAGATGGAGGGGGGTGAAACAGTCGTACTGCAAGATGCATCTTAATTTTAAAAGAAAACAAATGTGTTTGAACAGTTTTTCCTAGTCTGTCAAGGAGTTTCAAACCCTAAAGGTATTTCAGCCTGTTCCCTTTCTCCTTAGGTACAATCTCTAATCTCTCTCACTACTTTTTTTCAAAGATGCAACCTAGTTACCTACCACATAAAATGCAGAAACTTATATTATCATGGTTCAGCTTTAGAGATTTACATTAGAATCAGTGAACCTTATTTTAGCACAATATATATGGTGAGCAGTACAGAGAGAGAAGACTGGGTTTATTCCCCAGGTAAGTCATTTATTTCTTTCCTCAAAGAAAAATCCAATATCCTGAGATCAGATGCATATTGAAGCCTTTGGAAGGGGAAAAAAAAAAAAAAGAAGAAAAACAGGCTTAGGTTGGATTAACATGTTCAAATTGGACACTCACTATCTGTATTCTCTGCAGAACTGGCTCTCTACATATTGCTTACTCTATACCATGCACAAAAATGGGTTAAACATTTTCCTTGACGAGATACATGGCCTGAACTTATTTACCAAGCAAATATTTTATTAATTTCTTGTACTTCTTTTCATGTCAAAGTTTTGTTGTTGTTGTATTGTTTGATGCATTAATTGACTATGAATTTCAGAGATTCAGGCCATGAATCAGATATAAATATTACCAGAAATTCTGTATATGTCCAAACCCCTCAATAAACAGTTTAGAAAACTGTTTAGATGTTTTGTGGGGTCTGGCCCAACATCATGACTCTGTGGGACAGACTCTCTATGCCTCAACCAAGCATGAAACCCATACCTCAAGTCTGCATTTCACAATCACAGGGTCACCTCACACCTGTCAAACCCTGGTGCATTTTTCAAACTGTAAATTCATCTACTGACCTGATTTAATGTAGGATATTTGCATGCAAAAAAGAGAAAAAAAATCTTTTATTTTTGTCTTCTATATAATATCCTTGGTAAAATTTAGAATAATTCAGTGGTGCTTCTCTAAAAACATTTCTAATCATAAGAGTAGCATTAGGGTGCATATTATTGGAATTAACATGGGAATCCAGTCCTCTGTCCATGGAGGACACTCTGCTAAAGTGCTGAAACAAAGACGGCCCATGTGCCAAGTTATCTACAGTGTTACTTAGAGATAGGAGAAAACCAATTGGTGTGTGAAGCTGACCAGAGATTGTGATGATAACACACTCTTATGTGGACAGTGCAATACGCAGCGGTCCCAGTGACTTAACCACTGCTGAATTTTTTATAGAAGGGGGGAGGTCAATCACAGACAGAGATGATGGGAAGGAGGTCACCTACCCAGAGGTATGGCAATGAGGTCTGCAGCACACAAGGAGACATAAAAATGCAACTTGAAATTCTGACTTTAACCTTCAAAAAAATTGTTTCTTATACACTGGCTGGCCCAGGAGTGACCCCAGGGTGCATTCAGACACAAAGGCTTTCACCGGGTGCCATGGTAGAGATGTTATGTTTAGGTGTAAACTCTCTGCTTCACTGGGGTCCGGGCAAATGGATCCTGTGGGCAGCAGCAGCTTGAAGGCCACACACCTTAAGCAGAACATAATCTTAAATGACTTCTCCTCTTTCCCCTTTTCTGTTTTTCTTACAGTGTTAAAAGATGCTTCTTATCCGAGGGAACATGCGTGTAAAGAGATGCATGCTGGAACTGAAACTGCAGGTGTTTTATAGAGGGCACCGTCGCAGTCGGGTTGGCACTAGTTACAGTTTCACCCTTTTGCTCAGTGGTTTTATTTATAAATTATCCTGGAGGGGAAAGAGCAGAAAATATCAGCACATATGGTATGTCAAGTCCCCTACTGCTTGGAGACCCCTGAAATGCTTAGGTACAACAGGGCATGCTTAGGGCTCTGAAAATCGTGCCTTTTGTCATTTGAGCCAGGCCCTTAACATTATTTTAATGGAGATGTTTTGAATTTAATTATGCATCTGTTGTATAATACACTTACAATAAATACCTCTAGTTATTGCTCCTTAAAATCCCTTTCTTTCCAATATTGACTGCTCTAATTTACTTTTATGCAAACAGGCTAGTCAGATTTAATAAAATGTCTTAGTAGCATGTTTAATGACATCATTCCCCCTAGGGACAGTTGGGAAAATGACCTTCCATTTTACGAAAGAAGAGGATTAATTTTTATTGTCTGCCCCAGTTAATGCGTGTTTAGACATAAAGGCCCGATCAATATGACAGAGAGTATAGTGATTTTACTCACAGTAGTTTCTAAATGGACATTTCTTACTAATCCATTTTTATAAATCACTTTAAAGGCTTTATTGATCTTTAATTGGGAGTTACACCTAATCACTCAAGAGCAAGTCATGGCTAGTTTGAAACATTTTAACCCTTTCCACACAACTCTTTAAAACTCATATACTGAGAACTTTTGCCCTTTCCTCCACTTCAATACACATTATGTATCATCCTTAACTCCCAAAGAGATCTTGCTCAGACCACCACACATCAGATGAATACTAGGGATACTAGGGAAATATGAATACTAGGGAAAAGGTTATACTTAAAACCTCAAAGAGACAGTATTGCATGTGTGTGCCAACAAATATGCCCACATAGAATGGTGGGGGAAAGGCATATTTCTTTGGATTTTTAAAATACAACTGTTCAAAGCAAATATTGACAGTGGAAAATGATGTCATGCTATATGACGGGCTTTTTTTGCATCTCTGTACCAAGCTTTCCTTTCTTGTATTCCTTTCTTTTCAAGAGTAAGTCATGCTCTAAAAGTGGCCCAGCCAGCATGGGTTTAGGAAAGACAGGTCTTGCTTGACCAAACTGCTCTCCTTCTACAACAGTGACCCACTTAGTTGATGAGGGAAAGGCTGTGGATGTAGTCTTAGACTTTGGTAAAGCATTTGATACCATTTCCCACATGATTCTTCTGGAGAAACTGGCTTCCCATGGTGTGGATGAGTGCACAGTTCTCTCAGCAAAAACTGGCTGAGCTCAGAGAGTGGTAGCGGATGGAATTATACCTGCCTGGTGTCTCGCCATGTGTGGTGTTTCTCAGGACTCAGTATTGGGGCCACTCCTGCTAAACATCTTCATTGATGACCTGGATGAGGGGATTGAGGGCACCCTCAGTCAGTTTGCAGAGCACACCAAATTGGGTTGGAGTGTGTTCTGCTGGAGGGTAGGAAGGCTCTGCAGTGGGATCTGGATAGGCTGGATTGATGAGTCAAGGCCAGTGGTGTGAGGTTCAACAAGGTCAAGTGCCTGGTGCTGCACTTGGGTCAACAACAATCTCACAGAGAGATACAGGCTGGGGGCAGAGTGGCTGGAAAGGGCCTGGTGGAAAAGGACCTGGGGATGCTGGTGACAGTGGCTGAACATGAGCCAGCAGTGCCCAGGGGGCCAAGAAGGCCAATGACATCCTGGCCTGAATCAGCAAGAGTGTGGCCAGCAGGACCAGGGCAGGGATTGTCCCCCTGTACTGGGCACTGGTGAGGCCACACCTCAAATCCTGTGTTCAGTTCTGGGCTGCTCATGACAAGAAAGACATTGAGGGGCTGGAGGGTGTCCAGAGAAGGGCATTGGAGCTGGGGAAGAGTCTGGAGAACAAGTCTGATGAGGAGCAGCTGAGGGAAATGGGGATGTTTATTCTGGAGAAATGGAGGCTCAGGGGAGACCTTATTGCTCTCTACAACTACCTGAAAGGACATGGTGGTGATATGGGTGTCAATCTCTTCTCCCAGACAAGTGACAGGATGATAGAAAATGGCCTCAATCTCTAAATACACCTCAGTATTTGCAGAATAAATTAAATTGACAGATTCATTGGTTTTTAAAATTGTATTTTTGCATCCTTTCGAAAATTTTGAAAGTTTATTCCCTTCTCACCAAAACATTCTTTTGAACTGAACAGTACCTCATGATTTATACAAATATTCTAGCGTAATTATATGCTAATATGTATACACAGAGCAGAAAAATGTCTTAATCTATTTATACCATCTAGCATTTTGTGAATGATTTTTGAAAGAACCCTTGCAGTTGTGGAGTAAACAACACTGGATTGGAACCCTAATTTATGACTTATTTAGTTACACAAATGGAAAACATTATCATAAAATGTTAAACTTCCGTGGTTAGTGCATTCATATAGATTTCTTGATAATGGCTGAATTAATTTTAAAAATATTTAAGAAAACGTTCTCCTTGACTGAGACTCTCCAAGCCAAGAAAACCCACAAATGCAGTACTTTGCAATCACAGTGTTTATATTAGCATCACGTCAGTAATATGAGCCTTTCTCTAGGACACTAAAACACAGTCTTGAGAGTTGGTAAGAGGAGAATTTGGAAATAAGTATTAAAGTCCACTGGATAAATTTAATCTGCCTAATTGCCATCGTTTACAAATTTCCACTATGATCTCCTTTAGAACTTTCTGTTCATCACGGTTCACTATATCAGAACAAAGACTACCACAACACTCTTGCCTAGGGCTTTTGTCTGTAACTGGAACAACCTGGAACTACATTGTTCTTTAACAAGTTCAAAGACCTTTCAACTAAAAGGCTAATGGATACATCTGGGCAAAACTAAGTAATGGTAAAGATGGCTTTTAATATTTCAAAACTGCCTCTAAACAAATAATTGTCTACAATACCATTTCTGGTTAGGTGAAGCCATTTCACAGTTTAAAAATACATAGTAGCAGAAACTTCTAGAAGCAACAAAAAGAAAATTACAATTTTTTTTCTCATTTCTGGATTAATATTATTTTTCCTTTCTTTAAAAAAATGGGGTGGGGGAAAAAAGAGGGATATGGTGCAGGTGCAACTCTGAAAACTTACTGGAAAGCTTCTACCCTGCAGCATCACACATGCCCCTTTTATCCCAGAAAAACAACCACATGCTAGATAGCACTTGTAAAGATGCAACTGAAAGAGGGAAAGACACATCACCAGTTTGAAAAGAGGAGTAGTCTATATAATAGCTTTTAGCAATGATTCTGATCATCATTTAGGAATAGCTATTTTTGAGCATACTTGCTAAGCTAATTTCAGAGATAAACACTTCTGAGTAGTTTTGGTGAGTTAAATGGAAGAGCTTGAAATATGTCTGATCTCATGCAGAAAAAGGAATATCTTGTCTAACTGAGAGTATAAATTCCACTTTTTTTGCAGAAGACAAGTCCAAATCTGTGCATTTAAGGCTGGGAAAAGGTGAGTAGAATTCAGGCTGGATGTGATCTGCAAATATTCCTATCATTAATGACATATACAGGAATGGGGAATCCCCACCTAGAAACTGAACAAATTCTGGCCTGCTTTAGAAACTACTATACAATAACATTGGAGGGCTAGTGGTCCACCTCCCTTGTGAGCAGCCAGCTATTTTGTGGAAAAGAAAGGACTAATCTAACTGATAACTTACACAAGACCAAGAGTCCTCAGGATTTTACTTACAGCACAGAGAAGGCTTCACATGTATGAAAAGTGTGGTCAACACTTAGCTGAAACTGCAGAGGGGGAGTCTGGGGTGAGGGAAGAGGGAGATGAAGAACTCAGCTCAGATATTTAAGGTGATGGGGTCACATAGTCCATGCAAGAGGAGAGAATGGAATGGAAATGCTTGTCCAACACTAACCAAATCTAAGCACTTGGAAAGCAGCTATAAACATGGCTACTAAATGAACTGAAGCTTCCCAGTATATCAGAATTAGGTTTCTTTTGCTGTTTGTGTTATGAGGTGACTATTAATACGACTAGTGACTAGCAGCTGGTTTTCACTTCTCCTGGACTCTGACCTGTAAATAACTGAACAGGAATATGATGCTGAAAGGCTTTCTCATTAGTATAATAACAACATGGGTGTAATAACAGGTTTGCAATACAAACATTAAATAATGACATCCAAAGCAGAAATGCAAGTGCAGCACCTTTGGTCTCTGAAGAAACATAAAGCTGTGCCCCACGTTGTCTTCCCCTTCATCAGAGTAACCTTTTAGTTTATGTAATTTTGGGTTTAGTCTTAAACTTTTTGAAAATGTGGCAAAAGAAAGTGATATCATCACAATTATGAATGGATGTCATGTGCTTATTTATTCAGCTTCTGTTTCCTGTTACCTTTAGTTTCTGATTGCATCTTTCCGCTGGGAATCAAGCAAATTTGGTTGGCTGAGTTTTTTTCCCCCCACAAGTTACACACAGATCTGACTTACATCTCAACAAGAACAAGTAATTCAATAGGTTGGGCTAATATTTGTTAATAAACCAAAGGAAAATAAAACAGTTGGTGTAAAAGATGGAGAAGAAGACACAATAAGAGAAAGAAAGAGAAAGAAAGAAAAAAATAAAGAAAGAAAGAAAGAGAGAGAGAGAGAAAGAAAGAGAAAGAAAGAAAAAAATAAAGAAAGAAAGAGAGAGAGAGAGAGAGAGAAAGAGAGAAAGAGAGAAAGAGAGAGAGAGAGAGAGAGAGAGAGAGAGAGAGAGAGAGAGAGAGAGAAAGAAAGAAAGAAAGAAAGAAAGAAAGAAAGAAAGAAAGAAAGAAAGAAAGAAAGAAAGAAAGAAAGAAAGAAAGAAAGAAAGAAAGAAAGAAAGAAAGAAAGAAAGAAAGAAAGAAAGAAAAAGAAAAACAAAATATGTATGTGCATACACACAGAGAGGGGTTTTCATGCTGATGAGCAAATACAGGAATAAGAAGTATTTTGATCAGAAATTGTCATTCTGTGGGATTCAGAAAGCACAGTTATGTCATTAGGTAACAATCTATAATTAACTCATTCAAGTATCTGTGAAGGACATGGCTGAGCCAAGGACAGGAACAGCTATTCCACCCACATGTTCAAATAAAAGCAAACAAAAGTTCTTGCTGTCTGTCACCATAGTCAGAAGCTTCACAGAAGTTGGTTGATGTGTGGTTATTATTCTGGATGTTATCTCTCACTAGGAAGACTCTGTGAAAAATCTGTTTCCCTGTACAGAAACCATTGTATTTTAAAGGAAATACACAGGTTTAATAAGTGGACAGCAAAACTGACATTAAAATAAACAATAATCAAATTGTTTTTAAATATATCTTAATTTCAAATGGTTTTAAGTGCATGAGAGAAGTGAAACACATTGGCAGTTCTTCTTTTACCTCCTGACACAGCAGTCAAAAGAGAACAGCAGAGTTGGTTGGCAACCACGCTATTGTTAACCAGTAGCACAGATCGCAGTATTGCTTTATGCCCTTTGTTAGACTACATGTTTTAAAACATGGTCAGGAGATAGGAAGAAAAGACAACGGGACAGCTTTGAAATATATGCACATTATACAGGTGTATTAAATGGATACAATGAAACATTAATCATGCTTTCCATCTCCTGCTGCTTTTTAATCATCACAAATTTATGAAGTTCTTTGTAGAGTTCCGCAATTTTGACAAAAATATTTTATTTTCTTAAAATATTTTTCTCTGAAACATTCCCAAACTTAATTTTTATCAAATTTAAAATTTATTGTTTCAGGATTAATAACTTAATTCTTTTATTATATGTGTAGAGGTAGATTCTAATTGGCCATTAAATTCAAATAAATCGCTGCAGATTTACACTGATATGACTGAAAAGAAAAATTTGGCTCAGGGTTCCCAGTTATTACTCCCACAGCCTCACAGACTTACAGTAGGGGTGTAAATGAGAACATAATTTAGCCCGAGTTATGCAGTTATGGATACTAATTCCCCAAGGATAAATTTTGATTTGAGGGCAGTTTATTCTAAGTGACTCTCACTAGTCCAACATTATGTGATATATGTGATGTGGGAAAGGGAGAGGAAGAAAGCAAAAAAGAAGGAAAGAAGGAAAGGAGGAGAAAGAAAGAAGGAAAGAAGGAAAGAAAGCAGAGAAGAGGGCAAGCAAGCAAGCAAATGAGAAATAAGGCAAGGCAAGGAGCAAAAGAGAAAAAGGTGGAGGATCAAAGAAATAGAAGGAAGGCAGGAAACAAAGAAAGAACGAAAGAAGGAAAGAAAGAAAAGAAAGAAAGATGGATGCTTCAGAAAAAGATCTCTAATATTATTAGTTAAAAGAACAATTTGACTATAGAGTTTAATCCATCTACTAAATGTCAAGCACTACTGGATATACCAGCAGTTTCCCTGTCCCTCCTTGCTATTAATATATGCTTAGCTGCAGTAGAAATTAGAAGGTCTGTAATAATACCCTTCCAAAAACACTTGAGATGAAAATTTTGGTTTGAAATTTACTGAGAACTCTATTACTGTAGTTATAAGTTATATAAAAGGCAAATGTTAGGAGGGAAGCCTTTCATTTAGACCAGCTTATTTCTGACATTATATGTATTCTACCTTTTCTCAGAAGTGTTAGAGTCATTGAATTTGACCAGTATGCTAAAGAACTGCTAAAGAACACATTACCATGGGGTTTCTTTTACTTTAAAACCATTTAATTTCCTTAATACCCACAATCTTTGTGCAACACTTGCCATAACCTTTGTCACACCACTGCTTTGTCAAACATGAACCAGTTCTATGGGTAGAACTTCCTCTGAGATGTATACATGCAACCCTGGACAGCTTAGTTTCTTTCTGAAAATGTAATTGAAAGTCACTTAAATTATTCTACACACATTGTTTATTCCTGTCCAAAAATGGCATTGTAAGCTTTGAGGCACAAAGGAGAAAACCTTTTGTGTACATGTGTTTTAGGGGAGAGACAAGCTGTGAACAAGGGAGCAGCTTGAAGTTAAAGAAAGAGCAATAACAGACGACATTTTGTCTCAATAAGGAAAGAATTTTTAACCTAGTTTCCTCATAGAAGACTCTTTCACTTGGGTAAGTAGACTCCCAGTTCCTCATTTAAAACTGTGAAAGCATTAAAACCAAAACAAACAAAAAAAAAGAACAATGAACGGTACAGGTATTTCTTTTATAAACAGATACAAACAATAATGTTAATTTTGAATTTTCAAAAAGGTAGTAGACTAAG
>VZRN01002763.1:711998-844709 GCA_013397935.1 Dasyornis broadbenti | reverse complement strand
TTGCAAGCAAGGTGGTTTGTTTCTCTTTCAAATAAATTTTCTAAGGTTAGGGGGTTTTTTCTTGCTTTTTTTCTTGTTTTTTTTCTGAGGGGTGGGTGTGGTGGTGTTATTGTTTTTAGCAGTTTTGGTTTGTTTTTTTGTGGCAAAAATTTGCAGTTTTCCAAGCTTTAAATTTCATCTCGTCTGAAAGGTTGACTAGCCTGAACTGAAAGGTTCCTCATAAAAGACTCAGTACTGCTAAAGAGAAAGTAAATAAATGAAAGCTTTCCACCTAAGCTTAATTCTTTGTATCTTGAAAGATTCCTGGGCTATTTTATTTTTGTGCTTTCACAAAGGGTTAAGAGGTATTTCTCACAGTGATTGATAAAAAGAGAAGCCAGCAATAATTTGACATGAAACCTCAGACTACACTTGTTTGATTCTGTAACAGCAAACAAGAATTTTATTAACATCTTATCCCTTCCTGGCCCCAAGATAGCCTCTTATCAACACAATACAACAAAACAACGTCACAAAAGAGATTAGGACAGAAAGGGATATAAAAAAGTACTATATCATTTGAAATGGCAAGGGACCGAAGGTTACAGTTCCTTTATGGAGAATCCAATCCATATTTATTATTTTTTTATATTTTAAAAAAGTCACAAATCTCTTGCCAAAATTATGCCTTTTCCTTCCCTATCAAATCCTTTCACATCATTTGCAGCACAATTCCTCCCTGGCCTGCCTTGTAGTATGTCATTCTAAAGCAGAATTGGAAAAATAAGTGACATAATGGCCATAACCTTGAAAACATTTTTTCCTGAATACATAAAAAGGAAAAAAATTACCAAAAAT
The DNA here is from genome assembly GCA_013397935.1 of Dasyornis broadbenti. Lineage (NCBI taxonomy): Eukaryota > Metazoa > Chordata > Aves > Passeriformes > Dasyornithidae > Dasyornis > Dasyornis broadbenti. The sequence goes on along the minus strand of VZRN01002763.1, from coordinate 843,872 downwards.
ATGTGGCCTAAATTAATTCTGAGCTACAGTTGCAATAACCTTTCTTGAGGAAAAGAACTTTTCAGGTGAGCTGAGTTAGGAACCAGCATCATGCAATTTCAACTCTTCTTCTGTTTATTGGTGAAGTTTATTTTCACTCTTAGTGCTTCCTACTGAACAATGCCTCCCCCTTCACTGCTGACATGGACGGGGAAAAGCAGGGCAGGTTTGAGTCTCAAGGATCCTAAGACAACAGATTTTCTCACCACACAGAAGCTTAATTCATTCTATAGCGTCCTGTGGGAAAAGTAGATTGGGGCAGGGTGTTTTTTCCTTTCTTTTTTTTCTTTTTTTTTTTTGGTAATTTTCCATTCATGTAATTAGCACAACTGAAGATTAGTATTTTAATTCTGCTAACAAGATACCAATTTTTAGTTTCACAGGAAACCTTGAATCCAGTGTAGTCTGACTGCTGGGGTATCAGCTGATGCTTAATAGCATTGTTTTCAAGTCGCTTTTGTTAACTGCATCATGGACATCACATGATAGAGCTATATGTACACACACAGTTGTGTGGAACATAGTTCTAGGGAAAGGATGTGGAGTTATAAGCCAGATATCCCAGTGCCACAGGCTGCAGCACCATAGGGACACTCAGGTCAGCTTTCAGCTCTCTTGGCAGGAGAGCTGGGCCCTGCTGAGATCCATGGTGCCATCCCTGAATCAAGCTGGCTTCACTCAAGTGTAGTTCTGTCCACACTACCTTTCAAACACATTTCATTTTGCTTTTTCTAAAGGCAGATTTTGGCCCTGCAGACCACAATAATCTGTCATGTCACTTAACAGCAGCAGAACATAAACAGAATGGGAGTGCTAAATATTCCCATTGAGAAAAGAGAAAGACGTGAATGCAAAAGAAAGGAAGAAAAACCTAATTAATTGCAGCAGTTTCTTTTTGTCCCAGCTATCCAAAGTACTGTTTGCAATGCACATTGGTCTTTAACAGAATCCAGCTCCCCTCCCTACACAAGCAAAACACATATGACTTTTTAATTCATTTACTTGTTTGCATCAATGAAAGTTTTGTAGACTTTTTGTGTAAGTGCTGTCTTGCAAGTCAATAAAACAAAGTTATACTTTTAAGTTCTGAAATATACCAAAAATTTTGGAACCACTGATTTCATTGGATTTAAATGTACTTGATGTCCAGCTTTCTATTACTTCTAAATTTTCTTGAAGAATTATTTTTAAAACTGATGATTTTAATACCAGACACAGTGTAAGTGGGGTAAGATAGTTTAACCGAAATAGGGTGAATTTAAGATAGACCAGATGCAAGAACAGCTAAAGTTGAAACAAGTTTTGATCCTTACTATTGGGTTAATAAATTATATTTGGGGGAGATTTAGATTATATATTAGGAAGAAATTCTTTACTGTGAGGGTGGTGAGGCACTGGCACAGGTTGCCCAGGGAAGTTGTGGATGCCCCATCCCTGGAAGTGTTCAAGGTCAGGCTGGATGGGGCTTTGAGCAACCGGGACTGGTGGAAGGTGTCCCTGCCCTTGGCAGGGGGTGGAACTGGGTGATCTTTAATGTCCCTTCCAACCCAAACCTTTCTATGATTCTATATGCCATACAGATTTTTGCCTCAGTAGTGCAGTTGCAGCTGCTGCAGAATTTGGTGTGAAAACAGAAGAGGGCTGGTGAATGACAAGTCACATGACCATTTATCTTTGAGCACCACCTACTAAAACAGTTTAAGTTCACTTGTAAGATTTTCACACAGGTCAACACAACCTCTTACTTTCCTCATTCCATTCTTTGGAGCATTACTGATACTGTTGTGGGCACATTAACACCATGAGAGAATTTCTGAGGTGAGTTTAAGTCATGCCAAGCTTAATTTTAAGGGATGCTCATGTAATATCAAGAACCCTTGATATGATTTCTGAAACACAGTATTTTCTCACTGCACTATATAGTTTCAGCCTGGTTTCACTTTATATTTTACATTCACTTAAATCAGAAATGAAAGCTAAGACTGAAAATACGGGGTAAAAAAATGTTCAGGAACCTAAAATGGCAGATGTTTTCAAGGCTCTGTTTAATACTGAGAGACAATAGCTTACATTATGCAAAATTACATTGCTTAAGTCAAAGCTCGGTTTGCATTTTTAGGACCATAAAAAATCCCAGTGTGAAACCACAAACTTCTGTCTTTTCTTTTTTTTTTTTTTCCCTTCTTGTAACTTAAAAAATATCCGATTATTTAAACCATATTCTGTAAAAGCAAGTTTCTCCCATTCCAAGACCTCATGTGCCAAGTTTCAGAACACAGAAAATTTTTACAGGCTGAGATATTAACCTCTCAAAACAGGAGCATGTGATGGAAGCTCTGTTAATCCCTTGACTATTGGGGTGTAATGAGGCATTAACCTACTAGCTCTCCGAAGTGAAAGGGTCCAGTTTCTGACCTCAGTTATAGCAATCCACATTGAGAGGAACTCCTTTATTTTCAAGTACTTTATGCTCTCTCAAAAAATTGTTTTCTTTTCCAAAACCACTGTTCCTGGGAGAGAAGCTCTACAAATAAGAAAACTCAGATTTATGAGCTATAGTGTGTTCCTGAAGGTAATTTAAAAGCTGTAGATAATTGTGATTGCATAGTGCAGTTTTACAGAATCATACACACTTCAAGATTATGTCCTAGCTGTGTTTGCAAGGGGTAACTGTCTCATTAGCTTTGAGATATTTAGTATTATAAAGAAAATCATACAAACACTGGAAAAATATGAGTGTCTCATCTAATCTCTAGCACTTTTCTATGGCATAAGCCTTTTGAATTAAATTCATCACTAGAGAAAATATTTGCCAGTCCATAATCTAATCATTCTGCACTAAAATACAAGATCTCTGCTTCTAAATTTTTTTTCAGTGTAGACTCCGATTTCAGCAGCACAAGAACATTTCAGTGTAACAGGTCTTAAAGGTAAATAACTTCTGGAAACAGTTCAATATGAAATATTATGGGATTTAAAACTTATTATGTGGTTATCAACTCAGTGACACTAGACTGATGGGATCACCGTAGAATGTCAAATTTAAGAATAAAAGATAATTAATTCAATAAATGGTAATGTATTTAGCACATATAGACAATTACTAACACACTCTAGGGCAAAAGTTTAAACACTTGATATGTATGTCATACATATGTCACACATTTATTCCTGAGCACAAAGGTTACCCCTGTGCTGCAATCAGGAGATGTGACTCTGGTACAGATAGATGTACCTGCTGTCGCCTCAGCTCAGCTCCCTCAGGTAACAGGGGAGCAAAGACGTGACAGCAGAGGCTTCAACCTCATGAGCAAGAACCTGCTTTCCCCAGCAGCAGTGAAGAGCCTGCAGTGAAACTCACACCACCACAGGGTGCAGTAAGAGTAGGTCCCTAAGAGGAGTAGCTGAATTAGATACGGGATCTTCAGGGAGGTAAGGAATAAATGCCTATCTCATGTCCATCACTCGCCAGAGGAGCCTGCATCTGCCTGAGTCTTTAGAGAAACCAAATTCCTCCCTTGGTCATTAATTTTTAGAAAAAAATTAGGAAAGCAAGTATCCTTATAACTATTAACTTGATAGGTAAGATGAATGACATCATAAAATGCCATTAGAGATTAAATTAGTTTGATTCACTAGCTGTCACAAAAAACAACTGGTACCAGCCTCCCTTTGGACATCTTGCATCCACAACAGCAAAAGTCTTGAAGGATTCTGGCTTGTTTGGAAATATTCAGAGTTTTATAGCTGTAAAAGTACAGAATTACTTAGTATGCTGTATTTGTAGAGAATAAATAATATTCCAGTGTACATTTATATTATGACACCTACTGCTTGTTTATAACACACATTTCAAACAAAAACTATCTCAGAGAAAGGAGAGAGACACTCTCTGTTTCAAACTTTAAAATTTTCTCACATGCTTAAAAAGTTAGTCTTTAGAGAAATACATTGAGACAAATTCTTTTCTGCAAACAATATTGGTTTTGTGAATCAGACATTTCTGATTAAACAATGCTCATGAAAATAAAACTCGGGCAAGACACAATGCTGACCCAAACAACCTTTCAGTCCAATGACACTGCAATGCTTTATGAGGAATTTGGACACTGGATCTTCCATTATATTTACTAAGAATAACAGCAGGCGATCTCTGCAATGAATTCCATTGCAAGGTATATTTATATATACATGCAACTTCAGCAACAACCTAAAACTAGACATTTAAGCAAGTGAATAACCTCTGTGTGTTTATGGGAATAAAAATCTAAAACAAACAAAACAAAACAAATCCTTTGAAGCAAAAAAAATTTTGAACATTTACAGCCTCACCCATATTGCCCTCCAGAGTACCACTGACAGTGTCAGGTATGAGACAGGCACTAAGAATCATGGGGTCACAGAATCATGGAGTCATTTAGGTTGAAAAAGAGTTTTAAGGTCATTGAGTCCAACCGTTAACCCAGCTCTGCCACGTTCACCACTAAACCCTGTCCCTAAAGGCCACATCTACATGTCTTTTAATTACCTCCAGGGATGGTGACTCAACCTCTTAGTTCCCTGGGCAGCCTGTTACAATGCCTGACCATTGTTTCACTGAATTTTCTTTTCCTAATATCCAATCCAAACCTCCTCTGGTGCAATTTGAGTCTGTTTCCTCTCATTGTACCACTTGTTGCTCGTGAGAAGACAATGACTCCTTAGCTACAACCTCCTTTCACATAGTTGTAGAGAGTGAGGAGGTTCCCCCTCAACTTCGTTTTCCTCAGGCTATCCATTCCCAGGTCCCTCAGCCACTCCTCATAAGATTTTTGCTCCAGACCCTTCAGCAGCTTCACTGCTTTAATTTGGACACAAGTTCAGACCTATAAAGGTGTCAGCTTCACTGAGCTCCAGCTGCAATTTTAATACAGGTACCTGCATACTAAACAAAGGTATGAAGCTGGGTGAGAGCTCTGTGAATTCTCTTTTAGGATTTAGCTCTCCAAATTCAATTTTGTACCCCTAAGTCCTGCAAAGTCCTGCTCCTGTGACCAAAGAGCATTGCAGCATACCAGGGTGATTTGTCATCTAATTCTCGCAGCAAGCCTCCAAACCCACACTCCCACTTCCTTTCCATGGAAAAAGGGCTGTTGGATGAAGGATGGTACATGCCAGGATTTTATCCTGTAATGGAGACACGATATGACAGCAGAGTGGGAAAGTTCTCTGTGTGCGCACGTTTTGAATGTGTGTGAGCCTGAGGCTCAAACCCTGCGGACAGCCTTAAAGAGGGGTCACATCATACCAGCTCTCAGGGGAACAGCATGTTTCCCAGTATTTTTATGTAGCAGCTGGCACATTTGGGGCACTACTGTAAAATAAATGATAATCTTTCGTAAACTGAGGTTGACACCCTGCTCCAAGCTCAAACTATTAAGCATTTTGCTTTGCTTTTGCCTCAGAGGCAGAAATAAAGAGTGACATATCCCACATGGCTAAAATTCCTTGGCCTTTCTCTCTGTCACATTAACATTATTAAAAACATATAAACTTGGGGATTTTTGCTGTTGTTGTTTTGGTATTTGCATTGTTATTTTGTTGTTTCCTTATTCTACTCCAACCCATTGTTTTCACTTATTACCATGCTACGAACAATAACCGATGAAGCAGCAAAAGCCCTGTGCAATTGTTTGGGGAGCAGCAGTAGTCCTGTCGTGTTGCCTGGATTTCAGCCCACAGTACCAGTGCAGCATGCCAGGCTACCCAAAACAGTCTGCAATAGCTCAGATCTGCCTCTCCCACCTAGAAAGATTCATGAAACTTGTAGTTAAAAAGGACCATGTGAATATGCAAGTCCCTTCCAGCAGGAGCTCAGAGCTGAGCTGAAAACAGCACATGGCTCCTGAGCATCCCGTGCTCTTCCAGGACCTGTGCAGATGTATAGTACACAATTTTTCATAGCGCATACTTCTACAGGTCTCTACAGCAAACGTCAAAACATCCATTTTATTCAGGAAATTAAAGTTCCAAGACAAAAAAAAAAGTTATTGTTCTTATTAATGCTGTTGCTACATCCAAATTTAAGCAGCAATGACAAGACACCAGTTCCAAGTCGTAACTGCCTAAAGCATATCCCCAGAAACACTGAACGATCTTTAAAACTGTGACTTGGGCAGCCAGCTTTCTCCCAGCAATTATTTAACATTATTTAACTCTGGAGTATGGTGCATCGGCTTTCCAAAATAATTATCACACAAATACATTTTGCCATATGCAGACAAGATCTTCACATTAAAATCTGCAACCTATTTCATAGAAACATAAACATACTTACTGTAAAGTTACTTGCAAATCTTTGTTTTAAAAATTTCACAACCCTGAGAATGTCACTAATAAAATTCTCATGTTCAAAACACGATGGACTTAAAACAAGCATAAAATTATTGAGACAATTTTTACTCATCCAGAGCAAACAATACACTCTTTATTTCAGAAGGGTTTCAAAGGAAGATATAAAGTATACAATACAACATTTTAATTTAAATATCAAAATAAAGAAACAAATCTGCAACTTAAACAAAACATTCCTTTTCTCTTGTTCTCTGAAATAAGAAGCATTCACAGTGATGATATAAGACCCTGCAGAAAAAGATACATTGATTAGATTAGATAAGCATGAACAGCAACAGAGATCAAACTTGAAACCAGCACGCGTATCAGCTATGGAGAGCTATTTTTATCATCTTTGATTTATACTCAGCAATGAGACTCAATTATGAGAAGCAGAAATATCAATTAAATGGGAGAAAAGTTTTATTAATGGGACAATAATGTTTCTCTTGCTGCTTGAGTTGTCCGTTTGTTTCTAGCCAGACTAAAGCATCTTTGAATTTTACAGAGAAATTAGGAGCTCTAAATTACTTTCCTCTGACAGTGAACTGCACACTGCTGAGTTCCCAGTGTGTTTCTGCAAGGAGTGCATCAGTGCTGTTTCACAACCTTTCCCTTCTTTGCCATCCTGGCTCACCCCTTGCAGTGAATTTGCAGCTCTCACCCCAGGGCAGCTCACCTAGGTCCACTGCACCCATATATGAGAACACCAAGCTGAAAACCCCACCAAGAAGTGCAGCCGTAATTATATTCTAGCGATAGAGAATGCAGCATTGCAAGGGTTGCTTGGTTTTTTTCTGGTTTTTTTTCAGTTTTACATCTTAGACAGCTTACACTTCAACTCTCAAAACAGATTTTATCCTAATAAAGGCTTTTATTACTATTATTCACCTGTCATTACATGGCATTAGACAATTCAGTAGTATAGCCCAACTTTCAGAGTGAGGAACATTCCCATTTGCTTTCAAATGGGAATGGGAAGACGACATAAACAAAACATTTCATTAACATATAGAGATGCAGCTTTATTTGTTAAAAAAAAAAAAAAAAAGCATTGCCAAGACTGCCACCTACACTTAAGAAACTTTTTTATGAAAACTCACTGGCATGAGTAAAAAGAAAAAAAAAATCTATGGGCATGAAACAGTCTTCAGTCACAGTTTGATTGCCAGGCGATTGACAAAATAATTTGTACCCGTCGATTTTCATGAAGGAAATTTTTACAATGGATTTGCCAAGCAGATTTTTAATTTTAATCAGTAATGAAAAAATGACAACATGGATCACAACAAGACATCAGCCGTTAAATGGGCTTTCGCGATTGCTGTCAGGACGACTCCATTAGACAGCCATACCTTTGTGGGCATCAATCACGCTCTTCAAACTCTTGTACATCTTCGAGATTTAATTAGACATTTAAGTTCTTTACTAGCAATTTGCAAAACTGTCACTTACTAAAAGTGCAAGACACCAAAAAAAATTTTAAGACTGAGAGCGAGGTTTCTTTTGAGCCCTGAGAGACTGTTTCTCTAATTCCTAGGAGCAGTTTTAAAGTCACCAGTTCCCTTCGCTGAGTCTGACCAATGCCTTTGAAGGCTAATTGCTCCCGCAGACTGAAACGGAGCGGAGAAGAGCCTCAGCCCCAGCTGCCTCACACGGCTGTGCCGCAGCCAGGGAAGCGCTGCCGAGGGACCGTGGCTTTGTGCCCGTGCAAATTCGCTGGACGCCGCTTGCAGCCAGGTGCGGCAGAAAACACTTCTCAACTTTGCGGGGAAACTGCTGAGTATGGGCTGGGGAAAACTAGTGAATGCCTGAAATGGCGTCTCTCTAAACCGTGTACAAAATCAGCCCCTCGGTGCTGTTCACATCCGAGGTGTGCTCTGGGACTCTGAGCCAGCAGCTCCAGTGCTCACAAAGGGAGCACCTGCCCACCAAAACGGCCTCTCCCAAACTTCTGTGCCTCGGGCGAACTTGCATCACTGGGACCGGCTTTTCTGTTTATTCAGAGACTCCAGGACAATTGAGAGACAAACCGGAACTTTTTTAGTGCTTTTTCAGTTTGTTAGGATGGGATCCTTGTCAGCATTTTGCTAAACAGGTCTTCACAGATTTTGTGATGGAGAGTGATGGAGAAGTAAAAGTATCAGCTAAGAAAGTTTTAGGTTTTGGTAATTACCTTCTTCAGATTTCCGAAAGCAAAAGCTGTGTTCTCCTTTAAATGAACTTTGGCATACTACATAACATTAGATCAATAAATATAAAAGGTGGATTGTGAAAATGCTGTTACTCATCAGTGAAAAATTTGCCCTAGGCAAAGATGTACAGTATAGAGTTATTTTCAGGCTAAAGTTTTTTTTAATGGGATTTTTTTTCTCTTTGGCAGTGAAACGAGGGGGCAGGGAAGCTCAGTTTTCCTACAGATATTCATCACAATGAGGGAGTGCATCAAACTTCAGCCATTTAGAGCCTTTTATTAGTCACCGGTCTGAACTGATACAGGAACATTTTTGTATTTTGCAATTATGCCCTCACAAAGATTACCTGTTCTCACCTGCAAAAACTCCTTGTTGCTTTACTGAAGGAGACAGATGACTCTGTGTCTTATTATTCAGGCAAAATTAGCTCCTTGCATTCCCAAGCAACCACAATCATTGTCATGGCAATTTTCATGACTCTCCTGGGTAAATATAGTACCCGTTCACATCAGTGAGAGGGTGAGCTGTGGCAGGGTGACAAGATGGAGGCAGTCATATATTTAGGAGTATTAGGCTGGTGAATGAGGGGTCAGCCCTGCACAGAGCAGGGCAGCCGGCACTGCTTCCTAAGCTTCAACCCTTCACCCTGCTCTTCATGTGTGGGGCTGCAGAGAGCAGTGGTGAATGCAGGCTTGTGTGAGGCTCTCTGTGCCCCCCCCCCGCCCAAGCTTCATGAAGCATTCCTGCATCTGCAGCGTCCCTGGGAACAGCGGCAGCAGCAGAGGCAGGGTGACAGGCATCAGGAAAATCAAAGGAGACGTTTGAGCTCAGGGGGAGGAAGTCAGGGAGTTTCTCAAAGTGCTCAAGGGGACATGCCGCCCACACCAGTCGTCCTGGCCAGAAGAGCAGCAAGCAAAGAGAGCGGGGCGGAAAAAAACAAGTCCTCTCTCCCCCAGAAAATTAACTGGAAAGAAGGTGCCAGGAGATCCTGCTTTGTGCTGCCTTACCATGCAGCTGGCACGAGCACATGCCTGGTCAGCAGGTACATACAGAAAAAAAAAAAAAAAAGGCAAACCAAGAGTGTGTCACTTGCAGAAACTTTGCCGTTTCGTATCTATCCACAAGTTCTTCATGGTGCTATCATCAAATCCCTTTGATTATTCATCAGTACCGCAGCATTTCTGAGCTGGAGAGCACAGGGGTGACATGTGCATCGTGGACCTGCATGTGCACTGACACACATTCAACCAGACCTACCACAGAATAATCAGCAATATGGCAACAAAACACTATAGCACTTTTCGCCTTCCGTGAGCTTCAGAAGCTTCTAGGTAATTAACCTCTACATTGCAGCTATGAGTCAGGTGTCTGGTAATAGTATCAATATAAATGACTTTTCAAATGAGATGCTGAAGCTAACAAGAAACATTATTCCAGAGACCAGTGCTCGAGCGCTACACCCCAAACTTTGACTCCATCTCACTGCCATTTTTGCAAACTACTTCACCCTAAGAATATGCAGGCTTTGTTAATACATATGTGCATGCATATGTGAACATATAAAGTCTTTTTCTCCCTCTTTTTGGATATACTTGCACAACACTCACATATGTATTGTAAAATGTAACATTCTTCATACTAAAATTCTGCTTGCTTCAAAAGTGGGGTCCTATTTCAAAGGCTTTTTCCATTTTGGAGAGGCAGTGGCTGCAGGACTGAGAGGACAAGGAGTGGAAAGGAGTGTGGCCATGAGCAACCAGAGGACTGTGCTGCCCTAGGGCCATGCACATCGATGGCCCTGCTGCCCATCTGCAGTGACCTGTGCTGAAAGGACCCACGTGCTGATGAAGCGGAATTACTTCCCAGCAGCAGCACTGGGGTAATTAAACCACCCTCAGCCCTAATGCCTTCCAGCACTGCTGCTTCAAGAGTGTGCTTGCTCCTCTCCCAACACTCTGCAGGCCCCTGCACAGTGCTTTTCTGGCTAATAAACCTTATGGTGGAAAAGACCAATGAGGTCACCTGGTCCATCCTTCCCCTTGGCTGTACCTTCAATTTCCTTATTCAAGTGCTGCTTTAAAAAGGCTTCCACTGGCTCCATGGGTGGTTCACCTCGGTAAGGCTTAGACAAAGTCCATGGAATTCAGCCAGTAAACCACATCGATGAGAGGATGCAGACAGCAAAGCCTCTTTCTCTTTGATGCCGGGCCAACAGGTTGCAATGCAGAGGCCCCAGGAACACCATGAATCAACCATTTCTCACTGGCTAGAGGCTCTGGAGAAGTACTTCCACCTGCCACAACCATCCTGCTCCTGGCCCCACCATCAGCCCCACAGCCACACAGGCAATGAGCCGAGGGCCAGGGCAGCCTCCCCATTCTCCCAAACTGATGAGCTGACCAAGGCTGCTTCTTCCAGCTGCAGAAATCGCCAGCACTTTAGACTTTTGGCTCTTCAGGACCGTGCATTCTGTCTTACTCTGCAGCATGAGGCAGAACTCTCTTTCAGTGCCCCATCTAAACATACATATTCCCCTCTGCTTACTTCCTGTCCTTCCAGCTTTAGACACCTCAACATTTCCCATGTCTTCAGTGTTCTACAGCAGGTTCGTTCAGCCAGCAATGAGGGAGACCTGAAGGAAGAAAAAGGCAATAGCCTTTGCCAAAGATGCCCTTACAACTTCACAGTGTTGCATATAATCAAACTAAGAATCACTAACATCATTATACAAAAATGTTTGTGGTTATCCTAAAGGATAGAAGAGTAAGTTAGCCTGGTGCCTAGGATAAGAGGTTGGTTTGTAAATTTCTCTCCTGGTTAGATATTTTTAGTTTGTTGAAAGAAATTAGCTTGATCCGGAAGTAAGCCATTGAAATAAAAAATTGTCAATCTGATTAAAATATTGTTTGAGGTCTTTTTTTCGGAATATCTGACACAAAACTCATTGAAGATAACAGATTTTTTTTTTTTCACTGGTTTGGATGAACTTCATTCATGCAGCTCTTATCTCCTTGAAACAGTTAAGACTGATATTTTACTTTTTTTGCACTAATTTGTCAATCTTCTAAAGTCAGGTTTGTAACTGATGATTTAGTAACATTCTAGTCCTTTCTCTGGATTTTGCTATTTACTTTACTAATGCTAGAAAAATCTCATCCTCAGACTCCAGCAATTTTTAATAAATCTACATTAGCATATGAGTTTTGTACTTCTGAGTAATGGATGTAAACTTAATATTAAAAGTACAAAAAGATTGAATGTTGGCCAATGTTTAGCCTCCACTAGATGAAGGAAAACTAAAGTAATTCAATAGATCTAAACTGTGCAGTTTGACATAGAATCACACAGGAGATTGTGGTTTGTAACTTCCATACATGAAGTGGATGAAGGTGGCTCTACTAAACACATTATGTTCTCAGCACGTCTACAGATTAGACTATTTCAGTGGAAGTCATGATCACATGAATGTTAATCCTGTGTAAATTCTTCCAAGACAAACCTTGCTTCATTTTGGATATTGGTGATAAATCAAAGCTCAGCAGAGGTGAGCTGAAATTTTATATTGGATGTATTGATGTATTTGGGTTTGTTAGCTAATTCAGCCTGTGAGAGAATGAGCAATAGTCACTCAAGAGAATCCCACATCTCTAGATTAAAGGTACTTTTACAGTCAGTTAAGACTCTCTGATTACTACCAGCTAATTTCTAATGAGGTTGGGCTGTAATTTGCAGGTTTGCCTCAAGTCCAACTTCCTCCATCCTCAAAGCCAAGTGTTACATCAAATAAACCTCAAAATTCCCACTTAATTTTGACTTCCACTTAACTCCTTGACTATCTGCCACTGCTCCCACCCATTCCCACAGCTATTATTTATACAAACACACAGACATGCTTGCACTTCAGTAGTAGTATAAGGATCTTGTGCTGAAAAGGGTCTTTTTTTGATGTAGAAAGGTTGCAGCAGAATTCGTCCTCTCCCATAGGCTCTCCTGAAGTTTCCATTCCTATGAACTTGAAACCAGAAGGAAAAAAAATAAAATCATAACTCTGAAAAAGAATCCTTGAGGACTCTGTTAGAATTGCTAAAAATCTGTGGCTTTGTGTTCAGGAAAACTCACATTATTAGGTTTCCTGATGCCTCTGACAGTACGGGCAAAATATAGGTCCAGGTCCTTGGCAGATGTTGAACAGCAGGGTTATGTTGCTTTTCTAAGCCTCATCTGGCCCATTGTGATTTCTGTGCAACTTTTTTTACATGTAAGCACTGCTCATATCCAGGAGCATTCAGCATGTTTTCTTTTCTATATTCTTTTTCTCTGGTTATCTGACTTGCTACCAAAACAAATAAACTAAAATAACCCTACACACATGTCTATTGTATCGTATCCACAAAGGATTCTGTTATTACATATGCAGAAGCGGAACTTCTAGAAAATAAAACACGAAACAGTTTGAGTCTCTAAGGCCAATTACAACTACTCTGATTTAAAAGGATTATAGAGAAGCAGGCTCTGTGCAATAATTTCCAGTCTAATTACAATGTACAAAGAATCTTCATTGTTGTCAAAAATATTTAATGTGCCTTGGCATTTAGCAAATAATCTAATTCAGTGGGTTTTTTTTTTTTTTTGGTCACACAACATGATCGCACACAATTCTCCAAGCTGTTTACAGTGAGCAAAATTATCCTTGTAGCTAGATGGCTAGATCCTTCTGAATTGGTAATCAAACATGATTGTGATTGCACTGAATTTTTAGTGCTGTCACAAGTGTATGCTTACTAATCTCACTATGAGAATAGCTGCAAAACCCTAGGCTTTATTAATAAAATTCACCATAAGAACGAGAGAGAGGGAGAATGACCAGTCTTTAGTAGGATTATTTGCTGTCTAATAGAGGTCAGAACCCCAATACAGTTTAACAATATAACAGGCATACACCTAAATGGATATGTCAGTTTTTACAGTATTAAATTATTTAGCAGTAATTACCCCAGCATGTGGATACCATAAATGTAGGTCTTATAAGTGTGAGAAAATAGTCTGCTTTGTTCATTCAAATTGATGGTTTGGAGGCCAGCTATAAAAGTACTGATGGGTTGCCAGCATTCTATGTCGTGTGCAAAAAGCAAGAGGATAGAGACTGCCCCTGATGAAGGAAATTTTAAAATAAAACTAATTGCAAAGGTATGTGAAAAATAGGAAGTGGGGAGCTCTCTCTATTCATGGGACTGGAAAAGTGTAACTGAAGTACCACAATGGGATTGAAGAGACATTCCTCTCTTCAGCCAGAGACTCCTAATTTTGGCTCCAGAAGAGCCCGTGCTGGGTCTAACAATCCATTCAATATTGGCTTTTCTGCTGAGGTTTCCAATACAGATGAGAGTTATTAAGAAAAGTTTTAGAGGTGATAGGTTTGAAGGGTTCGTAGAAAATAAAAATGCCATCTATTGTTATGTAATATTCAGCCTTGATTCAAAGACCAACAAAGAAAAGCTCCATTGACCAGATGCCAGCAACTAAGCCATCCATATTTCAAAGAATATGTGTGTTGCAAGATTTGTATTTGCAGCAAGGTCCTTTGAATTCTGCAGCACATTCTAAAAGCTACAGCAGCTTCCTTCAGTATCTTCATGCTGATATTTTAATTAATTAAATATAAGTCTGAATTACACAGTTATTAAAGAGGCATCTGCCTTGTTTACTTTGATGCTAGAGCTTCACCTTGAAGAATATGGGATGTACTTTGTCTTAACAAGATAAGTATTTTATGTGTTCTTTCTCTTAAAAAGACAAACAATGATATAATGTGAATTCAGCTGATTCAACAAGATCCAGTATGTTTAAGTAACAGTGGTGGTATTTCAGCATTCATCTCTACTAACAGCAGAGCTAACAGCATTTAGGAAGAATTTCAAATTGCTCAGCAATTATTCCAGGTTGTCATCAGATTCAGGAAAACAGCACTACATAATTTTATACTCAACATAATGTTCACTAACATGAAGTAGTTTTGTTATACTCTGTGATAAATTCCAGGTGTGTGAGCTAGGATTTCTGTCCTTTTAAAAATGGGAAAATAAGTAGCTATGTTCTTTACTCAACTCTCCACAGGCAAATGGCTGAAATTTGATATTTCACAGCAGACTCAGAAACAGAGAACCTCAGTTCAGCAGTTTTGTTGTATCAGAGAAACTCTTATCTGACTCAGTATCATGATACTTGCTTATATCACAAAACTTCTGCATACTAATTATGTTGTGGATTCAAAATCACGCAGAAGAATCCTATAACCCACACAGAGCCATTCAGTGGATGGAGATGGGGTACGCTCACCCATTTATTTTTTTTTTTAATTTATAAACAGAAAATGGATAGCAGGCGTTTTGTCGTTATGACAATTTGACATCTTCTGAGCAAATGTATTTGCTTACTACCTAAAGCTCTTCAAGCTGTCAAGTAATTAGACAATCACTGCCCTCTCCTCATATTACAAAGTTGATTAAAATGGCAGAGGCCAGATGCCCAGCTCACTCACAGATTCTTTAATTAGAGGGTCTCCTGAACCTCCAAACCACTTGAATGAAAAAAAAAAGAGCAATTAACACTTTTCCAGGGCTTCCTTTGTCCATCTGTCACTGCACAGGTGAAAAAAAAAAAAAAGGAAGAAAGAAAAGTTTATAATGGCTCCTTTCTCCAGAAAACAGTGGACTCTGAGTGTGCTCCTCCAGCCAGTCCATCAAAAACATCCCTCCCTTCCCCTGCCAAAGATGAAAAGCCTCTAGGTTTTCAAATATGCTAAATGCACAGAACATCGTCTAAGGGAGAAAAATCATGTGGAAGCCACACAGACGGGCACAACATGTCTTTAATCACCCTCATTTCCATCAGGCAAGAAAGCCTCACAAAGCTCGGTTGGTTAGATGCAAGGGCTTGACATGTGAGGGCATCCACTTCCCACCCCCATGCTGCCCCCCCAGCCATCCGCGGTATCAAATGAGATCTGTTATCAGCCTTAGTTAGATCATAATGAAATAATTGAAGGACTCAGCTGAGGGTGACTGCAGTGTAGTGAGGTGAATTAATTTTCCCACCACAGCAGGGCATGTCAGATCTGGCCACGAGCAGGTCAAGCCATTATTTTTTGTGGGTGTGTGAAAGTGATTGACTGGATTTCTGCACTTCGGGAGCGTTTGTGGAAGAAAAACAAAGGTGCACCTCAGCCTTTAAATGGCAGGCACAAAGGAAAGTAAAACAGTTCCTAGATTAACACAGAAAGAACCTTTTTATTCAAGATTAAAAAGAAACTTCATGCAACTCCAGAAATTTCATCCAGCATCTGTAAAACAGGCATTTCAATTGACTCCAGGGAAGTTACTATTTTTATTTTTTTTTTTTTTTGAGGGTTATAATAAGTTTATGGCTAAAATGTTAGCAATATGCAACTTCTAATGATCAATATCGCAGTTCCCACTCCCATAAATGGGGCCTCTGCACTGAAGATAAAACATTCAGCGTGACTCAGAGAGGTATTTTGGATCCAAGTGCTTTGAAACATTGTACTGAAGGCCAAACAGCACATTATGTGCTCAGTAAAGCTAACCGAATGTCTATCATTTTTCCCTAGCTGTTTAGGCTTAGGGACAATTGTGATTTTCAAAATTTCCTGTGTTTTCATAGGCTAAAACAGAATTGACGCGTTTGTGAATTTTGCTGAAAGCAAACAGCTTTATATTTTAAAAGAGCTGCTCATTTTAATCAGAATTCACATAAAACCTAGAAAGGCAAACTGCCTTGCAATTCTGATTTTTCTCTTAAAAAGAAAGTACCTGAAAATAAAATAAAATTTCCATGTTTTTCTCTGTATTTCCATATCAAATTTTTACATGGTGTTAGCTCAGCATTTACATTCACCAGTAATAAAAAAAAAAAAAAAAAGTGAAGCCCTACTGCAGTACTATATTATTCGATAAAGATTTTTAGTGGGTTTATTTTATTTTTTAAGTCAGCACTACTGAAGGGAAAAAACAGTCTGAGTTGTACAATGTGTTGTATAATTTTTCCAAGAATGGTGTTGTGAAGAAATGATCGTACTGAAGCCATCCTTGGAATCTGCTGCGACTCACAGAAATCCTCTGTCAATTTCTATTGTGGCCATGAAGAGGAAACACAATGTCTTGCCTCGAGAAATGGAAAATACTTACTGAAAAAGTTCACCAGTTCTTGCAAACTCATGGTGATGATTCGAAAGACGAGTAGTTGGAGACCAGAGGAATCTTATACAGGAATTAAATTAGGTAATTGAACAGTAAAACAGTATTTTAATGTAAAACATTCAAGGCTGAAGTGACTAGTGAAAACCAGGATTCAGAAGATAAAATAACTGCCCTACAAACTATCCATTTTCCCTTCATTTTCTTCTTGAATCTAGAACTAATCAGGAATGGGGTGCTAGTTACTCCTGTGTTTGGATTGAGGGGAGAGGCACATTTTAAGAGGTGACTTTGTTAATTCCTTTCTGTTTCATTTTTTTCCCATAGCATTCAGATAAGAAGACAACGAAGGAAGGGAGAACCACTCAGATCTCTCTTCTAAAAACTGAGATGAGAAAAAATTTCTGCAAACATCTATATAAACCCCAAGCTGTGCTTTCTTAATTACAGAAGAGGCTGAAACACCTCTAAAATACCCTTAGCAATTATTCACCTATCTTTCTTTTTAGCAGCTTTCCAGGTCCAGTCACCTCAGAGGTTCCAGTGCAACCTCCTGACAAGCTGAGTGAGAACAATGTGATTATTTAGCATCAACAGAATACAAAACTTAATACTACAGCACCTTGGCTGAAAAAAAAAAAAAAAATCCACATTAAAAAATACATTCCTCCTGAGATACTAATACTAGCTTATACCAATATCTGGACTGCAGCAGGAGGTCCCAAAAACTCTTCTTCAAAGGAAAGGAAGGTGTTGCCACATTTTTACTCCTTAGGCGTGAAAACTTCATCACCTGAGACAGCATATATTACTGGCTCATGAGAAATTTTATGTCAAACCACTTTTAGGAAGTATTCTGTCTCTGCAGTGTCTTTATGTTCAGGTTGTTCTATATATATGTATCAGCATATACATGGGTATGTGTATATGTGTGTGTGCATATATAGATGTATTTCTCTCCTGTGTCTCCTTGTTGATGAGCTTGTTGCTCTCTCTCATTAAGCTCTGAGCTGTGACTCCCAGTCCCTCAAACACAGGAACCTCTCTGCTGCTCAGTTCAGTTTGGGGACAGAAGAAACTATCAAACTCTAGCTCCAACATTGATAGGACTCCATGGAAGATTTTCTGGACAACTATGGCAGCCAAGGGACAGGAAGGAAAGGTAAGATACAGCCTTCTCTTGAGTGGGGAGGAATGAAAAGAACTCCAGCAGATGCCCATATTAAAGTGTTTTCTGGGCCTCATGCATCAAAATTTTACCCAGGCAGCCCAAAACTGAGGAAGCAGGAAGCGGCCTTTTATTCATTCATTGTCCTATCTTAAATATCTTTTTCAAACCATGTTCCTCTGCTCTGATTCTTGCTGCTTCCTGTCCATGCTGCCCATGAGATGGAAACCTCCTCTACCTCTGCAATCTGCTGACAAAGCACAATACAGAAAAGCTGTTCTCCAGGGTACACACCTGTGCTTTATCACACCACCTTTTTCCCCTCCCTCCTCCCTCCCACTGTCATCCTCTGATGTCTCATACACAGAATTTTGTTGGCCTGAGACTAAAAGCCCCTCGAGGCAGAGACCTTGTCTCTTTTGTGTGTGTTTGTGAGGTGCTGCTCGTCTCCCTGGAGTTCAACCCTTCATCGTTCTTCCATTTCTTCAGCAATGCAGAGATTTACTCCCTCTCTGACACAAAATCCTACTTCAAAAATGCATTCAAACTGTTGTGGGTCTTGAAGCTCCAGTAGCAGCAAGGCAGAGTGTTCTATAAATGGCACAAACACTGATTGGTAATACCATGTGTTAATTGGCAATATCTGCCTTCAGTAGGCTCTGCAATATGTGTTATATCGTACTGACTAGTTACATACCCATGATAGTAGGTATTAACTGTTTGCAGGATAAATGTGTGCTCCTTTGCGGGAAGCATGTGAATTTAGTAGTTTTGTTTAATTAGCCTTTATGGCCTGTCAAAAGCTGGAAAGTGAAGAGAGCATCAATCGAATGTGACATGCTGTCAAAACCAGGCAAAGCAAGTATTGTCTCCCCCGCTGTATAGTTCCTTCAGAAACATCCCCTTGAGATAATCATCTTAGCAGTATCAAACTCTTGGCAAACCTGACCCGATCCAGAGCTCACAAAAGGCAAAAGGAGTCTTCCCCAGACTTCACTAATTTACAAGCGCATCATCGTTGCTCCTTTGGACTTAGCAGTTAGACAGGACTCAGTTCCTACAGAACTGTCCCAGTTGAGTAAAGCGTGGCACAGTTCAACAGTATTTTCTAAGCTGTGGGGTTTTTTTGTTTGTTTGCAAGACCAGAGGGGTCTTTCCCTGAGCATGGAGGCATTTTCTGTACCCAGAATCCATCATCCGGCACTACTTTTCTCTGCACTCCAGACCCTTGGCACTGCTCCTGCTGCCCTAGCCTCACTCACTGCTGCTCCCATGGGGTTTGAATGGTTTTGCTCAGCAACTGCAAACCCAATACCCATCCCGTGTGTCCCACCAAGGAAATCCCCCTGCCTACATGCTCAGGTCTGACCTGGCATGTGCTGTCTGAAATCCCTCCATTGTCTCTGCTATTAAAAGAGGCTCAGTTGATTCTTCTACAGAGCTGGCAAACCCACTGATTTTAATGAGAGCTATTATTATCTTTGGATCAAAGGCTCACTTTATGGCAGCTATTAGCACCTTTCACCATAACAGTAATTTAAAGGTGACCACAGGCATCTTCTGTTTACTCCTCAACAGTACCTTGTCTTTTTTCTGCCCAGATTGGAGAGGTCTGTGGGCACATTCTTGACCAAGAATGAACCTGGTGTGTGTCTTCACTGTCAACAAAGGTGTGGGAGGGGGAAAAGGGAATCTCAGTGTTATAATCCACACTATTTCCTGACAAATTCAGGTGGAATAAAAGCTTTCGTTTTCATTCTTTTGTAGGCATCACTCTAATCTCTTCATTTACACAGCTGACTTTACCTAGCTGGCATTCAATAAAAGCTAGAGCATCCAGTTCACCACAGTGGTATAGGAATATATCGTATCACCCATTTTTTACCTTGCCTAAGCCCCTGTTACTGGGGGGAATTACTGGTTTTACTGGGCTGGACTATTCCACTTGAGGGAAGTCAATGTCATCCTTTCTTCTCTCCTTCCATATACACTCCTGATGCAGCTGCTTTAGCCTGTGGATTTATGGGAAAATAAAACAGAACTCTCTTCTAACAGCTGAAGTGTTAATTTGGGCTGCTTCTGAGAGAAAAGGTGGGCCAGAAACCTGGTCATTTTAATAAACAGCCAAATTTTACTCTACACAGGACTGAGATGATAATCAGTTCATTACATCTGAGAGCACTATCTAATTTATAATAGTGGTATCACAGACTAGATTTTCCAGGCTGTCCAGTTGATGCACAGGAGGATGCCAGGTCTCTGGCATGTCATTTTTCAGAATGGGCTCCTGATAAGCAGTGCTGTATGTTAAAAGCCATTAAACATAGTAACACCTTCTTCTATCTTCCAAATAGCTGCTCAGCCAGGTGCAGAGACACGTGGCTGAACTTAACACACTTTGCAAAGTAGTAACATTGCATATTAGCACTATTTCTTATAGGACTACCAAAGATGAAATAAGGAAAATGAAACACATGCACTGTCTCCAAGAGCAATGGTTTCATTCGGGCTGTTTGCATGACCTATAAAGAAATTTCACGTAACTATTCTTGTCAATCATGTTTAAATAGCTCGGCCCTGCCCTTTCTGTGTCACTTTTCCTTCTCTCCATTGTGCTCACAATCACTGCTGCCACCCTCACTGCTATTAACGCAGAACATTCAACCACAAATTGTTAATTTCTGCAGTTATACACACACTCTCTCTTTTCTATTTCATGAAACTACGGTGTATCTCGTTTATTTTTTATAATCGGTTCCAATTAAATATTACTAATTCAGTCTTAACATCTCATTTTTTACTTAACTTCAAAGGCAGTGAAGCAACTTATACACAAAATTAATTATGTCTATTATCACTCACAGAAATCCACTTAATTCTGTCAAGCCTGGCAAATGATATAAAAATGTTGGTTTGATAATATTAACATCAACAACTTAAACTGTATTTAAACTAGGAAGGAAGAAAATAGAAATAATTAATTGCTCATCACAAATCTGCCCAATATGGAATGCCATGTGCTTCTGCTTGTCTAATAAATTAGTTTGCTTTCTCTGCACTATTTTTTGTGAGGTATGTAAGTAGTTAAAGGAGCATATTGAAAAATGAACAATCAGGTTAACAGGGAAAGTGACTAAAAGTTAATAAAATCAAAGCCAAAGTACTGAGGAAGATATGGAAGGTTTGAAATGTTGTCCCATGTGAGCAGGACTAGAAAGTGTTCACCTTTTCCTTCCTGTTCTTCTGTTTGTGTACATGTCCCTGATGTGAGAAAACTTACGATGAAAAATAAAACAACAAAACAACAAAGGAGAGGAACTGGCACAATCACACTGATTTATGTGCTAAAACCTGAGAAGGGAAGGACAAAACTCAAGCAATCTCAGACTTCTAATGTTACAGACACTGTGATGAGTTTACTAGGGCTATGCATGGGAAGCAGGTATGTCTGAGCAGACCCAGCCCTTTACATCGCACCAGAGCCAGCGTGGAGGGGAGCAGCTCTCAGCGGTCAGCGCTCCTGCTTTTTCTTCTCCACCCAGAGCCCTGGCAGCCAAAGGGTGCCACAGACACCTGCACGGGTGGGTGTCACAGCAATCTAAACAGACAGACCAGAAATGAATTTCACCACCAGAGATTAGCCAGCAAATTAAACTCAATTTCCCTGTCGGAAAAGCACGGCGATGGAAAGTGCCTTCACCACACTCCCAAGAGCTGTACCTGCCCACAGTGCCTATCCAACACCAGCTCCCTCAGCCCCAGTGAACCCAGAGACAGGGGATGTCAGATGTTATGGCTGAGCAAAAGCCAGGAGGAGACGATGCACTGCCAGTGCAGCCTCTAGAGAAGGGATGAAACTTCACTGAAAGCCGGGGTCTGCAAAAGCCTCCCACAAAACAGAGAGCCAGATCCACCACAAATGAAGTTCATTACTCTGTTTACCCAGAGGGAGCAATATTGACTTATACAAAGGGATGGTCCAAAGTCCCACATTTATTCCCAGAGCACATTCTCACTGAGGTGTTTAGACTGCCCCTAAAATAAGCACTTCACAGCAAGTGTTTGCAGAGTGAGGCACTACTTACCTATTTTCTGACACCAGAAAATTCCCCTCTTGATTTTCCAGTCCACATTCTCACACATTTTTCTCACTTCATCTTCTTAGGCCAAGTTAACCAGGTACATGCCACAACCAGAGTTGGCTTCCAGGGTGACCTTTCTGAGCAAAACTTTGCTGTTTTGAAAGAACCACAAAAAACACATCAGAGTGTAGAGTGGAGGTTTGAAAATACAAGCCACTGTAAATGATTTAAATACTTTGGCTAGAAGTACTGAGTGTAAGAAAGCCCAAGCATAGAAACCACCAGCTCAGCTATAATCCCACAAACTGGCCAGGGTGCCTGGGTGCCCCAAAACCTGCTGCCTCAGAGGTGTGCCTGGTGCTGGCAGCTGTAGGGCACTGTGGGGCCACAGGAGGGTCACATCAACAGCAGGGTTGAAGTCCAGGACCACCCCAGCACAGAGAGCCCAAAGGGTGGACAGTAGAGAGGGAGCAATGACGAGCCAGGCTGGTTTTGATGGAAATCTGCTTCGCTGTCCAGTCTTGAAATCATTTGGAAGATGTGTTAGAACAGGCCTGTTCTTTTGAAATGACTGGGTGCCAGCAAACAAGTGTGTTTTTAACAGAATAAATGCTTCAGCACAAAAAGCTTTGACCAGATTCACAGAGGAGCACAGTCTGCTAAACGTCTTCCTCAGCAGTCGATCTATAGGATATGAGAGTCTGCTTTAGCCAGAAAAATAAAAGCCCAGCTTCTTAACTTATGGTGCCTCAGCTCACACCTTGTTCTGTTATAGGTCAGCCTCCAGCATTTAGGCAAGATAGCAACCTGTAACAAGACCTCTGCTGATCTCAGAAATCCTTCTATAAGCCTGATCCAAAGTTCAGAGAAGATGGCAGGAGATTTTCCATAAGCCTCAGTATACAGAAAGACCTTAATGAAGAGCGTGGATGTTCCCAGACAGTTTTCACACATTCATGACTGCTTTTCCACCCACTGGAAGGACTGATTTTATCTTGTAATGCTTGAGTCCAACCATGACATGTACTGATTGGAAAATCTCAATGCATGAAAGAGGAACATCTGCTAAACAGGGATACAAGATTCTGCCCTGACTCAATCCCTTCACTCCATTTAAGCATTGGAAAGGGGATATCATGCCTCCATTGATTGCCAGTACTGGATCCTCAAAGCAAAGTAATATTTTCTACTGACATAAAACTCCCAGAGGCATTTCCTAATGCCAAACTCACTTCCTTCCCTGCAAGGCAGAGAAGGAAGGAGACATGTCTTGGAGGGTGTTTGAGGATATCATCTCCATTTTGTCCCCAAACCTCTAGTGGCAAAGATTCCCTTAGCAGCTGTTTCAAATCACAGCAAAAAAGCAATATCTAACACAGGGAAAGGACAGCCAGGAAATTCAAGAGTTAGTCTCCTACCAAGTGGATCCTGGAGCAGAAAAGAAATCAGTCTTCTGCATCTAGTGTCCCTCTGCAAGCCTCTACCTTCAGCGAAGAGAGCAAAACTGAGCAAAAATCACCTACAGCGATAGACATGGATAATTTAATAACCACTTGGAGGATGAGAGATTTAAGCTCTTGAACCTGCAGTGAAAGAAAGCTTGAAGTCAAAGCCTTTCTCCTTGGCAAATGCCCAATAAGTAGCTATTCCTGATTTGCACACACAAAGTGTGTTTATATCTTTCATGCAAATTCCTATGCAAAAGAGGGGCTGCACAGCAAAAATTACCCCTCGCCCCTGTTGCCCATCATCCCTGCTGGAGAGCACGCAGTATGCTTGAGAGATCTTGTCCAGACCCACTGGGAGGCTTTGACAAGAACCCTTTGCTAGCACATGGTCCTAAGTGGTATCAAAAATAGTAATTCAGCCATCTCTAAGCAAACAAAACAGAGACTGTAAGAGACAAGAGCCTGCCAAATCTGAAGTGATGCATGTAACATTTTTCTTTCAGGAAGAAGGGACGTTTCCCCTTTCATCTGTTTTCTGTTTGTTCATTTGGTTCCATTCATTTCCAAGAGTCTCCTTTTAACCAAAGGGGAAAAAGTTGATGTTTATTTACATCCTCTCTGCATAATAAGGCCCTGGCCCTCACACACATATGTATAGTCCCACTTAAATCAATGGGATTACTTGCCTGAGAAAAGTTGAATAAGTAGCAAAGTCCTTGAAGGAGCAGGGCATAAAATATCTACCTATTGATAATCCATTTGATACCTATTGATACCTTTCAATAACCCAAATAATCAGATTCAGCAGTTGTCACCCTTTTTCCTCATTTAATCTATAAAGCTGTGTTCTGTTTTGTTGCTAAATTAGCACGAAGTTATCAGTGGAGTTAAGGAGGCAGAACCCAGTCTGATTTCCACACTGCCCGACATGCAGCCCTTTGTTATAATCATCATAACAATATTAAATAAAAGATAAGGACCGCTGTCAAAAAGTTAATCATCAAAAGCTGGAAATCACATAGTGAATCTGTCAGTCGTCTGAACTGGACGGGGTCATGAAAATGAAAGGGAAAGAATGCGCAGTCCACAGATGATGCTTACATGCTAATAAAAACCAGCCAGGCAAAAACATATATGCACAAGACTGAGCAATTTGTCACCCTGGGCTATCGTGGCTGTTCCCCTGCCTATTGTAACAATGCCAGCATTCAAAATAGTCAGAAAGGAGCTTACAGGAGCTGAATGCCAGCACATGTGTTTTTCCAGCTGGAGCTGAGTCCTGGACCAGCTTCTGAATTCTAGTTTAAGTTTCTTACTCTCTCTCTCTCAAACAGGAAAAACACATAATGCAAAGACTGAAAGCCCTAAAATAAAAATGTTGAAGAGAAACTAATGCTGGAAAGCATCCTAAAAACATAGCTGCGAATTTGGAAGTGTTAACCATGCCCCTGCTGCACACATACCTTCCTCTCCACAGAGCCTCCCCGAGCTCTGCCTTTCCCTAACGCCAGAGACCAGGGACTGCAGCCCCAGCGCCCTCTCCGCACTGTGCACCCACAGCCCAGCACAGCCTGGCCCTGCTGGGGCTCTCAGGCTGGGAAAGGCGTTCTAAGTATATCTCAGCCTGGTGCTGAGACTTTTCACCTCTGAAAATTTCAAATGCTCTGATGCTTTCACTATATTGGTCTTGCAAATTAACAGAGCTTCCCTCTCAGGCCCTCACCTTCTTCAGCAGGAACGGTTCAATGCGGTACAAGTGCATGTTTAAAAAAATTTTTTGAAAAAATAGTTTTCATCCCTCTCCAAAGTTTCCAGCCATCTACTCCAAGCATAATCATTTCAAACTCTGCAGTACTTCACATTTGGTTAAAACCACTTCAGTTTAGAAGTGATTAGAGGTTGAAGATTTGCAGTTTAAAATTTAAATCAAACTGTTTAAAATTATTGGAACACTTCACACATTTAAAGCAAATAACTTTTTTATATTTATTTATCTTTCCTTCCTAGTAGTTCTAGATTTTCAGTAGCAAACTGCAGAGCAGAAGCAGCTATTAAAGAATCAGGAAGGACCAGAAGTCAGATTTAGGTTTTCAAATCCTAGTAACTTATAAAGGACAAAGTTGTGAAAAGAACTATGTTTCCACAACAGAAAGAACAGCAAAAACATCTTTAGATACATAGAGAGAAAATCATGGGAATGGATAATAATAGTGTGTGGTTTAAGTCTTGTGCTAAAATATTACTTCAAATAATTTGCAGCCAAATTCCTTTATTTATAAAAAGGCCTGTAGCAGAGGCAAACAAGCACACTATACCCTTTTATCATTTCCTTTTGGTTTTCTAAGATTTCATACTTTAGTTGGACAAATTAACCCTTCACTCCAAAATAATCTTTTTCTTTTCCCCCCAAAGACACAGACAACATCCCTAAACTTATCACTTCTACAATTTTATGTGGCCCAACACATTATCTGTATTTGACCTGCAACTAAACTGCATTTCCGTAGGAATTAATCCTGAGTTCCTTCCAAGAAGCAGCAGCGTTTGTGCCAAATTGCAGCTCCCAGTTCACAATAAGAATGGCACAGTGCACACCCATGTGTGAACCTGAACGAAACCGAGCCATTACGTAGAGCACAGCCCAATGCTTTCAGCTCAGAAGCTCTGACAGAGGAAGCCAAAAAATAAAGCATTTCCTAGTGTGCATCACCACTAAAACCAGTGCTGAAAGGGTGGCACCAGCCTTTGAGCACATATCAACTGGAAGCTACAGTTAGTTTTTTATGGTGCTTGAACTGCTTAATATTGTGACAGAAAAGGTAAAGAAACATAAAACTATGTGAAAATCAAACCCAAGACACAGCATCATGTTTAACAAACCCATCAAAAGCATCTGTCTCTTACACATCCTTCCCATTATCAGTAGCCAATAAACTCCATTTCCTCAGTAACTTCATTGACAGCTATATATATATATATATATGTGAAAAAGTAGATGTACAGGGCGGATTAGAACTCTGCACTAATTCTTCATAGATGGGAATCTATGACAAAAAATAAAAACAAAAAAAAAAAAAGGGGAGGGCAGAAATAAAAAAATAAAAGTTGGGTTTTTTCCTAGTACCCACAAGTAATACTCAACACTTGTACATTTGGTATTCAAATCTTTTATGATCTTTATATTAAAACTGCCTACTTGCCACATGCCTTTTTAAGCAGTACTAGTCTTTGACACACACACTGAAATCTACCCAGAATGTTAAAGTTATTGAACTGTTGCGAGCTTCCTGACAACAGTGCTCTGCTAATGCCAGTTTTGATTCCACTGACATTAATCTTGGTAGGGCTGAGATGCTGTTAATACTCACTTCCTAAGCGAGGTAACCCCTTCAAAGGCTGACACACACCACCTCGCCTTGTTCATCAAATATATAATCTTACTAAATGCTGTAATCTTAAATCCCAACCTAGAGTAACTAGCAGTGCTTACATTATCATTTTTCTTTAAAGTTCATCTAAAGGAAAAAAATTATCTGTTAAAGAATTGTAGATTTCAAAAGCAAAACTTAGGACCACCACCTTCTCCATATACTGCACCAAACTTCTTATTAAGCTTTAATTTTAACACAATCTAAAATTATTTTTGCCTTTCTGCCAGTCCTCCCACACTTCCATGCACACAACACACATGAATCTTCCAGAAGGTCCCATTGAATTTTTAAAGGGCTCTTTTTTTTTCCCCATTTGACAACTTTACATCCTCAAATTAAAAGGGGTAATGTGGTTATAGCATGTGATGTAGAAGGAATTATAAAAATGGTTCTTCATTGCCAATGCTGCTCAATGACAGCTCATTTTCTTGTGCCAATAGGAAGAACAAGATTAGAAGTGACTCTAATTCTTACCCAGACTTCAGGCCGGTGAAAGTCAAGTTAAAGAAATAAGGCTCTCAGTCTCTGGAGGGCAAGGGTACCAGTCACTTATTTCTTGTGAACACTTGCTGACATGTGCACTAAGCATAATAATAATAATTTTATTTATAAAGTGCTCCCCCACTGAAGTGCTTGGGGCATTGTACAATATAATAAAAGCAATTTAAAATACATTTTAAAACATAGGAAATAATGGACCACCCTCTAATAATAATAATTATTTTTATTTTGAAAATTTTGACAAGGACGCTGGCCTAATGTAAGAGACTCTCATCAGCTACAGCAGAGGAGACCAAAAAAGGAGAAAGAAGGGAAAAAGAGGAGAGGAGGAAAGAGGAAGATAAAGAGGAAAAAATGAGAGAGAGAGAAAGAGAAAGAATGAGAAAGAAAGAAAGAATGAGAAAGAAAGAAAGAAAGAAAGAAAGAAAGAAAGAAAGAAAGAAAGAAAGAAAGAAAGAAAGAAAGAAAGAAAGAAAGAAAGAAAGAAAGAAAGAAAGAAAGAAAGAAAGAAAGAAAGAAAGAAAGAAAGAAAGAAAGAAAGAAAGAAAGAAAGAAAGAAAGAAAGAAAGAAAGAAAGAGAGAGAGAGAGAGAGATTTCTTCTGGTTTTGATTTGTAAGTTTTAAGGATCCTAAAGCATCTGTGTTTAAAAAAATCACACATTTCAAGTAGCACTGTTTTCCTATGTATAATGAAAATCATAAGGGAATAATATGACTAACAAATTACAGTCAGGTAGTTAATTCTCAGCTCCTGTTAGCTGGCATTGATGCTTCAATTTTCCAGACTAGCTTGAATTACTTAATTTCATAGCTTTCACTGTTGTAAGTGGTATTCCTTATAATAATGCAGGAGCAGTTGGGTATTTTTTTTTCCTCTCATGTATTTTATGTATGTAAAATTTTTAATTAATGTTTATTTAGGGATAAAAAGAAGAGTTTTTGCATCATGGGAATGGCCAAATTTATCACACATGCTAATCTACTAGTGTCAGCAAAGTTACCCTGGGGATACGCTTGGCTCTGTGTATCACACTAGCATATATAATTCCAATAACGGGCGTCTCCTGGGGAATAGGAGATAGAAACCAGAAGGAGAACCAGGAAGTTCAGGGCAGGATGCTGGAAGATGCTTTGATAGTGCCTGGCACTGGACATCTCCTCCCTGTGCTGGTGTAGAAGTGCAGTGACCCTGGTGCCCCTGTAGCCCCACCCCAGCTGAGGGCCCCAGCCAGACCCTGAGGCTGTGGCACTGCTCATGATCCAGGCATCTGGGTACAGCCAGGCAGAACTGGAGATTTGTTGTGGGTTTTTTTTGGAAGACCAACTGTGAAGATTCCCACTGTGACTATCACACATGCAGACTGATTCTGCAGAGCATGTTCAGAACCACTGAAAATTTCAGATAAGTGGGACTAGGAAAGTCAGAGGGGTTGTGCCTTGCAAGGCACAATCAGAGAGCATCGATTAGATTCCTAATTAGGACTCTACTATTTTGAAAGGATGGATATGCTTGACAAGAAACTTAGCTAAGTGTCCTTGTACGCTCTACATTCCCTATACTATCAGCATTTTTGCACCCACACTTAGAGGTAAAAACAGAGAGAACTAGAATTTAATCTGACTACTGCATTGAAATACAATTAAAAATATTTCCTTAAATACATTAGCAATAGAAAGAGGGCTAAGGGAAACCTCCATCCTTTACTAGATGTGAGGGGAAACTTAGCAACCAATGATAATGGAAAAGATGAGTTTCTTAATGCCTTCTTTATCTCAGCCTTTGTTAGTAAGATAAGTTGTTCTCCAAGTAATCAGCTCCCTGAGCTGATAGACAGGGATGGAGAACAGAATGAAACCCTCATAACCCATCAGGAGCTGGTCAGTGACCTGCTACAGCACTTAGACACAAACAAGTCATTGGTGTTGGATGGGATCCACCAAAGGCTACTGCAGGAGCTGACTTTCCCACAGCACTGTCTTGGAGAAACTGGCTTTCCACAGTGTGCACAGGTGTACCCTTCCCTGGATAAAAAAACTGGCTGGATGCCCGAGCCAGAGAGTGGTGGTGATTGGAGTTACGTTCAGCTGGAGACCAGTCACCAGTGGTGATCCCCAGGGCTCGGTGTTGGGGCCAGTGCTGTTTAACATCTTTTTCAATGACCTGGATGAGGAGCTCAAGGGCATCCTCAGTCAGTTTCCAGATGGCAACGAGTTGGGTGGGAGTGTTGATCTCCTGGAGGGCAGGAAGGCTCTGCAGAGGGATCTGGACAGGCTGGATCAATGGTGTGAGGTTCAACAAGGACAAGCACCAGGTTCTCCGCTTCAGTCATAACCTCCCCCTGCAGAGCTACAGGCTGAGGGCAGAGTGGCTGGAAATGGCCCAGTAGAAAAGGACCTGGGGGTGCTGGTGACAGCAGCTGAACATGAGCCAGCAGTGCCCAGATGGCCAAGAAGGTCAATGGTGTCCTGGCCTGGATCAGCAAGCGTGTGGCCAGCAGGACCAGGGCAGTGTTTGTCCCCCTGTACTGGGCACTGGTGAGGCCACACCTCAAATCCTGTGTTCAGTTTTGGGCCCCTCACTTCAAGAAGGACATTGAGAATGCTGGAGCATGTCCAGAGAAGGGCAATGGAGCTGGGGAAGAGACTGGAGCACAAGTCTGGTGAGGACTGACTGGAGCTGGCGAAAAGGAGGCTCACGGGGGGACCTTATCACTCCCTACAACCACCTGAAAGGAGGTTGTAGCCAGGTGGGGTCAGTCTTATCTCCCAGGTAAAAAGCAATAGAACAAAAGGAAATGGCCTCAAGTTACTCCAGTGTAGGTTAGGGACATGGTTTGTTGGTGGACTTGGCAGTGCTGGTTTAACAGCTGAACTCAGTGATCTTCAGGGTATTTTCCGGCCTAAACAGTTACATGATTTTGAAGAAAACCTCTGTATAGATTCATTTTCATAGAAGCTGCTGAATAACTCTGCCATATTTGCTCCCAAAATTTCAACAACAGTGTCAAGAAACCCATTCAGTCCATCTGTACACTCCCAAGAGAAAGGATTATAGCTCTACTTATATTTTGGATGACCCCAAGCAACGCTTTGTGCTAAGAAAATATAAACACATTCAAATAGCATTAACTGGCCTCTCACTCTCAAATGTGCACATGTGCCCAACAGGCAGATAGTTCTGCTCAGGAATAAAATTGAAATTATTATAACCAACTCACCACTTGATTTTTTTAAACCTTTTTCTGTGTCATTTGCACCTTTTCACTGAGTAGAATTACTTTGGTCTTTAAATTATATTTTCCTCATTGAATTTCCATGTTGCATGCTCCTTTGCATGTTTCGTTGCTCAGCATTATCATTCATTAATGTTTCAGCTGCTTTCTTTTGTCTGCTTCCCTTCTTCTGTTAACATCAAGTTTCTTTGCTAGTCAAATAAGTTATCCCACTCTTTTTATAAAGCCTTGGTTATGGCTTTAAAAAAAAATAAAAGCAAGAGGATACAAAATCTTCAAATGGCTTATTAGAATTCAGTATGACTGGCAAGTGTCGTTTAAAAAAGAGATACTGCACCTTTAATAAATTTAATCCACATCTGATTACAGAGGAAGAAAGCTCTTTTTTAATCTTACAGGGCTGGAATATTGCAATAACTGTTCCATCTGATTTTAAAAATAAGATTTGCTAAAGGTCAACGTATCTCCTGGCCACATATGCAGCAACATTGAAATTTCCTTGGCCAGGGAATAAAAAGATTCTATCATTAAAAATAAAAGCGCAAGGACATCTTGCAAGCCCATAGGGTTTTTAGAAAGAGAAGGAGACATTTCGTTATCAACTAGCAATCATAAGATTTTTAAGCAATATCTCTAATCTGCTTCTCTTCCCCCCCCCACCCCCGCTCCCCACAACCCCCCTTTCCTTTTCACATCAAGGGCTTTTTATCTTCCAATTTTGCATCTAAAGATGAGGTGAATGCCATTAGCTCAATTCAACCTCAAGTGTAGTCAGATGTGCCTGTGATTTCTGAAAAGCACTGTCTAAGGTCACATTAAAATGTATAAGAGCTTTTCTATTCCTGAGAAGGGGGCTTATTACCCATCCATGGTGTAAGGGAGTAATGTCAGTGGCCACAGACTAGGGTGAAAACAAAAGAGATACCAGGGTTTCAGGCTTTTGTCAGAGAACCTCTCGCCTCCCTTTTATTGCTGTCTGAAGCCCTGCAGATAGTGCCACAGACTGTAAACTTGGGCAGCGCTGGGGAAGAGAAAAACAAGTTAAACAGGCTCAGACTCTCCTTCCCTGAACCCTCATCTTTTAAAAGCTTAACTCTTCCTGCAAAACTAAAATCTGAAAGCAGCACTCCCCACCTGCCAAGGGGCTTCACTCCAGTCGCCTCTCAGATGGGGTCACCACTGCTGTGGGGGCCACCGGAGCCCCAAGCCTGCCACAGCCAGTGGCATCCACTTTGCTTTGAGCACACCCGCGTTCTCGGAAAAGAAACCTGGTAAACGCTCCTTGGGATTAGAGTCAGGACAAGATCAGAGCTGCCAAATTTGGCAGCAACTTGGAGTGCCATTTTTTTTTCCCCCTTTAATTTAAAAAGGGCTGCCAAGAAAAGTTAATGAGTGTTTACCTGGGCATGATGTCCGTATTTTCCAGCAATTGAATTAAGGAGCTGTCACTCAGGGATAATGCGAGTCATCAGTGAAAAATATTACAGTACCAACAGTTTCTGTTTTCCTTCTTTAGAAAAAAAAAAATACCAGTCAAAAGAAAAATTAAATCACAGGGACTTTTCAAAAACAGATATACATGGCCTGTTTTAAAACACTTTTCAAATGTAATTGTATACTTTAGACTCAATTCCCGTCTCACACCTTTCTGTGTGATGCTATAGCTTTAAGTACCTTGTAGATATCCCTTCAGGGCCATGTGCATGGCTGACTTGCAGCAGTCTGATGTCTTTAAGAGACTGCAGGCATGCTCTTTCTACTGTACAACTCTGCACTGAACTCCCATGACCTGGTACAGAAGATACACTCTCTTGGTGATCTACTGCTGAAGCTGCAGGTAGGCCTTTTCTGGAAAAACAAGGGATTATTTCCACAACTTCAACTGCCTTTTGCCCTAAGGAATGGGCAAACTAAAAGCATGAGACAGGTTTTTTCTTCCTTTTTTTTTTTTTTCCCCAACAGCAGGTCTGATTCATCTCCTCTCCAAAGCATATTAAACACAATCTAATTTATAAAGGGTGGGCCAAATGTATTCAGGGCATAATACTTCTGAATGCTACACTAGGAGTTAATCTGACCCATAATTTTCCAGCTTGGTAAATTTTCCCATCTTGCAACAGTGATGCCAGTTAAGTGACTCACTGTGATGAGATAATGTAGTGACTTAATTACCATTGTGAACAATGAAGTTACCGTGCCATTTGTGCACCTTAAAATGGCTCACAAGCCAGTAAAGGTAATTCCTGGCTTTACTGTGTACCATGGAGCTTATTAGAGGGAGTAATAGATTGATATATCTCTTTCTTTGTGAGTAGGGTTGAGACCTTCTGCAGTATTTTTTCATGGGACTATATATTTTCAAACCTTGCCTCTGAACTCATAGCTTTTTCCCATGCAAGAAACTCCCTGTGAAAAGGGAGCTAAGGCATGTTTGCAAACTCCAGGCAGCAACACAGATCTGTAATGCAGTCTGCACAATCATTGTGGCATGCAAAGAAAATCGCTCGTGCAAAGGAGGCTTTGACGTCTCTGAGATGTGTTTTGTCTCGTAGACAACAATAGCTTGAGTGAAAATCACTCTGTTTCGGTGTGCTGACAGTGCAGCTGACATGTACAGGTGATCCTGGTATAGGTTTCATCTGTTCCAAGTACAAATAGCAACAAATATTCAGCATCTCAGGCTTTTAGCCCAGGCAAGGCAAAACCTCTCCTCAAGTTGCCCTGCTCAAGATGGTATCCAAAGGCAGCCACCTCTACACACTGCAGAGACAAAGGAAGATCTTCTAATCCTTGTGGAAAGACAGAACCTGCTGTCTTTGGCCCTTCTTGTGAGACATTGCCATCAGCTGGACAACAACCATTCCTGGCCTCAGGTGACATTAGATTAAAAAATGGAGCACTTGGGTACATCACTGTATTTACCCTATTTGTCCTTTGGTTGTGCCAGTGTTGTTACTTTCCATGAAGCCTGAGGAGCACAGGCAGCCTTTACCCTGGCCTCTCCATGTCAAGCCAACTCTTGACCTCAGTACAAAGCACACCTGGTGCCTCTCACAGGACTGAAAGCACTTCCTCTGCAGACTCCAGGATCAGAAGGATGAGTTAAATACAAAACTTCAAATATAGTCAAAGTTTCAGTAGGCTACTTGGTTGGTTTCCACACCCCACATGCCAAATACATCCTCTAAATTACTTCCTTATTTGTCATTTATGTACTTTTGAATTTTAATGAATAGTTCTCTCGTTCTTTGCCAAACTCCTATATTCATAGAAAGCTGGCATTTCACAAATATCAAAGAGTGCTGCTAAGTGAACCAACCTCAGAGAAACTCAGGAATCATCATTCAAATTCCTTGTTAAAACAGGAAAACAGCTAAATGACATTTATCTGTTAAAATACAAATAATATTTCTGCTTATCCCTTCGATGCTCCTGCCACAGCTTTAGAATGTCTCCCGTAGTGTTTGGGCTGCAATTTTGTTATGATGCTTTGAGCTCAGGTTTCAAAATCTGCAGCAATATGAATCAGATTGGGATTTCAGTTTTTTGCTGTTCTTTTTAATAGGAAGGCTCATAAAGAAATTGACCCCTCTTTTGTTTTTGGCAGCCATTTGACAGTAGATCATCTTTCTTTTAGTAACCCACATCACTGTTTCCACAGTAATACCGCAGTATTTTCACAGTAATACTGCAGAGTACGGACATTAGCATATTGATAACTACAGCAATGTGAAATATTTGTTTCATATTCATCTAGTTTTGTTCTATTTATTTATTTCTTTAGAAGGAAGGGGTTTTTTTCTGATAAGCAATCTCTGACTTAAGGAACAGCTATAATTTTGTTTAGGGAAGCTGAAAGACCTCCTCAGAGATCAAGGAAAAGAAATAGGGAAAGAAACAAAGCTGAAATCAACCCAGGTGATTTTTTTTTCACAGAGTCTTCCAATACAAACCATTGGCAAAGAAAAGCAAAGACGGGTATGAGACACTGATCACTGTATCCTCCTGCAGCACAGAGAAAAAAGATTTTAGAATCAAAAAGCATTCAGATATCTTCAGTGACGAGAGATGGCTGCTTTGTTTAGATAGTCTCCACTAAAACAGAGAGCGACAACTTCTCAGGTATAAAATTGGCTTGTTATGTGGGCTTTAAAATACTCTGAACAGAGAAGCTTTTACTTAATGCAAAGAACCAAGTGTGTGCTTTCAACACACAAAGACAGAAGTTGAGGATCTGAAATCGGAGATGAATAATAAGAGTACTAAAGTCATAAAGTGGCTTTATGTGAATGGAAATTCTGTATGGGAAACAAGCAAGAAGAACTAGAAGTATCACTAAATAATGGAATATATGAGAGCAAGTGAAACCTTGTAAAATGATTCTCATAACCAGAATATCAGTACGGACAGGTTCAATTTATATAGAAGAGATGCAACGGGAAGAGACAGAGGGATGGTTTTGTATGTGAAAAACATC
This sequence comes from Dasyornis broadbenti, assembly GCA_013397935.1. Taxonomy (NCBI): domain Eukaryota; kingdom Metazoa; phylum Chordata; class Aves; order Passeriformes; family Dasyornithidae; genus Dasyornis; species Dasyornis broadbenti. The sequence continues at coordinate 808,713 of VZRN01002763.1, read as the reverse complement.
TCCAATGCCAGCAGATGACAATATGAAAATGGAGAATAGGGTAATGAAGTTCTTGGACAAAGACAAAAGGAATGAAAATCAAAGGGGAATCTACAGGAGGTAAACGCTATAGATCACCAGGACTGGAGGAAAGGAAGAATAATAATTCTTGGACCAACTCTCAAGGTACTTTTAACCACAGGATACCCTCCCCACTAGAGAGTATAATTTCCCAGATATTTACTGTGCAGCTAGAGTGAGATACAGGTTACATCAAAGAGGTTTTTAAACGGTGTGGGAGACAGCTTCATAATCCTGACAGGAGAGATTCCAACTGGTAGAAAAGTCAACCTGGAAGTAATTCTTCCTCAGAGGCTTGAATTAATTGTGTAGAAGCGACCAGTAAAGAAACTTAGAATGAGTTAACTACCATTTTCTTACCCTGGGAGGAAGGGATTCATGGCAAAGTATACATTATAAGAAGCCATATTCTGAGTCGAAATGTAATTTAAACCCAATACTCCTGCCTTCAAATCAGTGACAAAGCAACCATTGATTTTGTTCTTTGATGCTGGCTTCATCTTCGTCTGGAAGTCTATTCATATTGAGATGAGAATTTGCAGCACACCAGTAATTCTGCATGAAGGGCAAGGATTTGCCTAGGAGATATTACAGAGACACTGTCTGAGACACCAAACCCAGGTGCCAAATCTTACCACCTAGTCAAGCGAGGGACATGTCCCCAGGGTATTCCAACCCACCGAAGATCTGATTGCCCTCTGGATACAAGCAGGATCCTATGTGAAACACCTCAGGCACCTACAGTTAGGAAGAATTAATCCCCTGCTGGATCCTAACGCGGATGCTGTTATGCTCCCACTAAGAATATTTTTATGTGAAGCAGTTAACTCTGATGGTATCCATATGGAGACCAGATAGGAAATAGTTTCAGTGTTGCATGCTGTATCCTACTTTTCCTATCTAAAGAAGACTGACGGATATATTAAAATTCATCTGTGAGAAAGCAAGCTGTGAAATCTCAATGTACATAGGAAGCGATTGTTTTTAGGGTCTACATGTAATTCACAGCCATTGTTTAACCAGTGAATGATGGTCTGGGGTATTTTTGCCCATTTTTGCTTTTGAAGTTAGAAATAAAGCTCTCGGGCAGGAGGGCTGAGACAGTACAATGGCTTCTCTTATTGACATCATTCCATCTTTTTTTCTGAGACAGATTACTTCCCTGTCTTCTTCCCAGTAGATTCATGTATGCATTCCCCCCCCCCAATTTAAATTAATCTTTAGTTAGATTCTTCATATGAATGAACAATTGCGGTATACACCCTATTCCAGAGATTTTTTTAATGCCATGTGTAGTATCATTAATATTTACTATTTCTACAAGGTATCTTATCTGGGATTTCATTTACCTTTTCTGTAGCCACATCATTGTCAATGGCTTAGGCACATCTCTGTGTATTAGTTTGAAATGGTTGAGATGCAGGCATTTGTCTTCTGTCTAAATGGGCCTCCTTTTTTTCTAGCAGAAATTCTTGTTACTGTTTCCTAAGGGAAGTACTTTACACTTTGAACTACTAAATTTAAACAAATTTCTAGTACTAATATTCTCCAGATCATTTGTATTTCTCCTTCTCCCAGCTTTTGGAAGCACAGAGCCAGTTATACAGTGATGATGGAAACTCTCATGGTTTCTTGTAGCATGAAATCTAGGGCTAGCAGCAAAGCCTAGAACACAGAGAAAAATCTTCAGACTGTGTAAATCAGCAAAGCTCCTTTGATTCAGTTTTCACAAGGATGTGGCTCTAAATCTCTAGTATGTGTTCAAAAAATGCAGTCCAGTTAATGTGGAAGAAAATCCAAGTGCTATTGTTCTTTTGAAGACTGAAGATTATTATTCATGAAGTACAGCGGGACAAGAGAAATCTCATAAAGGAAAAACAAACCGAGAAAAAACAAATATGTAACATTTAAAATTAACTTGAAGATTTTTATCTTAGTATGGAAAATAATTTTTCTACCATAGATTTGAGATGTTAATAAGTTTTCCCTTATGTAGACTAACTTGAAAAGAATACAAATGCCATAATCTGGATTAAAATCATTCCTACTCTATTTGAGATATACATCTTGTAATCAAGAATATCCAGGTCCCCCTTTCACAGGCACTGCTATATTCCCCAGGGGTTTTCCATGCTGAAGTTAACTTACGCAGCTAGAAAATTTAGGGAGAGACTTAGAGCTCTAACATGCAGGGCTGGAATTTATATACGTGAAAAAAATGGATGAACTGATTTTAAAACTGTTGTTTGCTAGATTCACACTGTCTCTTCAGGGCTGTCTGTTGCCTCTCCTGGGTTCTCAGAGCTCTCCACGAGCTCAGAGTTGCAGCCCCTTACTGGATAATCACCAAGGCAGCTTGTGATAAGTATCACACACAGTGAAGGAAGCAGTTCAGAGTTTCTGAAGGTAAGGTAAATAGGCTTCCATTAATTGGAAAGAGCACTCTTTAATTACTTTTCTAGCCTGGACTAGCCTAATCTAATATATATCATAATTCAGAACACAGTAACTAATGTCTACAGAATTTTCATTACAAAGGGTGAAGAGCTAGCTTTTGGGGAGCCAAAGTAGTTATGCCATTGATTTTAACAAGGTCAAGAATTCACCACAGATAGATAAAGCTGTTCCTGACTAGCACTCCGTGCTTGTGTGAGCAAGAGCAAGTCCCTTCTCCAGACTCCTGTGGTCCCTCCCACAGCTTGTTTTTATATTCAAGCCCATTAGCACCAGGACTGTCTCCCAGATTTTTTTGACTGGACTAAGAGGGTGGGAAGAGCACCACACAAAAGGTCTCAAAGTAGTTTAAAAAGGGTAATAAAAGTAATAAATGTAAGCAGGATTCCTGAGCACCAGACACATAAGAAAATAAAAGCCACCCTGGATCAGACAGCAACGTGCCCAGCGTGTGCCCAGGGATGGATGCTTGGGGAAGCAGCAGAGATGAAGCTCCAGCATGGACCTCGTCTCCAGTTTACCTGCCAAGCCTCCCTCAATCAGTTCTAAAGATCCCATGAAGCAGAGTTTACTTCTGAAACATATGGTTTAGCAACCGCTTCTGGAATTTCATGAATATGTCTAATTCCTTTTTTTTAATTCATTTTTGCTTTTCACTTCCACTGTATCCTATTCTCCATTTTGATTATGTACTGCACGAGAAAAAGGAAGGCTTTGTTGTTTTAAACCTAGTAATTTCATTGAATTGTGAAAATCAGAGCCTAATCCTTCCCTAATGACATTCTCTGCGATATTAATTATATACCCTCAGAAGTTCCTTTCCAGGCTAAAAAGTCCAACTCTTTCCAGTCCACAGTGTATGGAAGGTATTCCTGCATCTGGTAAAAATACATCACATTTCTCCATAATTACATTCAGTATTTAAGATACAGATATGCCATGAACATACATAAGAACATACCGATATTTCTTATTTTTCCCAGTATTCTTTACCTAAACATTCCTCACCTACCCTTTGCCTTTCTTGAACTGAACTTCTGTGAAACTATTTAAATATCTATGGGCAGCTATACCATCCTGTCCATAGATACGAACTTTATATCTAGATAAGGACTTTAGGGAGGATTCTTCCCTCTGTGTACCTATTTTGCAGTTACCACCACTGAATTTCATTTGCCATCTAAAAACAGAATCTCTCTGGATCATGGGATACTTCGATCAAAGCTATGAAAATAATACTATCGGAAGTAAATTTTGGTAGATAACCCTCTTCATAATTTTTTCAATAATTGATCCCATTTTATCCTACTCAACTCCAAATTATTCTGGAGTCTGCCTAGTTTGCACAGTCTCACTGGAGTCCCCACTGAAAATGGGAAGTGATATTGATGGCACAATAGATCATACTGATGCAGTCTTATAGGAGCAGACAGCATACAAGAAGACACAGTTGATGCTCCATGTGGCAATTACAGAATTTAGCTGTAGCACTTCAGTTGAATACTTGTACCATCTCCTAATTAAATGATTCCACTTCACAGGACTGCCATATAGTCCTGTGATTGAGTAAATAAAGGACCGCACAAGCTTCCATCATTTTAGTGACTTTTTTTTCCTTTTCTTCTTTTCCTTTTGGTCTTTGATGATCCCTCTACTTCTACACCTATCATAAGGTAGGAAATATAAGAATGGAAGACAATTCTGAAGAATAAATAAAATAAGATGTTACGGAACTCAGCATTCCTGGGGCACATATGTTTCCAAAAAAACCACCTCCAGATATCCTTACTTAATTATATGCTAAATTTCTCCTGATTCTGATTAAAGAAAGCCTGCATTCCTTTTCAAAAATTAAGATATTTTATATAAATAATATCTGGGATAACAGAGAATATTCTCCAACCGCTAAGCCAAGGAGGGAATCATTTAGTAAGTAACGGCAGGAGCCTGATGCCATCCCTCCACTGCACAGGCTATCAGCCAAAGAGCTCCACACAGCTGCAGTTTTACAGAAGGATTTTTGGAGTTCTGTGATGTTATTAAAAAAAAAAAAAATGCTGTTTTCCACTTATATTCTCAAGACAATGAAAGCTTTTCAGACCCTTTATTATATTTATAAATAAATAATCGAAACTAACAAATAACATTTTTTTAAAGTACACATATAATAATATCTGTACTTTAAAAAGCATAAAATATATGGATATGCTTTTGTAGATATGAATAAGTATATAGGTATTCTATAGGGCCTATATAAAAACATAGTGAAATTACCTACTGTAATTTCAGGGACTAAAGAAGCTGTGCCCTTGATGTCCTATTATTTAATAATTTCATGTGGAACACATCAGATATACAGCTAGTGGAAAAGTATGAAGAGATCACAGTTAAATTATTTAGAAACGATCAACATACATGACATCCCATCACTCTCAGGTTGTTACTTTCTCCTGACAAAAAGGGTGAGACACATTAATCTTTTCTAGAACATGCCTGAATTGGATGATAGGTGAATTGCCATAGCTTTTCATATGCTCACACATCTCATACCTTACTGGCAATCTTATTTTAGAATAAGCCTCATATTCTACTTAAGATGCATCAGTAATTGCAACTTTTAGTACATAGCCTGGGACTGGCTTTTACAAATTTTTTAATTTACCTTGTAAATCTGGAGAACCCCAAAATTAGGTTCTCTTCCCCTGTTTAGAGAAGAGAAATGACACGTGTGGTTTGCAAAATGTTTCCCCAGAAGGAGAGCACTAACCACCTGAGTAATGTGTGAGTATTACAAACCAAAGCCTATGAAAGCTGTTTTCCAGAAGTAGCAATGATTAACACAACCCATCAGAGCTTTATTTGTTAGCTGGGCTCTCTGTGCCAACTCCAGCCACAGGCCATGTGCGTGTTCGTGCATTCGTACACACGTGTGCACCCGCGCACACAGCGAACTTGTTGTTGCAACATGCTATTAAGATATTTCCTTCCTTTCACATGGGGAGAATTACACAGGATTAACCAGCTCTCCCTTTCTTCCCAGCACACTGTGATTCTCCAAACTCAGAATTTGTGTAATTCTGAAATTCAGACTGGAGGAGGTTTTCCTCATTCTGTGCAGATCAAAGGCAAACAGGGGAAAAAAACAAAATTATGCCTCATATACAATGCAAGGGCCTCTTCATTTCTAAGTTATGCAGATGACCCCTCTGCAAAAATAACAATCTCTAGGAACTTGGAAGAAGAAACTGTAGTCCCAGTTGCTTTGACCTAAATAAAGTGTCTGTGTAATTATCTTCAACAGGGCTTGCCAAAACATCATTTTATACTGTTCAAATGCATATTCTAAGAGGGGATGGAAATTTGAGGGACAGGATGGCAAGCAAAGTACATTTTATTTCTCTGAACAATTAGAAAGATTATAATAATACAGCAAATACTGTGCATCCTGCCACTATGTGCCATCTTCCATCCCAAAGGATCTCAAAGGGACTTGTCACTAATTCCATTTTTCTCGTTCCAAAAAATTACATGTCAACCTTTAACTATTTTGTTCCATGCAGTACAATACATACTTAAATTTCCTACTACCCTTTTCATTCTTGTGAAATTGCCAATGTGTGTTTGTTTGGGATCTTTTTTCCGGTGTCTTGGGTTTCCATACAGTCTTGATAAACAGGCACCTTTGCTTAAATACAAGCCAAATTTTGATCATAAGTCATATCTTCCTTTTTCATTGCAGGCATTTTGCAAACCTTTTGCTCAAATATTGGAGATGATTGAGCAATTTTAGTTATGCAATAAGAAAAGCGATAAAATCTTATTTTGAAAGGACTTGCATGGAAGCAAAATTTCAGTTCAGTCAACAAAAACTGAAATTTAAAAAGGAAATTAAAAGAGAGAATTTTCTTTGATTAATATTTTTTTCAAAAAAATAAACTTTCAAACAAAATGTCTATTAAACAAATCAACAAAACTATTTTAAATGGATAATTCATTACACAGGAAAACGTGATTTACAGAATGATGTAAGAGTTCAATAGCATAACATCTTTTTCATGATAGAAGTACAGATTGATTTGTGAGATACACACCCCAACAGCTGCCTGAAACAGAAGATATGTCAAAAAAATAGAAGAAATGTATTCACCCTTTGATAATGTTCTGCAGATTTTTAATAAAAGCTGAAGTTCAATTTCCTAAAAATTTAGAAAAATGAAGAAAGGGAATAAACATCTCAGACTTTCTCCTCATTATCTTAAGCTGACATTTCCTTAACCTGACAAGTTAAATTCAAGAGTCTTTAGGAAATGACTGTTCGCAACTTTGAGAGGGATTTTTATAGACAGAAAATTATTCCCTGACTTGGAGTCTGGCCAGGGCACTGCAGAGAGAAGCATCTTGAGAAAAAGCGATCTGGTCAAAACAAGGGATACACTCATGCTAAACTGTTTATATAAAACCCTCCTCCTGGCACCAAGACAAGCTGTCAGACACTACCACAGTGACCATCACAAACAAAGCAGTAAAGCATTTCATCACAAATGTTATCCCACACTGTGCAATTTCAGACAATAGACACCAGTTTGTTAGCAACGAGTTTGAGCAATTTACCAGGAAATGTGAAAGCTGGTCAAGTAGAGAAAGGAAAGTATTTCCAGCCTATTACAGAAAAGTTCAACAAGAAACAAAACAGAGGCTCTCTCACACACATGATCTCACTAGGTTGATATCTAGATGCATGTCAATAGTCCCTGTGTTGTTAGAGCTTTATTAGAGCCAACAGTGAAAGGATAGGTAAGACAAAAATTAAGACTTCCAGTGTCCAAATCATACAAGAGGCGATGAACTAGCAACATCTCAAAACTACCATCAGGAGACCCTGTTGGGATCAAATTCAACCTCATGAGAAATAATATATTTGTGAGGAAGGTCCGTGTGTTGAACAGATAAAGCTTCAATCATGTCACACTGCGGTGGCTGGGTATATTATTCACAAAAAATCATAGATACACACTTACTACAAACTCAGAACATTAACATGAAGGTGGTACTGAGACTCAATCAGCAGGATGTGGAAAGGAGCATAGCAGAAAAACATCCAGTAAACATCAGAACAGACTTTCAAAACACCCTGCTAACAGAAGAACCAAGTACAAGCCAGTCTCTTATCATCACAAGAATAAATTGCATTGGCACCAACATCAAGATGCCTGCAAGGTAAACACAAGGCTTTGTACAATACTGGCATGAGAAAGTAACTCTCTTAAACCCAGAAGAAAACACATTAATTCTCCAAGCAAACTGGAAGCTCACAAAAGCTATCAAAGAAAGAACTTAGCGTGAAACAGTGTTAAGTTATACAATTGAGGAGAATTTTGAATGTATAAGAAAGTTCTACTAACCACATTTAATGTTGCTATTTCAAGTATAGTAAGAATCACATTGGGAAAGCTGGCTTCCCAAGAAGGGTTATTGTGTTTTGATAGGCTGTTTATGTGATAGAATTCACAATCTTTATATCTATATTTATATAGATATATATATATATAATCTTTAAAATCTCTTATTTCAAGAAGTTCCTTATGACAGAGGACACTAACTATATGTGTAGGAAGGACTAAAAGCTGAACTGTGCACCACTTTGTCTCTCTCTCTTTTTGTGCTTGAACATCAAACACCAAGGACATCAGTTCACTTTTAGTTCACCTTTTTAGCTTACAAGATAACACTTAACACATCCTTTCAGGGAAGTATAACTTCTAGGTGCTGTCTCTACTCCTTTCTTCCCAAGAGTGCAGTAAAGATGAAGCTACTAATGTCCTTCAAATGAAATGACAACAGCCGTAAAAGGGAAGACATTGTCTAAGGTTCTGAAGAGACATGTTACTTTTCACCTTCTGTGTTACTTGTTAGTGCTGTGCAGACTTACTGCTTTTTTTCTCTTTAAAGTGAACTTCACATTTGTCTCTAGCAGATCCTTTGGCTTCTGTGGGCCTTTGTTCTGTTGTTTATTGGGTTTTTATCTGCAGGAACAATGCATGCTGTTTTTCCCACAGTGTTTGTGTGCACTGTGACCCAAAATTTAACACTTCATTTCTTATTTTGTACAACAGAAAATTTCAGTAGTTTGAGTTAACTTTTCCATTAAGACCAGCTTCCACTGAGTGTAGGAACAACCACATAGCCGTCTTTATGCTGTACTGTGGGCAGAAAGGAATGAGCTGCCAGTGTCCTCAGCCAACCACTCTTCACTCAATCACAGTTAACAAAGTATTAAATCTGACATAAGTCCAGCTGATAATGAACCCAAATATGCTGACGGCAGGAAGGCAGACAACTGTCCCACTGCTTGTGATGTTCCAATTTTTGCAGCTCAGCAGGGTTATGTCCTCCTACTTGTCAAATGAGTGTGCAGCGCACACACCATATCAATACACCCACCTACAAGAGGCAGCCGAGCCAATGGATTCATTCCGTGTATCTACAGCCACTAAATATTTGCAGTGAGTGAAAACACATATTCAGATTACAGCTTTCCCCTGCTAAGACTCATGTTTAAATAATTTTCAACTTCCTTTTTAATTATGTGCCTTGGAGCCTGCTTTCCAGATTGAATCTGCACTCTAGGCAGACTGGATCTGTGCTGGAACAGCATGTCTCATTTCAGCAGGTATCTGGTAAGAGATGGCACCCAGAAAGCTGCCTTCTGCAGGGGAGGAGGAAATGCAAGAGAAAAAGCAGAGGGGCTGAGTATCCCAGTACAAGCAAACAAGGCGAGCAGATTTGGATATGCATGTTATGCCCGCAGAGCAGCAAACTGCCCGCAGGTGAGATAAGCCTCTGATTCCCAGCCCCAGTCAGAAAGGACAGCTTGAAATGGGAGGGTAGCTAGAGCCAGCTCAGTCTTTTGAGGCCAGAATTTGCACTGTCTCAGCTTAAATTCAGAAAGACAGGTATGGAAGCTGCTGCAAATGTCCTGAAATTTTGGCCTGTCCTTTTGGAATAATATAAATCATGTGAGAAGAACTAGCTGACAAAATGAAGAAGACAGACAGACTCTGGTAGCCAATAACCCCATCAGTGCGTCCCATTACACAAATCCCCCAAGTGACACAACATTCAGAGGGACAAAGAAATCCATGTTTTCCCCTGAATAACTCACATGCATCTCTTGTCCAATGAACCACTCTTTCCTGAACACCCTGAAAAAATCACATTTTGTGATTCTATGATCAGAACTTGTAAAAAGCATCACATTCAGTTGTCTCTGCAATATAACTATGGCTGAAGATTGAATTGAATATGTCCATTGGTTATGGACAGCAAATTCCAAAAACCCTTTATCATTTCAATTCTACATGTGTAATTTACATGAGACTTATTAAAGGGTGGTTGTTGGTTGTCTGAAGTTTAATTTCCAGAAGTATTGCCTTCAAAGCTCTACTTCCAAAAAGCAACTAAGAAATTTTTTTCGCCACTGAAAACTGCTCCTGATTTTGGGAAGTGTTGGAATTGTTTATTATTAAACCTTCTGTGTGAAAATTATCTTTCACAGGCAAGCAATCACAGCAGGTACCAACAATATGCACCTACAGACTTCCAGTTGCTCAGTGTGGGAGCAGAACTGAAGAATTTCTTCTTTCGGTCACAATTATTTTTTTCCCTCTGCCTATCTATAGCTTCCTCTGTAAGAAAAGTGATATTTGCTGTCATAGCTTCAGCCTCACTCTGAAAGTTAAAAACATGTCCTGTCTCCATTACATGATTACAGGCAGACTTTCAACTCTGATAGTCTATGAGCTAAAGTTGAGGAACGTGCGCCAGCTGTTACAAAACAGTTTTCTTGGAAAATAGCCACCAGACCAGCAGTCAAACTAGGACATTCTACATACAAGGAAGAATAAAATATCAAAAAAAAAAAAAAAAACACAGCAGTACAACACATGATTTTAATAAAGTCAGGAATGCCATGAAATGTCCAGAAGAAAACATGTCTATACTAACTACTAAATTTGACTAAATCCATGAACATTCACTGCAAGAAGAGTACCATGGCACTCAAATACTCACCCCAACATCTTCACTTTCCATTAAAATCTGTTGCAGAAATTCAGGTGTCTTTCTGTCCTGTCAAAACTTAGATACTTGCTCATTTGAGTATCTGAGGACATCACAATATGTGATGTGTCTCACATCCATCACATGTTCTTTGTTCTCTCATCATCTCCCCATGGAGGAGGAGTATGTGGCGCCAGGCCTCTTGTTTTCCTAGGGTTTGTTGGGTTTTTTTCTGGTTTTGTCTGCACATGTTTCTGCATACTGGATAAAGCAAGGTCACAAAGCATGTCTCACATTTGGAGTGGAAGACTGTGAGGCTTGTGATAGTCCTTAGCTTCTTAGGCTTTTGTTTTAACTGATGGAGAGCTTCCCTAAGGCTTTCTTTCCCTCCCAGACAAGTTTTATCCAAATAGAAGAGCTCTCTCTTCAGCAAGAGGAGCAAAATTATCAGTGTACACTACCAGAATGCCACTTATGTAGCTTTCTAGAAACTCCAGTGAATAAATCCCAGAGAAAAGCTGAAAATGGCTTGGTCCCATTTCTCATCAGAAATTACTAAGTCTGATGATCCTCACACCACAAACCGTAACAACAAAACGTACTGTAGCTTTTGTGTAACACCCAAACCAACTTCTGCAACAAATGTTCACACTATTTAACTTCAGGAGAGAGCTCTGGTGACCAAGACTGAACTCCCCTGCGTTCATAGGCTGGGGATTCAGAGCTAGGAGACTAGTCATCCTCCCAGATGTCCAGGCTCTAATGCCAATTTCCTCATGCCAGCATGAACACAAATCACACCAACACTAACCACAGACCTACATGCAAATAAGAATGAATTTAAGGACTTACTGATCATAATGTTATGTAAAATTCAGGAGAAGCAGTTGCAAGTTGTGACAACACTTCATGGCCATGATTGCTGGCATATATCATGAGAGGAAGGCGGATATTTAGTCAGCTTGTCCAGGATGTAGTGAGAGCTGTTGGCAGCTGGGAAGGACAGTTTTGGGCAGTCAGGGAATTTGCAGGTGGATTAAACATTTTAGAGAGTCCGGGTATCTCAGTTGCAGGAGATTGAGCAGCTGAGAGGACAAGGGGTCTGTGAGTACTCTCATCATGGTTGGGAGGAGCTTCTCAGAGACTGTCTCCAGATGACCCTGTGAATTTTGATGGCAAAGCAAAGCCATTCTGACACACAGAACTGACAGTGCAGAAGCCAAGGCACACGGGAGGGCATTGCTGCTTGTTTAGGGTTGGCATTTCAGTGATTCTGTTGCAAATTGCCCAAAGGAACGGCTGTACCTGGTGGCTGAGGTTCACAGTGTGCAACTGAAAAGTAAGTCAAAGAAAATGAAGAATGTTGTGTTAATACACGTATCAGTTATCCTGAAAATTCAAAACAAAGTTAATTGTTCTAGAAGCAAGAAAGTTTATATGTAAGATAATAAATACAATGTCAGGCCATCAAGAATAAAGCAGAGAATCACATGTTTAGCATATGCATAACAAGGTTTTTAATGTTATCACAGGGGAAGTTCTTTCAAGAAACGTAAAGTATCCTGATTTGGCTTAAACATAAGTATTCCCTTAGAAACACTAATCAGTTAGGTAAAAAGCTACAGAAGAATATTTTGCACAGACCTTTCTTTCTAAATATGAGCGAAACGGGAATAATTTCATTATGAAATGTACCCTATGTTCCCTAAACAGGGCTCAGTACAGCATCAGTTATAATTGACCTTCATCCATGAAAACACCCCTCTCATAAGTTTTTTTAGTAGAGACATGAGCATTTTACTGTCCATTGCAAGCATCAGTTCAAGCCATCATATTCCTGTTGTACTTCTAAACATGCTCAGATGTGTTTGGACAGGGCAATACAGGTTAATTGTAACTTTACCAGTTATATATTGCAAACAAAACACTGGCAGTAAAACATGAGACAGAAAATCAATATGACAAATTAATTATCAGTGGTATACTGAGTTAAAAATAATGGAATGAGATCATCCACTTAGTTATTTTCAATGGTCTGGGCCTCTATGATCTTCTTTTGAGTTTAAAAAATTCTCCATAGGTCTGCAAAAGCAGAATAGTTGCTTGTTCAGCCAAGCTCCTTTCTCTTGTTGTTTCTGCAGTGTAAACTCAAACACACTTCAGCAGCCCTAGTCGTAGTCCTGTGCCTCAGATCACATCAGTTCCTGCCTTGCTGGGTCCCCCTGGTGCTCTCATGCCTTATTATCCCCAATGAAATTTAGTACTTCCAATTTCCAAATCTTTCTCCTTTTTCCCACTTCCTGCTCAGGTGCCCAGAAATGAAACCCCCTAACCATTCTGCTGACCCTCACCTCCCACAAAGCCCTGCTCTTTCTCATTGCCTTCCCATCAATTCCCTGGCCTGAATTTCATTCCCATGCGTTCCTTGTTCTCCTCTTCCTTCCTTTGGCCTATCCCCTATTTTGCATCTTACACATCGCCCAGGCTTTCTGAACCTCTTCTTCAAACTTGTTTGAAGGGCTTCCATATCTCCATCCCATCTGCAGCTCCCATAATCTCCTCTGCTACATGCCTTCAGGTCAGGTTTCCAACTTGAATGATACAGTTACAGACTATCCCTTTCCCAAGACAAAAGCAAACGTCTTTGGGCCAAATCTGGATCTGATATGCATCAGTTTGGCTCTCCTGATTTCAGGGGAAGGCTGCAGGCTCCAAGCAGCTGAGCAGCTCACAGGCAGCTTCGCCCAAGGCGAGGACTGCACCACATCACACCGGGAGCTGAGAAGTTCTCATTACCCCAGTAATGGCTATGGCTAGTTCTGCTTAAAGGCCAAAGACAGGAGCTGGTGTATTATGTTTTTATAGTTGTGGGTCATTCACAGTTCTGTCAGATACATAATAATCACAACAGACTTTGTTTGGCTGTTTTCAAAAACTTGGAATTGCTTGCGGGAAAAGGGTAAAAAGCAACAAAAGGACTTAATTAAAGTGTATTCACTGAGGTCACCCAGTTATGACACATACATTTGGTTAAAAAATTGCATTTTTGTTCATTGTCACAAAAACTGGCAATTCCGATTTACAAGGCCAATTTCTGTCTGCTGACTCCACTGTTCGGTTTGGAGACTCCCTCAGTGCCAGCATGTGACAGCAGTGGCCTCCCATAACCAACATTTACGTAGGACAAAGTGTGATTTTCCAGGTTCTCCTCCCTCCTGGATTACCAAACTTTAATTAACAGGACTCAGAGGTCAGTAACTCAGACTTTCCACATTAAGATATCCTTTCATCAACAAATTACGGCTCTGATCGTGCCGCAGGCGCAGCCCTGGGGCAGCAGTAGGTGATGACGGCGAGTCAGCCCAGGAGCAGCCCTGGGAGGCTGAGCTGCTCAGAGACAGCCCCGGCAGCACACAGGCCCTGCTCCTGCCCCTTCCTCGGGGCAGAAAGCTCTGTCTACCACCAGCCACTTCCAGCAGCTGCCTCCAGCCCTCCCCATGACAGCCCCGCCATCCCTGGGAGCAGCTGAGGAGCTCCACCCGCACACCTGGGCACAGGCAGGTTCGCAACATCCTCACTCCTCTGCACGGACACAGAGATCTGCCCCAACAGGTTCCTCTCCCCAGCTGCAAAATGACTGAAATATTCTGCAGATGATAGGTCTCTGAGCAAGATGAATGAATTAAGAGCCAGGGCCAAACCCTCAGCTGGGGAGACTTAGACCCACGCTGATTTTATGCAATAAGGAGATTTGCTTTTTTGTTTGCTTTTGGGACGTTTTTTCCCCTATATTTCCCTGCAAAACAAAGCTGTTGTCTAGTAGCAGTAAACTTTGACTGGAGATTATTCTGTTGCTTTGGCCACCCTTCTTTTTTTCTCTCCCTTCTTTTTTATACATTTTAACCTGATAAATTTTAAATTAGAAAAAATCATTGCTTGCATAACTTCCGGTGTGCCATCCAGTGTGCCATCCTGATTAATGAAAGCCAGCAAACCTCAAAGTAAAACCCGCCTGAATAATGGTGCTACAAATGAAGAAAGAAGACACTTAGCAGAAAGTTGCCAAGAGAGGCTGTGAGATGCCAGATAAAAGCCAGGGATGTATCTGAAGAAACAAGGCAACTGCAAGAGATAAGAAGGCAGATATAGAGATTTAAGCTCAAGAAATAAAGCAGGTTTTTGTAAATCAGGACAATGATATAAAGACAAAGATGAGAGAGAAAACCAGGAAGAACAATATGGAATTTATCAAGACAACACTGAACAAACAAAACAAAACTTGAAAGTATGGTAGTAGAAAGAAAGCGCAAGAGAGAGAAATAACATTTTATTACAGTGCTGGGAAAAAGACAGAACTCTGTAAGTGACAGGGCACAAATCATTAAAAGAACTGAAGTATTCTACAGAGACTTGGAGTCCTGCGTTTATAGCAACTAGCCAAGAAAAGAGTTTTTGTCTTCAAAAAGCACCTCTGAATTCACAAATGAATGAAATGCGTGGCCTGACCAAAGTGTACAGTAGGTCAAGGCACTGGCAGGCAGCTGCCTTTGATAATTCATGCAACAACCTGTCAGACAGCAGTGTGCTCTTTCTGATGTCTGTTTGGTGTCCTGTATAAAAAAGAGCTGTTGGTTCCCCTTGCAGGAGATATTTGTCTCTCTCACAAAGAATACCAGGGCAGTTGGCACAATTGATTCTCTAAGCAAAGATGCTGAGAGATTACTGGACACAGACATTTTTAATTTTTTTTTATAATAGGGGCCACAGACATAGAGGTATTCTGAATGACCAAATACAGCATCACAGTTACAAACATATAGCATGGCCCTCACTAGGAAGGCCACTGAAGATTATTTCAGAAAATGTTAGCAGACTGCCGTGAATTGCATACACCAGCCTACAACACCGGCCTCACAGATTTGATTGTCAGCCTCCAAGTATGGCCATAGCAGCAATGTGTGGGATCAGAACAAAGGTCTGCACCTTTTTTCTCCAGCAGTGCCCAAATACAGGAGCATGTGAAATGTTTAAGATCAAGGCAGCATGTACATTTCGCTAGCCTTCTAGTCTCCAGCCCTTTGTGACTTAGCAATTTCCTAGGCCAAAGATGGCTTCTGTGTATTCAGGAAACCTCAGAAAGTTTCCTTTCCACGAGCTTGCAAAGCCTTCCCTTTAAGGCATGTGAACACTTATAAAGATAAATCAAGGAGTGCTGCAGCTTACCTGCATGGAGGGTGAAATATCACTTCTGACCTTCCCCAGCTATCATCATTTCTTCCATCCCTATCAACAAACATATTTTTACAAACCTCAAATATCTTTCTCGTGGTCTGCAGAGATCTTTTCTTAATTATTCCTCTTTCCGTATGTTGGATCTCCCCTGTGGACCTGCTCTAAGAACCGTGATGAACCACTTGAAAAAGCAAGCACCACCAGTGGTCTTTGTAGCTGATTTGAGGACCAGTGGAAGGCAGTTTTGTATCCTTGTTAATGTGGGGAGGGAAGCAGAATGGAAAACACAATTTCTTTAAGAAAAAGAGGGCAGGAGAGATTTGAGAGCACACTGAAATTAGTTTATTTGGGCCTGACATGTGTAGAAATGCAATGCAGGTGTAACAGCATTTCTGTAATAGAAATGGTCTGTGCAAACAGATCAGAAGAGGTCTCGTCAACCCTTTTGAAGTCATATCATGCAGAAGCAGCCCAGCAGAATAGGCAGAAAATGCCAGCTCTCCAGCCAACTCATCTTCCCTACTGTCTTGTCACGCTAGTCCAGGTTGCCACTGCACCAGAAATCAAAGCCCCTTGGGGGATAGCAGCAAGATCTGCCTTCCTCTGAGCTACTTGGGTAGATTCGTGCCCCTCTTACTCTATCTCAGAGGAGGTGATTTCGCAGTGCCCTTATCCTAACCTCCATTAAACCATCCTTAACTCCACAGTGCCCCTTAATTTTAGTAAGATCAACCACAGATTAAGACACTATTCAGTGCAGGAGTGACCCTACCCTCCACTTTTGCGTCTAAGAATCAAAGTCTGGGAAGTATTTCACTGGTATTTAACTGGTATTTCACAGGTATTTAGCTGGTACCTGTTGCCACCCGTCACAGATATTTAAGAGGCTGATCTATTTGTTTATAATATTCATTTATCCTAACCTAAGCAGTCAAGTGCTACCATGCCTTAGGAGAACACAACAGCAGCAGAGCACTAAAGGACAAACCCTTACAAAGAAAAACAAGAGAAAACCAAGACAGAACACTTATAGATCCTTAAATCTTCTTCAACATCACCGACAACCCTCTGCCACCAGCTCCAGGGTAATCGCTAACACGGTAGGTATGGGCTCCAATTAGGCAATCTGCAGAGGGTTAACGCTTGGGCTGGATCTTGGAGCTTCTGCCGATTTTTACCACCTACAGATCTGGCCTGGGATCTGCTGTTTTCCCGCGACAAAAGCGAGAAAGAATATGTCTTATGCATCCTGTTAGCATTCGAGCAAACATCATGTTTAATATTAGAAGCCGGTATGCATGTGGTTGCTTAGGAATGAGAAACATCCTTTTGCTATGCCCTCCAATATGCACAGGGTTGCTGTGGGATGTTTTTGTGCATTCTAGTTGAGCAGTTACCAGGGTCTAGAGTCCACGGGAACATGACATTGTAATCTTGGTCATGTTTTATTTATGGGAAGTAGCGCAGCAGATAGGGTGTGTTAACAAACAAAGATGATTGCTTCAGGGGCACTCTCTCATCCTGAGGTAATTAAGACAAAGTAGTTTCACTGGTTGGGGGATTCATACTGCAGACAACCTTTCCCTTGCTAAAATGATCTGCAGCAACCAGGCCAAAAAGGCTAAACCAGAAGCAATGTGGGTAGTGTTTTATCTTTAGTTAAAGGTGCATCATTAAATGGCACTGACATAAATTATACTTCTTAAAAAGCCGTATAACATTAAAAGCTACTGAGAAGAAAATGTCATACTCAGAGATGTGCAGATTTTCAGCTGGAGCAATATCCAAAGAATTACTGCTGTAGCCCAGCATCTCTTTCACATCTTGAACTGAAAACAGTGACTGTCACCAAGGCCACCCTAACCACAAACCCTGAGAGATGCTGGCCTGACAAAACATGTAAACTCAGAGTCAGACTCAGCTGTCAAAGAATCTCAGCATCACAAGGGAAATCTATTCCACCATCAAAGGTCACAACTCAGAGACCTATGGCTGCTCACATTTGTTGGTTATTTGCAAACTGAATGGCTGTGATCACAGCCCTGCAGTACTTGCTCCAGAGGAGCGGACAGAAACACAAAGGCACAGCACTTTCACTGGGAAGTACACAAAGACCCTCCTCTTTGTCCATTGCCTCTTCTCCTTTCTTTTATCGCTGGTCCCATCCCTTTCACTGCATGTGTCCAGTAAGAAAACTCCCACCCTCTCCTTCTCACTGCCCACAACAGGTCAGCTTCTCCTGGTTCCGGGCAGGCGCATTGGTTGGCCAAGGTCAGGCTGATCCCTAATGCAGTCACAGTGTGCTCACACCCAAAGTGGAGAATGACCTTGCCCCTTGAAGTTCTTAGCTGGCACACTGAAACCAATGGGACATTTTTAACTGATTTAGGAAAGCTCTAGGTGAAGCTTCTGTGGAAAAATCTAATTTCTTACACCTTGAGATGTAACTTGCCATAAAAACATATCTCCCAAAGGATGTCCCTTAGGATTAAAAAATAAGATCAAAACCCACCAGAGCTGAACTCAGGAGATCTGCACAAAATTTCTGGTTACTTCACAGAATTTTTTGTATGACCTTCAACAAATAAGTTAATCTTTCTGTGCTTCAGATCATAAAGCTATTATAATAACTGTTTTTTCTCTTACTGTTTATACATGCTGCCTTAAGATATTAAGTCTCTCACAAAAGCAGAGGTAGCAAGCTCCAGCACTGCTTTTCTGAGACAGTTATAAGCATATGGGGCATTTCAGAGGCATCAACAGTAAAGTAATTCATTTTCAAGATTCCCTATCTTTCACTAATAGGCTGCATTTGCTGTGTAGAATGCTTACAGCGGTGCTGCTGTCTTCTGTCACCATTAACCCAGAAGAGTGGTCTGCTCAAAGCAGAGACAATTTGAAAGGAAAGAATAAATACACTTAATGAAACCTGACAGGTACCTTTCACACCTTTCCAGGGAAAGACATTAATTGCCCCCTTTGCTTTTAACTGTCCTACGTTGATATTTTAAAATAGATCAATATAGTACAAAACCAGTATCTTGATTGCTTGAACTGTATGTTTAATTAGGCTAATTTGCATTTTTCTCTGAGTTAATTTAAGGGCTAGAATCAGGTCTGGTGGAAGAAGGAGAAACTCTTTCAAAGGTTATGTTGCTTTAGCTTACACCAGGTCTGAATCTGGTACACAGGTCTTTTCTTACATTTGATGAAGCCTGGGTGAAGGCAAGCTTGCCATTGAAATCCCTTGTTTAATAAACATTTAAAAAAAAAAAAATCCTTGCTTTATTAAGATGCCATTCAGGGGAGCCATGTTCACTGATTTGTGAGGAAAGGAAAGGTTCTGAGAGTGGCATAAGGTGCAATTCCTTTTGAAGGTGCTGTAGATTTGTTTCTTCCAGATACTATGGAATTATATGTTGCCACAGAGGGGGAGAACACCTTTACAACTTTCTTTTCCCTACTTGAGAAGAGTTATCTTCCTCCTTCACTTTGCCTCCTTCTGCTCTTATTTGGACAAACGATCCAAATTATTTCAATATTTCGCCATCAAACATGCACACTACTCTTGTGATCATTCCCTTTGCTCCCTTTAGGACAGCCTTCCAACTGGCCTACATTTTTCTTGATTTATATGAGCTGAACCCTGAGCTGGATGTCCAAAGTCCTGACCAATGCTGGGCAGAGAGCACATCACACCATTTACAAGCGACTTTCATTGATACACGCCGTGGTGGTATCTGTTTTTGTTGCAAGAGCGTATTACTGTCTCCCTGTCTCTTATGATCCTTCATACCCTGTTTTTTCTCTCTGACCAATGTCTGTTTAGTAAATCAGTCAAATATTAAGATCCCTTTGAACACCACCATCAACCTTCAAGACAGCGTTGATCTTTCACAACCTGGTTTTGGTGTGCAAATATAATAAATGTTGTCTTCAGTCCTAAAGTTCTCATGAAATTAAATTTAATTGCACACAACTGCTCCCAGTGTTGACCCCTTAAAACCTGCTCTGTTTTGAGAGTGGCTCCTCCAAGGTGGCTTTGTTTCCTTTAAGCTGAATGTCTCTCTCTTCTTGAACAGAAAATTGGGAGCATGTAGTAATCACAAGCAAATTGAGATATGATATTTGGCTGGTAGACACAGAGGCAAGCTGAACAACACTTTACTTGTAGGTATGCAGGTTGTTCTAGTGTCCTTTGTGCTCAGAGGATCTGAATTCATTTTTCTTTGAGCTCCTGTTTCACTTAAGCAGCTATTGTGTGGGAGAGCTGCAGAAGCAGATCACCAGACCCCTGGGCCAGGAGTGTTTCATAGATTAAGAAACTTCACTTGAGGCACAATTGCCTGTACAAATTAGTTCTCATTAGCAGTTTAGGGAGAAATCAATGTCCAGTCTTGCCGGGCCAGAAGAAGAAAGGCTGAAACCTCATCTGTGGGAAAACAGCATGGTGAAGAGAAACATCCTGGTTTTACGCTGAGGAATCATTCATCACCAGGGTTAAAGTGGTAATGTGAAATCACATCTGAATAACAGCTAACAAAAGAAGCAGTCTGAGTATGGAAAATCATGTGAACTCTCTGGCCAAAGTTTTTGCATATCAAGACAAGTATATAATTCTGGGAAATATTGCTTGAGAGATTACATCAGACTGAAATGGCAAAAAAGTTACTTCATTCTTCTGGCTGATCATTCACATACATCACAGAAGCTCCTACTGACATGCACAGTAGACTTAATTTGCCAAGAGTTACTGTTTTCTACTACTCTATTTGTGGATTGACTTGTTGGAAACTGACACTCAGTATCACAAAACAATCAGGTAATTTGGTTTAAAACACCTCTTGCTGTAAAAAAAGAACAGGTTACTCTTTTTAAAAAGTATGTGCAACATTAGAACCACTTACTGAGCTGAGCTGAATAGCACAAATTGGAAAATCACTCTCAGTTGGTAAGTAAATATGCCTATCTGCCTTGGTACAACAGAACAATGCTGATTTACATCAGCCCATATCCCACTTTAGTTTGCTCCACCACAAAGTAGAATTAGAAAATTCATTTCTCTAACTTGCTACTAAAAAAGGAAAAAAAAAATCTGCTTTCAGAATCCACATCTGGGAAGAGAATCTATCTTCACAGACACAGTCCCATCTGCACTGGTCATTACTGCTGTTCTGCGTGCATCTGCTGCAGCATATCACTGTGTCACGGATGGACAAGACATTCTACAGACATTGTCAAATATACATTGTAGAACAAGGTGTGCCAATTGAAATTGTACTGCTGAAGTCTCCTTTTCTCTGATTAGTTTGATCTGTCAGCAGAGAACTGACTTTGCACTAGAGGGGAAAAGGAGTACCCATGAGAGCTATACTGCAGCTCTTTTATGGAAAGAATAAACTGTGGCAGAGGAGTAAACTGCGAATACTTCATATATCAAACTTCAAAACTGGTGCATACATAGCAACATTTCCATCAGTGAACATTTTTCATGCAGAGACATGAATTTTTGACTAAAAATGTGTTTCTCTCAACAAGAAAGTTCATGTTTTTCATCACTTGTAGATTGGGCATTTTAAATAGCTACGGTTTCATACTCTTACTTCAAGAGTCTTTGCAATAAGCCAAATTGCAGATCTAAATTTCAACCTCCTGCAGGTAGAGAGGTATCCACCAGGGTGTCATTTCATAGGACTGTTGGAACACTTCTGAGCCGTATTGGTCTGAAGATTATTGTACAGCCTTTCATATCTAGTGAAATGGTTAAAACGCTGTCCTGGCCACATGCTGCTTACCCTGAATTTGTGTTATGTGTTGGATACAGTGATAGGTTTCTTCATCAGAAATATGGGGAGTTAGGAGTTATGTCTCTATTTAGTAAAGGTGAGGTTAAGCCACAAACTGAAACAGGATGAATCTGGCCTTTCAATTTCTCTAAAATATTCAGACATTAAAAGCAATCGTTTAAGCCATTGGAATATGAGCATAATGATATCTACTACAGGAATTTTTTTCTAAAATAGCTTTGGACCACTGCCTTATTTTCAATGGTCATTTGGAAATGCAAAGCTTGTTAAAAATCAGTGGATCTTAGAACTCAAGTTACCTCTAAAATGTGATTTAAAATCCCATTTCACTTAGGTATTTTGAAATGTCTAACAGTCCTGATTCATCAATGATCCTCCAACACATTCCTTTCATCTGAACATTATTACCATGTGAAACATGATTTTCTCCCTTGTTTATATCTCTTAACATCTCCATACCTCTGCTCTTCTAATTCTGTAATTGTGTCATTTTATTCTGTCAGTCATTTGGGAGTATTTTGCTGGAATGGCGCTTTTCTCTGTGAAGTTGCATTAGGTTACATCATTGCTAAGAATTCAAAGAATTCTGTAATAAGTGCCTGGATTCCTATTAGATTGCTTCAGCCACATCCTGAATAGAAACTAGTGTTGTTATCAATATCAATTTTCCTTGGTTTTGCTTCTGGTTCACACTGGAAATACATCCTATGAAGACTCTGCTCCTTGGGCCTCCTTTCCCACACCAAGAATTCTTCTTACCATCACATCACGGAGAGTTAAATTGGGAGAGTTTGTCCTGTGTTCTTTGTTTTGTGTTTCATGACTACTTGGCTTTTCTAATTTATCCTAGTTTCACTTTCTCTCTACATCTCACACTGGCGGGAAGACCAATTTAATATGATTACTGAAGTCTCACATCCCCTAAACATACATGCAGTTATAGCTGCATTTACATATAAATTAATAAACATAGTGAGGGAAAGAATTATCAACATACCTCCTAGTGGTACTTTGCTACTGTGGAAATTTAGCATGTATCAGATTAACTTGGCTAGTCACTGAACTTTGCTTTATGATCTTATGGGTTTTAGTGCAAAACAGTGTTTTAGAGATTTTAGTAGTGTTTAGTAGAATGTTACATAGATATGGCCCACATGCAATGGGTGCTCCAATTGTGATTTCTAGAGGGGAAGCAAGGGGTCTTCATTTATCATTGTAATATCCATTTTAAATCAGCTTTGCTAAAGTAACTGGCAGTATTAAGAATATAGTGCAGTGGACTAAAATGAGCTCAGTTACACTTATCTGTTAATTAGGACAAATTCAAATCCAACCACTATCTTTCTACAGGTACACAAATATCTAAGTCGAATACAGAGAGAAAATGTATACATTGGTTTTGCGCACTCACAAACATCTAACTTGTTGCTCATTAGACATCTATTCTTTATGCTTAAAATTTTTTTGAAGAGCAATGTGTATTTTTTGCATTATTGTAACTCCTAGTCTGTTTTCAGGAATAATTATGTCATCATTGTTTTCTATCACATTCTCATTAGCGTGTATGTTCTCTGGTGATAGCTGTGATTTCTACCATAAACACCTCCACTTGCCAACCCTGTATGAAAATATGCAAGTGATCTTCACTTACACTGGCAGTTTATCACAAATATCCTGACAGAAGAAGAAATAATTTAAAAGATACGCATACAAGGAAACCTATGTCTAACTTTTGTGCAGGGGAAGTAATCTGTGAATCAATACCTTGTCTGCATAATGCAATGGTCTCCTGATTAATATGGGAAGTAGAATAATTGGAACAAATTTTTAAACTAGTCTTACCCTCAAACTGCAGTCCAACAAAGCCCTGAAGTGTGTGTCCACTCTCAGTAAATTTAGTACCATATTGTTATAGCTTGTGGTTAAAGCCATGGGAAAATGGATAGTGAAAAAACTGGATGAAGACTCTTTTCTTACCAGCCCTTTTTTATTTTTTGGTGGGTAGGTGTGCAATTACATTTCATTCTGTTCTGCATAATGTCTTGCTTAGGAAATGTACTGAAAGAAATAGTCTTACTTTGGTAAAGCATTGGCAAATGGAGTGAATAGGTCTTTTCTATCTCTAACATGTGTGATCCCAGAGAATGGTCTGTCATCTGCCAGACAATGAAATGCATGTTGTCATTGAGTAGCTAAAGGTCAGTGTTTAGCTGAGCTAGGAGAATAATTCAGAGCAAATCAACTATTAGGCAAATGTCGCTCCTTTTTTGCTTACAAGTTGTCTGCAAATAGATCACAATTTTCTCAAATATATTCATTATTCAGAATTATTTCCTGAATGGTTTTTGTGTGTAATTATTGGTCTGTTCACAAGCCTTTCATTTTGGGTGCTCAGTTTTCAAGCTGTTTTAATTGGGCGTACAGATCACATGGCATCTCTCTGTCCTTTGGTAGTCTAAATGTAACTCTTGGACTCTACTTTCTGATGGAAAAATCTCAGTTATTGTCTTAGAGTTCAATGATCACTGTTAATCTGTTATATGTTCCTATCATTTATGTAAGTTTTATGTATATACAACCACTAAACCAGATTCAAGTCCATGGAATACTTATGTAAGTCAGGAGTAAATCTATTGAATCCAAAGAGTTATATGGTGTACAATCAGAGTGAAGAATACGGACCTTGAGAAATCAAATTACCTTTATAACAGCTTTTCATTATAATAATTACAATGCTGAGTTTAACTACCTCTCCTTTCATACCAAAGTTTGAATTTCATTGGTCTCACTTGGATTTCACGAAGATTTTTCTAAGCCTTCTTCCTTTACTAATTATAATGGAGTTATTGGATTACACAAGCATGTGTGAAACAGGAATATCCAACCCAAAGATGTCGCAAAGAGACTCATTTGGATTTAGTTGTTTGCAACTTTATTTGTGTGATCTCTCACATTTTCTCTGTCTAAAGGGCCTAATTCTACTTTTTCCCTCATGCCAACGTGTGTGTGTAATCAGGGCTCAGACAGACAAGCTCTAGCAGATCTAGTAGTGACGAGTTAAGGCATTACAACTTCCAGGAGGTCCAGAATTCTCCTTGCCAGGCAGATATCACCTTCCCTAGCAGAGGCAGTAGACAGGACCCCTTGTACCTCCAAACCCTCCCGGCCACAAGCCACCATGCACAGCAGCGGCTGCTGCGCTAAATCTTTGAACACCGCATCGACATCTGCAAGGCCTGCAGCGTCTTTACAACTGACAAAATGACATGGCGGTGTAAAACTCGGCTGGAGTGAAGTCATGTTTATGGGGTGTCAAAACCACCCCATTCAAATGCAAACTGTACAAAACTTAGAAGTAAAATGTAACAGTCTTTACAGCTCACTTCAGAAGGCATCCAAAATGAACGTGGCGCTTGGGAAATTATAGCGTGAAGTATTGCCCAATATAATTGTCAGCGTCGGGTTCCGATTTCATTTTCACTGGTTTTTCATGAGTGCAACTTTTCAAAGCCTGTAACTTTTATATCACTCTGAAGCCTTGATCCAGCAAAGCACTTACACACATACCTAAATTTAGATTGTAGATTCAGGGAGCCTGAGATCAGGAAGAGACCATCTGTAGGAGCTCTTCTGTAGCACACACCACTTAGCTTCCCCTCCTGACTTCTGAGTTGAGCCAAATACTTTAAAGTCCAGGAGCAGTTCCTTTGAAATGAATTTCAATTACCCGCCTGCTTTGAATCAAAAGCCTGTTACATGGTTTGTTGGACCCAGGCCTCCAGGAAACCAGAATCTGGTCTCCAACACTCCAAATCTTTCCTATGCTTTCCAATAATGGTTTGAATAACAATTCTCTTATTTAAGATTTCCATGCATTAGCCAACAGGTTGGCTTGATAAAGAGCATCAGGACAGTGAACTGCCTGTAGCTGTCAGCTCTTATCCTCAAACTGCAAATTTTGCAAAATTCTGCTTTTAACTGTGCATGTCTTTGTCCCTAGCTTAGGAGGGGGAGCAGATGTTTAGCTGCAGTTACATTTTGGTGTTTCTCACATAATACAGTCTGTGGCCCAAATTCAGGTCCTGTTTGAATTGGTAAGTGTTCTCCCTATTTGCATTGGCATCCAAAAAGCAGAACATATTAACAAACTTGAATGCATACATCATACGGTTACATTTATGGGGAGGGATGGAAAAAAAACACAAAAGCAAAACACTTCTCAGCACCTTCAGAAAACAGAGATAATGGCCCCAAACATAACATAATTTTGTATGAGAAATGTGACTGTTTCAAGCATTGTTCTACCATTTTCTCTCAAGACCCCTATTCAGGAAATACCTTGCATTTTGTTTAAGTTCAAGGCATGTAAGCAGGACTTGAGCATCTGCTTAGCATCATTCAGGTTCTCACGTGTCCTCCCCAAACAAGATTTCTCTCCTGATGGACTCGCATGGGAACTGACAGAAAATATGGCAGGAGCTCTATCATCTATACTGAGGCATCAACCCCTTACTCCCTTCTTTTTTCCCCTTCCCGCCCCTCAACGTCAAAAAACCAGGAAAGACAAGATTTGGAGATCAAGTCAAATGTCCAATTTATTTTTATAACTTGAAACTGGAACAAACGTTGTTTTGAACGAGCGTACAAATGAAATGGTAGACACATGCTGAACTCAACATTGTGACAATAAGGGGAAAAAAAAGAGGCCAAAAATCTTGTACAGAGAATAAAAGGAACAATAAATATTTCACTAAGCCATATTGAAATGACCTCCAGCCATCTCAACATTTTATCCATAATAAAAAAAAAAAAGTGCTCTCGTTTTTTAAACAGAGCACAAATACCAAGCAATAATAAATAGTTCCAAACTTGTAGTAAAAGACAAAACCTCCAAGTAAACAACAAAAGCTCATACAATAAGTAATAGAAAAAGGTAATAAAAATATTTTGCCTTGCCGGTACAAATGCAAACAACTTAAATCAACGTTACTTTGCTTTGCAGTTCTAAAATACAAAGAGCACCATAAAAATGAGTTTGCCTGTGATAAACAAAACCTTGGACTGTCTTTTACATAGGACTGGGATGAAATGCTGATTTTTTGACCCTTTCCTTAAAAACTGGTATTTTTCTTTCTAAAACAGGTTCCTGCACCTGTCCTATTACCAAGGGAGTCGACTGGAGTTTTGCTCTGGACTTCAAAGGCAGTAGGACTAGACACAATGAAAGTAATAAATTCAACCTTAAAAAAAATTTAAAACTACTTGAAGTGTGAAAAGAACTATGGCAGCCTTCTAGCTATGTCCATGTTATATTGTGCTTATGGCCTAGTAAACTACGGTTCTTCTAAGCAAGAAGAAAAGGAGGGCCATTTCAGTATCACTACAGTCTGCAGAAACACAACCCTTGTGCTTTTGGGTGACTTATTGTTAGTTTCAGTGATCTAAGTCACAAAATTAGACAACTGCTGGTGTTAGCTATCCTGGATAATTAAAAACAACAGGGAGACTGAAGCTCCTAAGCAACTTACACTAAAATGAAAAGTGAATTTCTTTCTTAAATCAATGAATTGTGGACTGAAAATGTGCAGTTAATTTCTGATCTTTGTTGCACTGATACAAGTCCAAGAGATTCTTCTGAGTTCTGTGACATGGCTGGATTTATACAAAAGCCAGAGATCTGAATTTTCACTAAAAAGCGAAAATGTGCCTTTAAGGGACCAATTCCAACCTCAGTTACACTGGACTAATCCAGGGCTAAGAGTGAAGAAAAAGTCCTGATTTAAGTCAGTTAAATTGAGATACAGAATTTGTCCAGAAGACTGAAGGGTGTGACATTCAAGCCAGGAAGGCATACATCTGTCTGATAAGTAGCTGGACCAAATTCTCCCTACTGTCACACCCATGCCTCTCCAGTTGCTCCAGTGGTTCTGCACCAATGAAAGCAGAAGAATTTGGCATGGCAATATATTTTTTTTGTTGTTTTTGTTTAAGTTTTACCGTCATTTTCTGTGAGAGCGGTGATCATTTTCTCCTCCCCTTCACTAAAGCATTAGTGCCTCTTCTGCCACGTCTTCCCCTCGACCCAAAAGGGAGAGAGTGTGAGAGAGAGAGAGAAAAACAACTGCAAAGAAGAGAGACATCAAAAGGTACAGGATTTCATCCCAGTCCCTCAAACATTCAGAAATTTATGGAATGTACAATTAGAAGTGAACAGCAGCAAAGCAGCTAATAACATGGACTGGCAAGACCTGTACACGGAGTCGGTCCTGTTCTGACAGGGAAGAGGAGGGCTGTGCCTGGACTAATTTTACTTCAACCCGATTACAGCTGTACCAACAGCAGACCATTTTACCATTTTATGTCAAAGTGGTGCAACAGCTCTCATTTTTTGCTATAAAAAGACTTTCTTCCAGAGGGCGGTGGCAGTGTGAGGAGCAATGAGTGGGGGTTGGCCAGGAGAGGGAAGATGTGTTGGACATCTTCTTGTTTGGAAGGAGGGGAAGAAATCTCCTCTCTCTCTCTCAAATCTGCAGGGAAGCTGTGGGATGTCACCCCAGACACCTTTCCAGGAACGGAATTTCTTTTCACACAAATAGGCAATAACCATCCAGCCTGGTTCAACCATACCTGGTAAAACCTTGATGCAAGGGGTCCAGGCAACTTTGACGTTATTTAGAGCCCTGTGGGAACAGCACTTTTTTGTAGGCCATTTCTGACAAAAAAAATATATATACAACTAAAATTATTTGTGAACAACAACAAGAGAAAAAAAGTAAAATAAAAAAGCACTTAATTATTTTGTTTTGTTTCTTTTACTCAAAGGTCGTCTAACAACCCCTTTTTTTCCTGTACAATAAGGACTTCACATACAAATTTTTTTTTATTTTTGCAATATTTTATCCTGCCAAATTAAAAAAATATATTATGGCAGCCTGTTTGTTTGTTTTTATTTTTATTTCCAAATTCACTAACAAAAAGGTACATTAAATCCCTTTAAAAGGACAAGCGTACAGTTAAAAAATTACAAGCTTCAGTAAAAATACAGCAAGTGCCTACATCATATGAATCAACCAATATCAATATCCATTCCAGAAGGGGAAGGGAAGGGGTTAAAGGGAGAAAAAAAGAGAAAAATAGGTACAGGTCAGAAACGTGATTTTTTTTTCTGCAAAGCAATAACAATATTAAGCACTTTTTTCTACATACTTTTTCTACATGGTGTAGCAATCACCTTTTAATCCCCGAATACAAGATTCTATACATTTTTCGAAATAAAAATTCAACACCCAAGGCAGAAAAAAATTTACTAAAACTCAAGACTTTACAGTTACAGTGACAAGAACAAATTTATAGACCCACCATTTAAATTTTACTGCAACATTTTCAAGGAAAAAAGAAAATTTTTTTTTTCTTTCTGGTTTTGTAAAATGCCCAGGCATTCTCCATTATTACAAATACTGGTCCACTTTTACAGTAATCAAGAAATTTTAATATATATAATATATACTAAAACCCCGTCACCAAAAGAAAACAATATACACATGGCCATTATGGCATTTTTTTTAATAACCTATTAAGCAAACTTTGAAAAAAAAAAAGATTGTTCAAACACACATACACACAATTTCTTTTTTACCCTTGTATGTATTCAATACTGTAAACGTATTTTAAGACAGAGTGCACTAAATTTAACTTTTAAAAAAAAATTAGCCGTTGTTCCTGAATTGTTTTTTCTCATTCAATGATAGCAACTTGTAATTTGTGTCATTTGAGTTTTAATTCAGCAGTAAATCATTTCCATTCCATTTCCTAAGCAGCGTTGTCCTGAAAAAAAAAAAAGGCTGAGAATAATTCAGCTAACGTATGTCCGAAGTTGTGCTGGGTATACATCTTCATTTGATTGGGTCTTATGGCATTTTCATGTCCACTATCTTCAACCAGTAATTTTTTTTTTTTAGGTAAATGTGGCTCTTTTTTTTTCTAAAGAATGTACTTTTCTTGTTTTACTTTTTTTTTAAAAGTCTTTCCATTTCACAAAAACATTTTGCATTTGTCTCAAGAGACTCAAATAGGAAGATCAGTTTTCAAGGCACTCACGTCAAATTGAATGGCAGTAGAAAAACTGTCCAATAAATTATTCTTATTTATTTTTCTTTATAGTGCCAGTATTGTGAATGCCATGCTTAGCAACACTGACACTTAATCTCAGCTGTTCCCTTACAGTTTAACCCACCTTTGGGCCAAGTAGAATATGATGTAATTTCTTGTTGAGAAGCCATTTTTCTCTTAACCACAAACAAAAGCTTTAAAGTGCGGGTCAACATAATTAAAATCTCTAACCATAATTGTCTACTGTTTGCTAATATTAGTTGCAAAAGGCTTTAAAATTTTGGAATTTGAAACTAGAGCAGGTGCATTTTTCTTTGCTTTATTTTTTCTCTGATGTAATGCTTTTATCTGAATACAATTCCATTCTGTTCTTAATTAAGTTGGAAAAAATCTTACTGACTTCAGTAGGAGCAGAATCTTGCCAGGACAGGTAAGTCAACCAGAATTTATTTTTTGCCTTCTTTATAATAACATCCCTGTACAGCATCTAAGATAGTTATGATATTTCAATACATAAACCAAATGCTTATGAGCTGAGGCTTTTCATTGAGAAATTCACACTTTCCCATCTTCTAGTAATTAACTACAGCAAATATGGACTAAAGTAGAAGCCCTGAATTCAAATGTATGGTTTTGTGGGTTAAAAAAAAAAAAAAAAAAAAAAAAAAAAAAGATGGCATTTGGCTCCTCTGAGGTTTGAAAATAATATTGAAATGCTCAAGATGTACTTTTATTGTCTCTGGGAAGAGTCACAGGAGGGGAGGAGGGACGGAAAAACACTCCAGAAAGTGACAAACTGGTGCCATAGCTTTTAACAAGAAGAAACTATCCGACAGTAATGCGCAATTAAGAATGTTTCTGGTTTTTGAGTGTAGCAGCCTTCTGCATCTATGTCTTTTTTGTTACCATAACTTTAGTGCTGAAATCCATCTAGAAAAGGCCTCTATCATCAGCGACATTGTCAGTGCTACGTATCTGATCCAATTTCAAAAGAAAGTGCTAATTTTAAAGATTGTTATCCGCTGTACAATTTTGTTTTCCCTAATCTTCAAGGTTATTTAAGAAAAGAAATATAGAAAGAAAGAAAGAAAGAAAGAAAGAAAGAAAGAAAGAAAAAAAGAGAGAGAGAGAAAGAGAGAAAGAGAGAGAGAGAGAAAGAAAGAGAGAGAGAAAGAAAAGGGGAAGAAAAAAGAAAGATTTCAGTTCAAATGCTGGCTTCTTCACAAGAAATTACACACACTTAGCTTAAATTTCAACAAAGCAGCGGCCCAAAAATTATAATTTTAAAAGATATGTTTCTCTCCTACAATGCAAGTAATCTCAGGCTACAACTGGGTAAAATTAAAAAGGGATACCCAACAAAATTTTAAAAGAAATTTAAACAGAAAGAATAAAAAAAAGTACCTGCACATGCCAAAAAATTACAAAAACCCAATAAATACAGAAATTATTGCACAGTTAAAAGGCTCCACAATTTTTACTGCCTTAATCAACCCTCGGGTTTAATAGAACTTTGTAGACACAGGTTATATTTAAGTGCCAAAGTCTGGCACCTACCATAGTTATGCTAAGTTATGTTTACGGAGGCAAGTTAGGTCATCTTTTCTCAGTTGGCAATAGTTAAACTGTACAAATAAAATGTTACCTAGACCCCTGAAANCTGCTCAATTTTGACGTCATTTGTCAGCAAATGTTCTCCATGCCACTTTTTCATGTGTTTCTCCAGGGTGCTGTAAACACTGAAGGGCATCTGGCAAATGTCGCAGCGGTAGACCTCCTTCCCTATCTGGCCATGCGTTTTCATATGGCGCGTCAGCTTACTGCTCTGGGCACATGCATAGTTGCAGAGCTCGCATTTGTAAGGCCGCTCTCCAGTGTGGCTCCGACGGTGTACCGTCAAATTGCTGCAGTTCTTAAAGACCTTGCCACAGTACTCACATGTATCGCTCCTGCGTCCTTCCTTCGAACTGGGTCGCCCGGGGCCAGGTCCGCTGATGTGGGGGGTGCTGCCTCCGCTGGCCGTGCCGCTGCGCCCTGAGAGCCCCCCGTCCAGCATGTCCCCCGGCGGAGTGGAGAAACGCAGGCTCCCGTTCTCCGATGAGTGCTCGGAAGAGGTCGCGAAGGGGGATTGTCGGGAGTCTGTGAATCCGAGGAACGGATCCTTCATGAAGTGCCGCGATGCTGCATATCCTACCAGCCACTGGGAGTAAACGTTTTCGGAAGGTATTATCGTTGCTGGTGGCAAGTCCAAATCTTTCTCTACCTTTATTCTTTTAGAGGAATTGTTTAAACTGGGGCTCGTGATAGGTGTTGGCTTGCGGGGGAACAAGTTTGGGAAGGGTTCACCCGGGCCAAAGTTTCTTCCGTTGACCGTACCTTCCTCAGTGCGGTCCAGCTCTCCTACCACTGAGTCTTCATCACCCGGATCTCTCTGACAGAGGTCTCGAGGACACAAGTCTCGCTGGTCAGAGGACCTTTTCATGAAGCTACTCCTCTTCTGTTTTTCAGCTAACATGTCGTTATATTGCTGAATGGCACCTAGACTTACATTCTCGATGACTTTTCCCAGAACGAGGGATTTCTCATCCGGTAGCGACTTGGAGCCATTTTCGCGGTTACGGCTTAGCTCTGAGTCCATACTGAAGCTCGATTCTGGCCGGCTCTCATTTTCAAGCTCCTCTTCCTCCTCCTCCTCCTCTTCCTCTTCTTCATTGTCATGGCCCAGGGAAGGATCACTCTCGTTCCTGAAATCTGCTTCACTGGATTTCAGTCCCTCTCCAGTGAGCTCACTTGTGCCTGGCTCAGGAGAGCTAGTGGTGGACAGTCCATCATCTGACCTGCCTGTCATGGATCCAGCTTTATGCATATGCGTTTTCATGTGGCGTTTTAGCTTGCTGGCCTGGGAGCAAGCATGGTCACAGAGCTGACACTTGTAGGGCTTTTCTCCTGTGTGACTGCGCCGGTGCACAATAAGGTTACTCTGGAACTTGAATGTTTTCCCACAAAATTCACAGGACTTGCTCTTGGCCTGAGGCTGGGGAGGCGTAGTGCTGCTGGGGGGCATGGGGGGCAGTGGCGGGGTGCTCAAAAAAGGTGATTTAGGACTCGGCTGGAAAGGATTCAACAGACGATGCATAGGGTTGGTGCGACTGGGTGAGACTGGCGGAGGGGTGGAACTATTTCCTGCCAGCTCTCGAAGCCTTCTGGAGAAATCCATCGCTGGGGACTCAATTGCCATGGGGTTTAAACGCATAACTCTGTCAAAGGCACTGGGATGCTGGGCAACTAACCCCATTTCTTCGGCACTAAGGCGATGTGGATCCAGATGATGACGAGGCGGTGGGCTGAACAGCGGAGGTGTGTTTGGGAGCCGACCCTCACCAAAGCCAGGGTGTTCACGCAAGATGGGTCCTGTCATGCGCAAAAGGTTGAAAGGGTTGTTGTCTCCAAGAAAATTCATCAGTGGGGACTGTGCAACAGTCTCCGGTCCCAGAGGAGGAGGGATGGTGATGCGTGGAGTAAGGGAACTGTTTGAAGGGCTTGTTTCCAGGTAGATGCGGAATCCATGTGTGTTCTGGGCATGCTGAAGCAAGAACCAAGCGCTATTAAAAGGCTGCTTGCATGTTGTGCAAATATAGCTTGAAGGCTCATCTTTACCTATAAAAGAAAAAACAGAAAGAACACTTAAAAAATAATACAGCGGAGAACATTTAAATACAGTTGGCATTCACTTTATTTTGCTAACACATTTCCTCCTTGGCATTTCTGAAAGAAGGATTTAATTGCAACGTATTGACTGATATAAATTGTTGAACAGCACATTTACTCATCACACTTATTCACTTAACATGTATGACAAATATCACACATACGCATTTGTGCTATATACGTTTACATCCTCTAATTTGCAAATAAAACCTTCCTTTATGACGTGCAAGGATCCAAATCCTTTCATGTGTTTATTCCACAAAAAGGAATTTGTTTCAAAGGATTTATGACTACGGACAAAACCCAAGAAAAATGCAGCATGGTAGGTTTTACAAGGCACCTGCAAGGACCTTCAGTGTCATTTTCACTCTTTCATTTTATATACTTCGTGCAGCAGTCCCCTGAGATCTTGCTGAATTTAATTTATACATGCTTAAGTCATGCCAGCACTTCCATTTTTAAAATACTGTGTAGGTATTTAGCCACAAAAGTCCTATTCAAGTCAACAGGGGCTTGGAAAACATACCCTTGCATAAACCACTTTGACGTTCTTTTTGCCAAAACACCAAGAAGCCACTCAAATGAAACATCCGGTAATCAAAGCCGACAGCACAGTTGCAATTAACAGTAACAAATGTCGGGCCGTGCTTGAACTGGGTCCCAAGAATTTCTGAGCCTGAGCCTGCCCTCCAATGCAGAAATGCTCACCAGAGCCAAAATCATTGTTCTGTTTGCTTTTCTAGCCTCTTTGAACGACTGCATAAAGGTGGGAAGCATTCCTTTAACCTTGATTCAGCTTTACATAAAGGGCAGGTGTGGACAAGTCTGCATCACAGTCATAATTTCGCTAGCTAGAAAATTCCAGTTCTGGGCACAATATAAACTGTGTGCTATCTGCAAAAAGCACTTCCTTCCTTTCTCCCCTCCCCCCCCCGCCCCGTCCTTTTTCAATGTCTCTGCAAGACTGATAAATTCAGAAATATGTGTCAACTTAAAAATCATGATCCAGGATTTGTTTTGTTGTTTGTTTAAAAATGAGGGGGAGGTTTCCTGAAAAAAAATCCCTGCCCATTTTGGAAAATCTAAAATTAATTTCTTGCTTGCTTGTTTGTTTATGATAGCACACGTTTGGCCATGGCCCCACTGAACCTAAAGACACTAAACTTCCTGAAAGTTTAATACCCGAACCAAGCTTCCTGCCTGGCCCATGAGAGAACAAGGACCCAAGTAATGCCTGATTCAGCCCCTCTGCAGGAGCTCAGATCCAAAGCTGAACTAACAGATCGTTTCTAAACAGGGTGGATGCCGTTGCCAAAGGCCTGTTGCATGAGCTTGAAAATGAAAGAGTTTATAAGGTGAACAGGACCATATTGTCGAAACTACCTTGTAAAGAGCAATGACTCATAGCAGACAAAAAAATAAAAAAATTTAAATTCAGGTACATCAGGAGACGCTGATTGAATTCCCCTCTTCTGGCTGTTGCAGGAACAACTGCTGCTAACAAAACCTGCAAAACCTTAGACAAGGAGGCTAGAAGATTATCTGCCTACCTATCAGCCTGTCAGTTTATCTAATCTTATCACCCAATATACATCCATAAGAGCACAAAGGAAAAAGCATGTATCAGATTGAGACGTATTTACAAAGGTAGGTGATAAATGTAGTGCAACTCCTCACACACCTATTGATTTAGTAGGGCTATTGCTGTGGATAGCAGCCTCGAACCCCAATTTCAGAGTAGCCATCGCCTCACAGACAATAAAAAAATGTACACAATACATTGGGCATTTCTGCCTGGCTGATGTGGCCGCCGTGCCCTGGCCCCACATTCTGTGTCTGTATGGGACAGACGCAGTTGCTTTGATTAATCTCTAACAATCTCTATTGGAAAAAAAAAAAAAAAAACAGGTTTGGGAACTGCATTTGGCTTGGGAAAAAGTGCCCATAATGGCTATTGACATTAATGAAAGCCACATACAAACATGGAAAGGAACTGATACATTATCCCTTAAAAAATCTACTTAGCACTGAGGCAGTTAGGAAGTTTTATGTCAGCTTTGCAGCCAAAGCAATAGTAAATGCTCCTATTATTACTTCAAATATTTAAATTTCTGTTTCTTACAGAAATATGATGAAAATGTCTAGACCTTTAACGTTTCTTGCACAGCAACATGTGTAGTATAAAAAGTGACAGAAATCACTGAAGCAGACTAAAGTATATAACATACTCTGTCAAAAGCTTTTTTAAACAATATGTTTTACCTCAGCTCACCCTAGAACAGATTTTAATAAAGCCCCTTACGAAGTGTGATCTAATAGCAAATGAAGTGCAGCATCTTACAAGGTCATATATCTTCAAATTAAAGAGTGCTCTGCACCCTTCACCTTCACTTTATCCACTCTAATTAATCGATTTATTACCCACAGCTGTTCGATTCTTCCATTTTTAAAGTCACAGCATGCACTCTTTTTTGTTGGTAGTTTTTTCCTTTAAAAAATAAAGTGTGTTAGTGTCTGTGTGTGTGCATGCATTCTCTTTGCTTAGCTCAAGAATTGACAGGAGGAAGAAAGCAGCTGTGTATTAGACAACAACAGCAACATGTTTTCTTCAGAAAAGGCACATACGTAAGAAGAAAAATTCCTGAGCGGGCTGAGGATCAAGGCCAACGTAAAACTGAAATGGCCGATTAAAAAAATTACCCTCAAAATGGCAGCTGGCTGGATGCTTGCTACTACACGTTACATGGAAGTAAGATGTTTTGGTTTGTTTTGTTCTCCATAACTTCACCTCCATGAAATTAAAGAGAGGAAAGTAAGTGCCCTCCTTTTTAGTTTTCTTTCAAAAAGACCAAATTAGTGCTATTAGTGATCTCAGATTTATAAGCTAGCAGGCATAAGTCTTCTCTCCCTTTTTTATTTTGTTTAGTTTTTATGCTCCTTAACACTCCTCTTCAGGAGGCCTCAACACAACAGCAAAATTCACTGCAGGCTACCTGGCTACCAATCTCTGACCAATTCATGAATGCTCATATGTGCATGCCTATCTATTTATTTATTTATTTATTTATTTATTTATTTTCACAACCCTCAAGGAATCTCCCCAGACTCCCTGTTTTTTTAAAAAAATAGAAAATAAAAAAATGTTAATTACCATATTATCACTTCATGGTTATCTTGCCTAAAAGTTGCCCTGAGCAGTGTAGATGCTCACTTTTAAGAACAGAACAATGTCAAAAAGTCTTTGAAGATCCACTCAGAACATTTTTATATTCAAAAACTTGCTAAATATTTTAACCATGCCCAGAAACAGCTACGTATTGCTCAAGAATGATCCTTATATTTAATAATGCACCTACACTATAAAAGTCTTTCTTATAAGGCTACTTTTGATATATGGCTATCTCAATCCCTTGCCACCTGCACTGAAGTCTGTCTAAATACCCACTTTATGACATCTAGCTACATAGTCTTTGCCATATGCAGTCTTTATCACTTTAGCATGTGCTTGACTTTAAGCATGTGAGTAATCAACATCAGTGAAACTTAAGCATAGGCTGAAGTGCTCTGTTGGATAGTGATGAAATTATTCATGTGCTTAGAGTCAAACACAAGCCAAGACTTCATTAATACTGTTCGATGGATTACACATGGTTTCAATCCCACAGTCTGGAACAAAGCATGAATTTCAGGGCTGAGAGCTGAAGTATAATTCTTTATCTTTACAGTAGTTGGTAGATACAGTGTATGTACAGAGATGAGACACCCAGGTCACAACTCCTGAGCAATCAATTGTAGCTCCAAGGCTGCAGTAAAACCAAACAAATACTGCCACGTTCAGACATGATTGAGGTTTGTAGGGCTGAATCCTACTAAGACACAGGTGCATAGGTTCAGAAATACCATTTGAAGGCTAGGAGTGATTGTGAAATTAAATAATGAGAGGACTGGGATAAACCTTAAGGTTTTCCCTCATCCAATTCCTGACCCAAAGGATCATAGAGTCATAGAATGGTTTGGGTCAGAAGGGACCTTAAAGTTCATCCAGTTCCCTCCTGTCATGGGCAGGGATATCTTGCACTAGACCAGGCTGCTCAGACCTCCATCCAGCCTGGCCTCGAACACTCCCAGGGATGGGACTTCCTCAGCTTCTCTGGGTAACCAGTTCCAGTGCCTCACCAACCTCATGGTAAAGAATTTTTTCCTAATGTCTGATCTAAACCTACTCTTTTAGTTTGAACCCATTCTCCTTTGTCCTGATACATGTTCATATCTAAGAATCTATTCATATTTATGCCAACTTCTCCAATATACCACTTCAAAGGCCACCAAATGGAGCCTACAACCTTTTCAAAATCTACCTAATTCCATCTCTCCTTTACCATCATGAATATTCCCCAAGTGCCTAATCTAAATCTTTCTTCCTGCAATTTAAGATCTTAATATATTGTCCTACCCAGATGCACATGCAAAACATAGGAAACAAATTGATCTGCACCTCACAGTTATCATCCAATCCAGGAATTTGCAGGTGAACCGCTTTGTGTCTTTTAGCACTCCCTTCTCCCAGTTTGATTTGGACATGTTGAGGGAGAATTCACTTTGTATTGGAGTAATCTGTGGCCATGGTTGACTATTTCCAGTATGAAAAAAAGCTGTCATCTTACCATTTTGAATTGCTGAGTTCAACTCCCAACTATTAGATCTTGCTATATTTTTATCTGGGAGATTAAAAATCTCTCTAGTGTCTTCTCCCAAAGCAGGTAATTATAAACGATGAACTTATTGAACACTCTTGCCTTTTCGGCATATTATGACAAAAGATGGTCTTTTCCAGAAATATTAAAATGTGTTCCCTCCATTAGTGCATGACAGATTATGTTCCATTCAAAATGTCAAAGCAATAATGAGCCTTTTTCTCTTTCACGAACAGCACTAAACAAAGCTGAATTCCGATCCTGCCTCCCAAATTCTGCCCTTACAGGGGACAGTGAGAAAACACAGGTCAGAACAAGACAAGACTGGGTCTGTAGACATCCACCCCACTGCACCAGTCTGAATCCCTGACTTATCTGTCCCCTGCAGTCTGACTTGTCTCATTTAGTGATACGCAGATCTTCCTTGCCCAGTTGGTACATAACTTTCTATATAATCTGAATGCTGAGCGCCTTTACCCTGGAGATAAAAATTTCCCTCAAAATATCCTCAGTTATTCTGGATACCATCAAACAATAATCAGTGTGAGATAAGAACTGTTGAGAATTCATTATTTTCTGCTGAGCTACAGTGACATCCAGTGCCTTACGAATCCTCCCCTCAGCATGCCTGAATAATTCCATTAGCTGTAACAGGGAATGAACTCCCTCTCATTTTAATCACCCACCCATAACCCCTGCCAGGACTGCGGTGAGGACCTGCAGCCAGGTCCATATAACCATTCTTTTCCTCTAGCAGTACTTTCCAGATAATGCTTCTGGTTGCCTTTTACAAAGTTACAACAGCAGCAATAAAAACGTTAAGGAATTTTAATGCTGGTTTACTGCACCTTTAGAAGTTCAGGAAAAGTAGAAACTTGCAAGCTTTAAAGAAAGGACACCTTTTATTGTAGCACTCAGGAACAGACATGTATCAGGTTCCTACAATCTTTCCACCAATATTACTCTCTTCTTCACCACTTGATTTTTAATGAACATTTAAATAATTACTCCTTGTTATTATGATGGTTACTCTAATAATACCAATAAAGGTAGTGTGGATGCTCCATAAAAAACACACCTTTAATTGAATTATTATTAAATTAAAATGCTATAATGGAGAACACGAGTTTAACAAGTCTGCTTATAAGACCAGCTGACATTAAAGAGAAGCGTATTAAATACTGGAAAGATTTAGTGTTGCATGGTGAAAAAAATATATCATTATAAGTGGTTTGACAGATAACCCAGACAAGGGCCAAAAGCTTTCCAGTTGTCTACAGTGTGGATCTGCTATATGACCTATATTGGTTCATACTTGATACTTGATTGTGTCTGCAAAAATATCCCTCATATAGATATTTATGCTGAAGAGGATTTATAAGCTATAACTTTAACTATAACTTTAAATTTTCCAAGTTAGCAAGAACATTTACTCACCTATGTTTATAATAGATAACCATTATCTGAGCACACACAATATTGAGTTTTACCCTCCCTCCTTGCATTAATTGAGCTGTTTGGAAGTGCTGCTACCTCCATTTCAGAAGGACTGACAGTCTCAACAAAAAAGACAGAAATGCAAAGTAGGGTCCAAGTCTGGGTGTGAATCACCGCTGCCAGTCCAATGTCAGTCATTAGCTTTAAACAACAACGGTACCATATCTCTTTACACGTCTCTTCATATTCTGTTTTGATGGCAGCAAGAGCTGAAGATGAAAAACAAGCACAGGTCCTCTATCCATCCCCAGAGCGAACACGGTGAATCCATCCCTATACTCCCTCATTTAAAGAAAGTGCTCAAGAGAGTCTTGCAGCATATCCTGCTGAGGGTTACAGGGACTATCACCAACAGTTCATAGAGTTAGCATCAACTGGCAGCTAAAGTTGGTATTTTATGACTTAATAAGTTGCCTGCAGTCTCACAACCTACGCACCTCCAATTCTACACTCAGATAAACAGCCCTTGTCTCCTGTAAAGCTCAGCCAACCTGAAGTGCATCTCAGTCAAGAAGAGCAGATGAAGGTTTAGGTGCAAGAGCCCAAGCATGAGGGGCCACAGAGCCTGTCATCATCTGGAAACGGGGAATTGCAGGATGAGGTCAGGGAAAGGAAAGAATGTGACAGAGAAACAAAAATGAAATGTTTTTAAGAGGTGGATGGAAAAACAGGGGTGTCTGAAGAAACAAGTAATCGAAAGGTGTTACTTCTCAGTAACAGAATCCTATTTCTTCCCATACAAGGCCCTGTTCTCTTTTCCTGCCTTGCCTCTTGATAGCCTATCTCCTCCAGTGCCATCTTCAAACAGAAGAAAAATCACGACTTCATGCAATATTCTTCTCCCACACACTGCCTGTATGTTTTACAGCTTTTCCCATCCTCTTTCTACCTTGACTAGTGAGACTGCAAGTTCTCGACAGAGATTATGCAAGAAGATTTATGCCAAGAGAACCTACACACCCCACAAGACCCTCTCACTGCCAGCACTGATTTTGATTAGTGTTGTGAATATTCCTGAGAGCATTTTCTACCTGTTGGAAAATATCTACAGTAGTACTGGTTGACACAGATTTTAACATCTAATCATATTACACTACTATTAGCAATGTACTATTAATTCTTCCTGTGCTAAAGGCAACTGTCAAACTCCAGTTTTGGTGGATTAAGTGCTGCCCCACTTTTGGGAAACTATTTTATTTTCTGAAGCCATTTCAGCTTTTTTTCTATTTTGGTTTTTTCTATTAGGCAGAACTGCAAATAATCTGTTTATCACTCTTGTAATAATAGATATCAATTTTGCC
Organism: Dasyornis broadbenti; assembly: GCA_013397935.1. Lineage (NCBI taxonomy): Eukaryota > Metazoa > Chordata > Aves > Passeriformes > Dasyornithidae > Dasyornis > Dasyornis broadbenti. Next base: position 767,793 of record VZRN01002763.1, on the reverse strand, counting down.
AAATTAACTATTTTATTAAATGAGAAAACCAAACAGATTAATTACCAGTCACAGAGCTGAGATGTCAGACTGTCATGCTGTCTATCTACAACCAATCCTTTCAGAATTTCAAGAACAAAGAGCACGAATCCTTGAAAGTCTTAGAGATATCAAGCTGATACACCTCACCAAACTCTGATTTGAATTACCCTGCTATGAATTCAAAGTAGCTGCGATGATCACCAATGCAGACTTCGAATTCTTCCAGATAAACTACACCAGGTTGTCACTAACAAGGAGCTTAACCAGACTTACATGAATAGACCAAGTTGCAATTTGTTATTTTTGTTTTTCATTGAACTTTCCCCAGAAGCATATTATATGTCCTGTCTGGCATTTGTACTTACAAAAAAGGAGGAGGCTGCAGGCAGACTACAGCCATGCATAACACAAACAGATGCTTCCTGCTTCTTAATGGACACGGGCGACCTTTGGCTGAAGATGCAGCTTGTGTTCAGTGGACCCATTTTCTGTGAGACTTAATCATACCTCAGCTCTGTACTGCCAGATTCACATAAATGAGCCAAATGCACAGCTTAGTTTAATTTCTAGTGCATTACAAAATGGCAATATTATATTTTTAGGTGTAAAATGTCAATAGGCATTTTGGGCAACTTCCTTCTGGATGTCCAATTTCTCATTCCTTAAAAGAGCTTCTGGCTTACTGGAAGTTAATGTTCAGCCTACAGAAGTATAAGAAATGCTTTTACTTGGTGCAGAAAGGAAAAATGCATAGCAAAAGTTGGAACACATGACACAGGGATTTCTACCCAGAAGCACTATTTAAATGGAAGATAAAAAACATGTTTGTCATCTCTGAACACCTTCTCCTAATTGGTGTTAAATCTAAAATGCAAAGGCAATTTATAAAGCAGAGGAAGGGAGAAGTGTGAAAAGTAAGGAGCAAACAGGAAAATCAATATTAAAAGATCAATAGTGAATGAGTTAACTTTTAAATTAGCCCTTTGTGATACAACAGTTTCAACTAACTCCACCTTTAGCATCTAAACAGCTTTCTGTCTTTTAGATAGTTTCTTTGAACCTAAGACATCAACTAGCAGACTGAACGGATGTTTTACAAACCTGCTGCATAAAATGGTGAAAACTATCAGCTAAAATGGGGAATGTAATACAGAGGGGGACCGTTCACACTCCTGAGATTAAAAGACCATAGGACTACCCATGGCTGGTGGTTTAATATATAGGATCCCATTTACAGCCCTCACGAAAAACCTTGTACTGCTCAAGGACACTTTTAGGCCTTTTCGTTGCATAAGGTATTCAAATGTATTTGAAATAATGTCAGTCTTTTCTACAACATATGAAATATGCCAGCAGCTTCCCTTTAAATCGGTTTCCTGTAAGCAGTTTTGTTTGAAAACTGGCAAGTGCTGGGATTTTTTTTTCTCCCACAGACTTTTCTAAGGTGCCATTTTCTCATCTTACAGTCAAGAATTCTCAGTAATCTGAAGAGGAACTAAACGGAGAGTACATGAAGGAAATTGTCCATGTCATATAATGGAAAAACAAAGAGTAAATTAGGAAGCAATAAAAAAAGCCAAAGGGTGAAAACAAATTTTCCTGGTATTTTTCCCCAGGAGTACTTTAGTCTGTTTTACTACAACTATTTCTTAAGGGTATTAGGTGCCTATTTATAGTTAGTAAATGAAATAGCATTTTTGTTTTAATTCATTGCTCCTTTAACAAATGCTAACTCCCATCTCTGCTTCTTTAAATCCACAAAATCTCCACATTCAAGCCTAAGAAGTATTGTAAAGGCTGTAAATCTTGTTTTAATGGAATGTACATTTAGCTATGAGGAGATAATTGACGTTATGGAGGGCCTAGATGCTGAATTATATAGGTTATCTAATACAAAGGGGACTCATTACCGAAGCACTACAAACAAGTAGTAATATATGTATATTGTTCTGAGTGGCGTTATAGCAAAAGTGTTCAGGTCTGCAGGGATTTATAAAACACAAGAAAACAGCAGACATGCACTTGTAAATTTGTCTCATTTGTCTCTGAAGTTAAAGGTTATTCCCTTGATCTGAATTTGTAATAAAAACATGCTAGACTAAGGTTTGTAGAGAATGTTTGAATATGTAAATTGTGTATAATGATAGGCAATTATAGGGTAAAAACTGGACCTTATGAATGTTACAGAATTGCATGGAGCATCAAAGTATTTTCCTTCAGATGAAATATTTATCTTTTATGCATGTTATAAGCACTTTTTCAAAGGTATTCAGCAACCTATTTGAGTGGAGAGTTGACAAAAATCAAACCATTACAACCACCTAAGACTGTGGGCTTATGCACAGGAGAAGCCACAGCTTTTTTACAGAATATACATAATAAATCTCTTGAACTAATGGTTCCGGAGATGGATCCTCAAGGACAAGTTCCACTGATTTTCACTCCCTTAGATGAAAGCTGGTCAGATGTTCCCGGATTTTTTTTAAGACGATATGGGAGTGGAAGTGTAGGGAGGGAGACTGGGGGAGAATAACTAGGTAAGAATGTGAATTTTCTTGGACTGATTCAATGAAGCCCCATTTTCCCTCCAGTTCATTGGCTGATGTTTTCAGGGAATAATTAAAAAAAAAAAAAANAAAAAAAAAAAAAAAATGGGACACGCCATCGAGATAGAAAGGAGTAAAGCTGGGAGATGATACTATAGTTTATGCTACTGAAGATAAGGTTTTCTCCTTCTCTGAGCACGACAGTCTGTTCAGGTTAACCAACTGCAGTGTTAGAATAACTCCAGCCGACTTGTCACAGAGTACAAAAGTCATCAGCAACTGAATGTTCTTTTCTGCACCGCAATTAAGACGAATCAATACGACGTGCCACAAATGGTATTTTACTCTCAATAAGAACTCGGGCTGAGTTTATTCAGAATATTTTAGCGCTTCCCCAGGGGATTTTGGTCCGACGCAGATGGCAAATAAAGTACTCAGCCTAGGGCTAGAGCACATTATGCTAATTCTAATGTCAGATGTACTTTAATATACAGCTCTATTTAATCACCCCATTATTTCACATTTCCATATGAAAAACCTGCGGCACTTCTGCAGAGCTTTCACTCTGCGACAATGCCAGCTTCCTTCAACTAGCTCACTGCGAAAGAGAAAAGAAGACTGGTCATTCTCGCCAGTCAAAATGTTACAGTTTCAAAGTTTCAGTATTCCTGAATTTAAAGTGGGTCTTCCAGTGCAATTAGCAAATTGCTCGGCTAGAATGCTGATATGTACAAAATGCTAAGGAGGTGTTATTGAAAAAAAAAAATAACAGCCCTCTCTCTCCAGCTCATCTGCTCGTGCATGCAGACATAGGCAGGCACGTATCTCAAATCCGCTTGCAGAACAGTAATAATAAAAATAATGAAAATATTTTCATAGTGCAATTCAACCAATATTCTCAACACTTGTCACTAAAATGTTGCTATTCCCGGCTGTGTGGCTTCCGTTACTTAGAAGAACAGACATGGCTGGCACAGCTGCCAACCTACAGATGTCTCCAAATAAAACCTTCCTTGTGTATCAATAATTTTTGCCTGCAACAAACTACACCTCTAATTAGGTTTAGAAGCCACATACCTTCAATATGGGCCACTACCCAAATTATCTGCAAATTCACCATCTCTGGTGACCGCAGAATTTGAACCTTGAGCGTAAAACAATTTAAAATTGGTTTTACATTGAAAGGAATGAAGGAAAAGACTTTGCTGTGGAGTAGTTTTTTGATCCATGTAGGCTCTTGATGTGCAGACGGGGAAAGCAGAAGCAGTCCTTGGAGCACCTATTCAGCATCCAAGCTTTCCCTTCTGATTAATTCTGTGAAGGATCTTTAATTCAGCATGTATGTACGACCACCAGTGAAATGAGTTGCGTGGTCTCAACAAAATCTTCCCTCTGTTTGGCATAACTGGGGCTGCATGACAACCAGTACTGCTCATCAGGGAGAGCCAGGTCAGGCCTAGATTATACAGAGCTGTTATCAGAGGAATGTATGAAGCTTAAGTCAATAATTTTTTTAATCATTTCATTAAACCTAAAGCATATTTCACTGAAAAAAAATGTACTTAGAAAAAGACATCCTTTTTCCTCCTCCAACCACCCAATCTGCATCCTTTAAAAATTGTTCAACAATGCATGCAGCAGCCAGCACCTGGGGCCAGATCTCACCTGGTTTCACTGCTATGCATCAAGATTTAAAGATACAGAACTGCACTCTGTGCCTTGACACGACATGTGCCGTGACTTCCCTGTCCTAATTTGAACACAGAGGATGAAATCCTTCCTAATCACGGCAGAAATTATTACATGTCAAGCCTTCTTTCATTTTTATATATATGCATATATATAAATGTGTGTGTGCATGTATGCATATGTGTGTGTTTATATATGTATAAATATATGACTTGGTCTCTGTTAGATTGCCTATGAGTACAGCATTATGCACAAAGGCAAAAGGCCTCAGTACAGGGCAGAGGTCCATCCTTCCTTAGCTGCTTAAACTAGACCTTCAAACACATGATTTTACTGTGGAAGAATATATACAACAGTTTCACCCCACTGGAAGTTTTTTCTGAAGGGTAAACACAGCCCAAGTTAATTTAGTAAATTAGGGCAACTTTAAGATTTTTTTGAGTGACGTCTCTCACTCTGAGAATGTGTAGTTATTAAAAAAAAAAAAAAAAAAAAGAAAAAAAAGGATTAAATGAATGTTTAATATCCCAATGCAAAGCCCACCAAAGTCAATATGAATCTTTCCACTAGCTTCAATGAGCTCTGGAAGCCGGTCTTCTTCCACTTTGGGATTTGTTAGTCTCAAGACACTGTCTTCAATGTAGGGATAAATCTGGTTGTGCTGATGTAGTTAAAAGAAGATAACTGATTCCACAGCAGCTACAAGCCTAAAGAACCCAGCTGTAAATATTTTAGAGGAATAAATGGAGACACAGACAGTAAAGTATCTTTTCTATCTTTAGTTAAAAGGAAAAACAGTTAAAATATTAGAAATACATAAACTGAAATTAATCCTTGACAATTCTGTTGCTTTTTCTTCTGCTGATATTATGTTGGCTTTTGGAAATTAAAAAAGGACAATAGCAGTTCTCCCTAGGTCTATCCTATTTCTTTAGCTCACTTTAGATAAACTGACTCCATTCTTAAACTCCACTATTAAGAATTGTTTTGTTGAGACTAGCAAACAATTTTTAATAACATATTTATTCTTGACAATACACAAATTTGTGGAATCCCATTCAATTTCCATCATTATGGAAATTTTTGAATGCCAGAATGTTTGCAGACACGTCTACACTAAAGGGTCCCTACAGAACTCAGAAGTCCTGCAAAGGAAAATCCAGTCTGAGTGAACAAAGAAGCAAAATGAACAGAAGCTTTAAGAGCCTAAATGGGGAGGGGGCACAAGGGGGGACAAGGGAAGGAGGAAGGTATAAAATACTCAGATGAAAAATAAAACCCATTAGTTACAGAGGTAGGGATCTTGAGGGTTGCTCTAGATAAAGCAGTTAAATTGCAATCTATGACTATGAAGTTGCAAAAGATGAATCTCCAATCATACTTCCTGACGTGCAAAGATAAAAATACCACTTTTGCTCCTTAAATAGGTGGTGTTTTATGTCAGTTTATAACACTGCAGCAAAATAATTCCGATACTGGCTAAAAAAAAGATCCCAAAAACTTCCTATTTTATTTCTATACAATCCGGATTGATCACCTAAGAGAAGCATAATTAAACAATGCTAAGCATCCCAACCCCTTGGAGAATGTGCTGCTGAAAAATATTTTTAGAACAATCACTGTAGTAATTCTTCTTAGTTGTAGAAACACTCCAAATCAGAAAGTCAATTTTTCCTCTATTTGCAGAAGTGTGCTGGTTTTCACTGGAAAGGCGCCTGTGTTTTGTTTGGCTGCTGTTCATATACTGCCTTGGCAGGATTTCCTTGGATTGCTTACAGTGAACATTGCTCTTGCATACAGTAGCACTCCCATTTTAACCGTCCCAGCCACACGTTTTCTAATAACACACGGAGAGCTGCAAAATCCCTATAAGCACAGCTCTTTAAAGCAGCAACAGAAGGGTGTGGGGGTGGAGGACTGGAGAGGGGGAGGCTCTGCCCGTTCAAAATCCAGCGCTGCAAACAGAGGATAGTCCTTTTAAAAACAACCAATGTGAATTGTGTTTAAGGAGCAGCTTTCCAGGGAAAGAAAAAACATCTCTGAGAAGGGGGCCTGATTCAGCTGATTCACCGAATCTGATCTGTACAGGATGGGCTACGAGCATCACTGAATTGGGTCCTAAGTACTCTTTGCATTCTTTTTTTTTTTTTTTTCTCCTGCCCGTCTGAGGGGTGGGCAGATAACTTAATAATTCACGGAATTACCTTGCATGTTTGAGACCCTGCACCTGAATCTGTGTTCCTCGTGCATCCCAATATTTTCCCTCATCATGGAGAGGCTGGGGTGCATGGAGAACAGAGGGCTCCACTGTGAAAATCAAACAGGCAGGAGAGATGAAAAAGGAGGACATCTATCTTGCTGAAATAGTAGCAGAAAACAAATGCAGCATTTCTACCTATGGCTGAGAAAGAGAGAAAGCCAATAACAAAACCGTTATTCAGCTCCGTGCCCTTTACAAATAGGACTGACTTGTTAGTGGACAGCTGCGGCTCAGCCCCCCTCCACACCATTCCAACTTGCTGCCTTTGCCACCCTGCTTTTGGAGATCAACAGCAATTTGCATCTCCATGCATCTCATTTCTCGTTAAATAAGTTGATTAATTTGGGCGAGGGAAGTTGTCATTCAAAAAACCAGAAATTTCCACTTGCATAATTTCTGCCTTTCAAAATTGGCCGACCTCCTCCCCACTGATCCAGCCCCCACTTCACACCTCTCTTTCTCCTGGTCCCTTTCTCCCCCATTCCCGCTCCCTCCCTCCCTCTTTCGCTCTTTCTCCCTGTTGTTTACAAAGGTTTCATTATGTTTTCAACTAATCAGAAAGGCCTACTAATACACAATTAACATGTGACTATAAAAAAATAGCTTCCAGAAGAAGGAAAAGTAATTAAGTAGAGAATGCTTTTCAGTAAGTGCTCGCTTTAACCCATCGTCAGAGAACAGAGTGTAGGTTAGTCCACAATGGATGGAACAGATGCCAAGGGCGAAATGTTAAAAGCAAATAAAAAAGGACATTATTTTCTTTGGGAATAATAACTATCAACGCCACAAAAACGTACATCACATTGCAGTTGTTTATATCTGACCTCCTCCTCTTTCCTCCACTTTTCTGAAGTGCTTTTTCTGCCTATTTCATTAAAATAAATACAAAAATAAAGATATCATTTATTGCATCAAAGTGACAGGAAACCAAGAGTCTTGGTTTCAGCTGGGATAGAGTTAATTTTCTTCCTAACAATAAGTGCAGAGCTGTATTTTGAACTTAGAAGGAGAATAATGTGGAAAACACACTGATGCTTTTGGTTGTTGCTTACCCAAAGTCAAGGAGTTTTCTTCTTCTTGTGCTGCCCCGCTGGCGAGTGGGTTGGGTATGCACAAGAAGCTGGGAGAGGAAACAGCCGGGACAGCTGACCCCAACTGACCAAAGGGATATTCCATGCCATATGGCCTCATGCTCAATATATAAACTATGGGGAAAGCTGGCTGGGGGCTGCTGCTCATGAATAGTCTGGGCATCATTCTGTTCATGGCAAGCAGCGGTTTGTCATTCGTATCATTTGTTTTTCTCTGGTTTTACTTCTCTCTGGTTTCGTTATTTTCCTTTTCATTACAATTTTTTATTATTCTTTTATTTCATTTCAATTATTAAACTGTTCGTATCTCAACCCACAAGTTTTTTTACTTTTACCCTCCTGATTCCCTCTCCCATCCCACTGGACGGGAGTGAGCAATTGGCTGTGTGGTGCTTAGCTGCCAACTGGGATTAAACTGTGACACCGAGTAATCACCATCACCATCAAAATAGCACAACGTTGCATTTTATTACAAAGATTTTACTTCAAAATATTTTAGGCCCAAATGTACACATAAACTAAGCACCCAAAAAATCAGTAGGAATTCTGCCCAAGTAACGACAAGGGGTGTTGAACCCTTCACAAGATGTGCTGTGTTATTGCAACACATAGGAAGTATAGGAAACAGTTTTAAAGGATGTAGTGTTTGCAACACTTCAGTTATTAACTTTAGATCTGTCTGTTGACACTGTCCTCAGGCTGAGAGCTGCCACACAGGTTGGAAGCCTGAGGACACTAGTTTATATATATGTGTGTGTATATTGGGGAGGGGGCTTAAATGAAAGTGTTATCTAAATAGAATCAGCTTGGGGTTTTTTGCCTTTTTTTTTCTTTTGCCTTTTTTTTTTTTTTTTAATCCAGGGATTGTCAAAATATGTCCAAATGTTCCTCGTGTTCTTTACGCATTCAGCCGACCTCCACAGCAAAAATGGTTCCCTTTGGAAAAATATATATTCATCTATATGTCTGTCCTTGGCGTGGAGTGTTTGGGATATTTTTTGTCTCTGTTCACCTCCTTATATGAGTTCCAAAGCAAAAAGACACTTAGTTGTGTAATTTCAAAACCAAATTCTGCAGGGAGCTCAGTGTTTTCAGCAAGCTATTACACACCGCTTTGGTCCCATTGAAATCAAGGGGGAGCTGAGAGGTATTGGGAGGGACAGGTCCTCCAAAGTCACAAAGGACTACATGCAATAACAGCTCCTTTTCCTTATGTTCCTCCCCCCCACCCCATGAATTTATATTCCAAACTATGTATCACATACAGAGTATTTTTTACTATCCAAAATCCCATTAGTTTCATTGGCACTTTAGGTAATAAGATTTGCATGGTAAAAATTCCATTTCTATTAGATTGGGTCCATAGGACTCACCAGCCTGATATGATTGTCAGAGGAAAGGGAGGATGTGTGGGTTTGTTACAATATGAGGATTTGTCCACACAGAATTTGGCACCAGTTTAATCAAAAGGACTCAGTTTAACCAGTGCAAACCCCAGTGTAGCCTCTATTTCTGTCAGCTTAAAACTGGCTGTATCAGGAAATTTCTCACTATGCATTTATATAGGTATGCTAAAAGAGGTCAGCTAAACTGCAGTGGAAATCAGTTTAAACAGTCGATACCCTGAAGTATTCTGGATTATCTGTCCTGAAGACCCCTTTAGCTAAACTAGTGGAAGGAGGTATCAAGGCCAGACCCAAATGATACTTCACACAGAAGAGAGAAATTATGGCATCCTGGGCTGAATCTCGAGGTCTCTTTCTAGATGGAGTGAAATCAGTGAGATCCCATCAGCCAGGCACTGCTGCTCTTATTCATAAAAGAACCTAAACCCTCTGGGTCACGCCCACAGCCAGGATCCCATTTTCAACCATGGCCACCAGTTGGAGCTTAGGGAAAAAGCTTGTGATTCAAGGCAGAAAAAAGTTCACAATTAGACCCTATCTAGACCTCCAAGCTCCTAGCAATCAATGATTTAGAGTCTGAATTTCAGTGCCAGGACTTGATCCAGAACAGATTAGCATTTTTATCTACCAAATCTTCCTAATTTTGCCTAGTCCTTTTTTCAAACCTGTTTGCTATTTTTAGCCCCTAAGACATCCTGAAGCAATGAGTTCCACACCTCTACTTGTGAACAACAAACTGTGTCAGTTTTAGGTCTGCTGACTGATTCACAGGGTATTTAACAGGGGCACTTGCACTGTCAAGTGCAACCTGAGTGGGTCATGGCAGCAGATCATCTCGAGGTACTCCCTAGAGATACAGACAGAAAAATGACACTCTCTACTTTTATACAATTCTTACTTTAACCAAATCATTACTGATCCCACAGGAGACTGAATTGTAACTAACAGCAGATGGAAAATGTCAGGATCAGGCACAAGTCAGATATGGCAGCTCTTTTCCAGGCCATCCTTCCCTTAATTTGTTTACTCTTGATTTCTGATCAACTAAAGAGTTTCTTTTTCTCTTCCTAGCCTTGTTGAGGCTTAAATGCCTCAAACAAAGGAGATATATTCACCAAACGCTAGGAGATGGGTTTGTAAGTACTCTGCTGAAATTTGGCAGTTTTCCACCTCTTAAGAACATTCTACAACCTGAAAATCAGTCATGGACTGGAAATTTTTTCTAATGCTCATTTCACACATAGTTCAGTTACCTATTATTTAGGGCTGTAGCTCTCATTCTGAAAATGTACCTATGTGCAGCATCAAGCTGATACTGAAGTGTCTTTTGCTTCACAGACTTTGAAACCTCACTCCATACCTTCTGAAAGTGGGGCCTGGAAGGGGTGTCACACTACTGAAACATCCCCAATGTTCCTTAACACTTGAATCATAATTCTTCTTCCTGCTCCTTATTTAACTTGCTCATATATTTTTAGTTCTTTTCATCTTTCCTTTTGAAAAAAATCCTGTCAACATTTTAATCACTTTTGTTGTTCTTCTCTGAATTACCTGCAATTTGACAACACCCTCCAATTGGCAAGGTACACAAAATCATAGGCAGGCTTGAGTCTTTGTTCTGTGGAAAAAATAGTTTCCCATTTAGTCTTGCTGTGGATCACATTCTGACTTCAAGAACGCCTTGGGGATGGTGAAAGTAAGGACTGAATTTTGCCTGTGTACATAACTGAGAAGTAAGAGTAATTTCACAGTTCAGTGTCAATGTCCCTGCACCAAGCAGTAATCAAGAGCCTCTTGATTACCTCCTCTACCACTCCTAAGAGCAGAATACAGAGCTGGGTGACAGAGCCTTCAGTCTGGACTGGTTTGCCTTTATCACTCAGGCAAATGTTTAACTCTACACACAAGATATTTTCTAACCAAAACATCATGGCATGCCAGATTTGCAAAAAAAATGCAGGGATATGGGATGCAAAGCAGGAAGAAGGGCCCAGGACACACACAAAGCAGACAGCAATCAGGCTGACTTATAGCCAGAATTTGGTTGGAGACTCCAGGCAAACATCCAGGAGTCTCTGACAAGGGACAGATAGTGAGGCTAGCAAGGAATTGTTTGGGGATCCCACTGGGGTATAAGAAGAAGTAATGAGATTTAATTGGTCTGCTGACAGTGTAGGCTGGTTATCAGGAAAATATTTCCTAACTCTGAGACTGGCAAATTCTTTCAAGAAGCCCCAAGACAGCGACATCTCAGACGAGGAGGAGCACTTCAGAGTGCACAACTATAATGTCCCATTGCCAAAGTCAGGCAGCATTATGAAACAGGCATTTTCTGCTTTCTAAATTTACAGTTGTGATTCACAAAAATGAAGCGGGTTGATCCGAGCACCCCGTTTAGAAACACCGGACTCAGCATGAGCTGTGCACATCCCCTGCAACCCCAACAGAGGCTGTGTCATATGGGAGCCTCAGTGTGCTCTAGAAATGAGTGTTATCAATATCAGTCACTGAGAGATCAGGTCAAAACTGTTAATATCTCATCAGTCACGTGAAATGCATCTCCTTTCCAACACACACCTACAGATTTATTATTAGGGTACTTCAACCCTTTTGTATTTTTAAATCAAGCTGATTCACATACTGTAACATTCATTACATAATTAAAAATATATGATGGTAAAAGGTTTTTTCCTAACTCATTAGGAAAAACATATGATATATATTTATAAATTACATATTGTCATCTTTTTAGACCTAATGATGTGTGCTGTCTCAGGCAAGATGACCTGTTACTCAGACTAATTGATGCCATTTCATATCTACAAGCACAAGGTATTTTTATCTAAGCTTGGTCAATTGGCTCTATCCATAAAACATGTAATTTGGGTTTTGCTGGGAAGGGGGATGGAAGGGAAACAAGACTGAACATTTGAGTCAATATTTATCCCTTTGTCAAGATGGATGAGGAATGGATAAATCTGGTGTATATGCTTTGTCTACTGAACTTGGCAACATGGGCTCTGCTCAGCAGACCTATCTAAGTCAACAAATACTCTCCCAATTAACTAAAAGGGAATTCTAGGTACCAGGCGAACAGAGAAGTCTTGACTGCTTCAGTGAATAACATGAACTTTCACGAAGACAAAATCCACTCCCCCAAGACGTGAGATAAACATTCAAGGTAATTGAAGTGCTGGGATAAAAAATAAAATAATTTTGGGGGTGTCAAAACAAAGGTGCCTGTTTCTAAAGCCACTTTCTTCACCTAAGATCCTCTACATATAGTAGCCTTTAATTCTTCCAAGCCTCGATGAACACGCAGTTGTTCTCAACTGCACTCTCATGTTTGAAAAAAAGAAATTGGAGTAAATCATAACCCTTGCCTTCCTGAAGACTAAAATGGGGCAGAGGCATGAAAGCACCCCTAATTCTGTAGCTCTCAAAGCATGGAAAGGGACTTGCATCTTTTTATTCTTCAAATCAAAGAGGACCTAAATCAAAGTGGTCACTCCTGCTTCAGCCTACGGGTCTGACCTTCCTCAGAGACAGGGAGCGCTTTGTCACATGCCCTGCACAGTGTGGGGTGCTCTGAAAACACAAAGCAACAACCGGCAAAGGCTGGAGCCTTATTCCTCACAGCTCTACACTGCCGGCTCTCCCTCTCTTGGGTACACCGATGTGTTTGTGCCAGGTTTTGGAGCTGGAGGCAAACCAAGCTCCTCTGCACATCTCGGCCTTGTGCTTAGGAAAGGCTGTTACTGTGGCATTCACAGTTGCAGCAGGACCCGGTAGGACTGGGAAGCAGCATGACGACTACAAAAGGTAAGTGCCTGTGACAAAGCCACCAGGCTCTGATGAGGGAAGGCAAATGGTGGTGAGGGTGACATCTGAAAGTTGTGCAAAGAAAAACTCTGTGGAGCTCCATCGAAGATACAGGGAATGAGAGATCTGCATTCTTCCCTTCAAATCTCACTCTGTGAAACACACAGTACATTCATCTCTTTCCTATTAATTATCCATCCCTCCTTTGCCAACTTCCCCTTTGTTTTACCTCTTATTATCAAGCTCTCTTATGGGAGCTTCTGTTTAATTTTTCCACCACTGACTACCAGTCAGAAACTAAGCAGACCAAGTTTTTGCCCTATTGTAAATCTGCCAGAGCCTTTTACCAGAGATAAATGTAGCCCTGCAGACACAATAGGATGCAACAGCATGGTATGTGGAGAGATCTGATTTTCATTACTGTAAGGATAGACAGTGCAGTTCAGTGGTGATTGTTATATAATCCACACCTCTATAACAGACAAACAGGAGTCAAACTTGTGTACTTCAGTAATAAAGGGTTTACAAATGAGCCTCTTCTATTTCATGTAAATAGTCTTCCCTATTTTATTAAGATCCATCTATTGTATGGTGCACTGAGCTAACAAGCAATCTTCAGTTGCCACCTCGCGTGTCTGCATTGCATAGTACAATTCCTCCTAGATAAATATCTCAGGAGAAGCAGGAAAACAATTAAAACTAGAAGGTAATAAATGATGAAGAAGCCTATGAACAGCATGCTGGCCCTCTTCCCAGTCTTCATTCATGCATCAAAAAATCCCATAGCTCTGAGTCTTTGAGAGGGCAGCTGGGCAGTAGGGATGTCCACAGTAATATAAATGGGAATTAGATATGATCGAATGTGCTCATTGCATTTTCAACAGCACATGTAATATTCTCCCCACTTCCCTCCAGTTCCCCCACCTCTCACCCTGCTACCAGAATAGATGACTAATGATCCTGTAACCAAGCAACGGGGCAATTGGAGAGTTTCAAAGTTCCAGTACATGATAATTTAGCTATGATCATTTGGGTGATCGGGCTCTGACTGGAGACACCATCCCTGAGTTAAATACCTCTACTCTCTCCAAATAGTTTTACCCTGGCAAGGGTTTGCTAGGATTGGCGGAGGTAGAATTTTGTCCTCAAAGCTTGGTAGCTCTGTTCATTACTTCTGCTGCTCCCTGACACATGCAAGAGGATGATGACCACAGAGGAAATGAAGACACATCTACTTGACGGTCACCTGCATAGCAGCAATGGAGGCAGCCCAGTTAACACAGCCATTGTGATAATCCAGTGACACCCCAATGAAATTTCATCCCCAGCAAGCAAGTGCTCATACAGAGTCCATCAGTAGGTACACTTAGCACAGCTTAATCCACCACTGTTATTGTTTGGTTGGTTGGTTGGTTTTTTGCATAATGCAATAACATTATTTATAAGAATTAAGTCATTGAAAACATTTTAAAATACCTAAATCTTTTTCGTGGGTCTATTCTAACTGCAGTAGCCCTTTCCACTGGGGAATGTATTGTGAGATAATTGATTTTGATGCCACCACGTGTGCCCTTGCTTTAGACTCAGGACACATAACTCACGTGGGTCGATTATCTCATAGCACAATCCCCAGTGGCAAAGTCTGTGGCTTAAAAAGATCCTATGCTTGAAAAAGTACACCACTATCACTGGCTGGCATTTCTCTCCAAAGAAAAATGTAGCAGTAAAATTGTTTATTGCTGACCCACATATACATGCAGATAGATGTGTGTGTATAAAATATATACTGAATATAAAAAGGAATATGTTGAATGTATATCTATTTGTACACATATGTCTGAAACTTTCACCACTACAGCATCTTTGATGTACATGCAGAAAAATGTACAATAAGGAATTTTAACTCTTGCCTGGCAAAGAGAGTGTCTCTAGTAAGGACATTCAGCTCTAGCCATTTGAATAAACACAGCAAATATCTTTAAAAGAAATGCAGCCCAGATCCTGCTAATTGTTTTTAAACTCTGGGTTTTATTAAGCCCTCTCAAATCCTGGACTATCCTGATAATACTGAGTTAGCATTTACATATCATCTGTAATTGCCAACTAGCCACCACAGTTGAAAACTATTTTGTAATAAAATTTAACTCTATTACATTGACCCAAGATTAAGTTTTCTGGCTGATCACTGAATGGGGGTGGTCAGACATGCATCTGTACATCTCCATTTAGCCACAGAGGCCCAAAAGTGGCAGTATTCTAAAGAAAACTAGTCATAGGTAACTAAACCCCCCACAAAAGACTTGGCAAGCCACCCTAAGATCACACTGCCAAGTTCCAAGGGAGTGAGTGCTTTCCAATCCTCAGCAAGCGTAGAGGTTAGACTCTTTGGTGAGGTAGAGTTTAAATCAGTATCTGGTAGAGAAAAGTCGTGCAAACCGTGACATCTTTACCACAGGGATTCTAGGCTGAGCAGTAAAAGGTAGCTTGCAGGTATGGAGATGTGGCAAGAAAATCAGTCAGCTGGAAAACATCACATTCCTTTTCTTCAGCCCAGCTCATTGGTGCCTCTCCACAAGCAAGCACATTCAGGTTCCAACCTCAGGTTTTAAGTTACGTTCAATTTCTGACCCCAGGTGAATGTTGAAAGTATTCACATCTTACCATTTACAACTCCATTGTTTTTTACCATCTTAATCCTACACAATATAGCTTCAGCCATTTGAATACCAAACCTCAAGTTAATGTCAGTCCCAGTGAGAGGCTTGCCAGAGGGACTGAGATCTGCCTTAAAGTGAAGACAGCAAAAGAAATTACGAAAACTATCTTGGGAATGTGCATCACAGGGATGCTTTAAAGCTAAATGAGACCTATCTTCTTTTTCTAAGTCAGGCTGAAAAACAAAGAGTTTCAAGTAAGAAAATATACACTTTGAGAAATTAAGAGGTTATTGCAGATGGAGTTTTTAATCACTGCTTCTTAGTGTAGGTTTATTGGCCACTTTTAAGTAGAGAAAAGAATGCTTAGTAGAGATCATCTCCAGCACAAAGAGCTTCAAATCTGGAACTATTAGCAACCCCTTCAGGATGAATAATTACAATCCATAAATTCACCCTCTTCATCCATGTTAGAATTACTGTGGCTGTGAATAATGTAAATAAGGTGCAAGTATCTGGGGAATAACCCTGCTCACCACTCTGGTCTCTCTGAACTTACATCTCATTGTATCAGGCAGTAACTTACAAAACTAGAGAGATTTATTAAAAAATATTAAAAATAAAAACACAAAATCAAATCAAAACTCCCTCCATATTTTGTGAACTATAGGAGTGAAGGAGGCCAGGTCACTGTAGAGACTGGCATTGGAAACGGTGGTGTGGCCTAAAGCAGAAGAGGAATGGAGGATGCTCTGATGCTCACACTGTGGTGTTGGGAGATGCCCCACTCCTCTCTTACAAAAAACATTCGGAAGCCTCCACAGATGCTGACTGTGCTCCCCAAAACAGCTCACTGATTGTCAGAAAGACCTATTCCTAAAAGACCCCGCCCCTTGGCAGGAGTCAGGGTAAAAGAACTCAAACCCAGAGAGCCCAGCGCAAATCACTGGGAAGTTTCAATATGTCAGGTTTTGTCTTAAAATGTGCCCTCCTAAGTGTTAACAGGGGTGACCAGCATGTCCTATGTTTACTGATTTGATTCCTGCTTGATTTACAAACTGCTCAGTCTCCCTGAGCATGTTCCGCAGTCGCGCACGCTGCACGCAGAACTAAGCAAGCCCATCAATTCAGCGTGACTCAAATTCTCACTCTGGAGTGATGCTTTGCACCGGGCTATTGTCCACAAACCATTATTTGTCGAAAAACAAACAAAAGGAGAACATTGGAGATACTTTTACATGATACTTTTCTGATTCCTGAAAATGTGAGATAGTGAATAAAAATGTTCATTACAGAATTATTCACTTTTCTTCATGATTCACGTCCCAGTAATTACTGTGACCAGCCTAATAAAAACTGCTACAAAACGAAGGTCAACTAGCAGTTAGAAGTGTTCATTTTCATTTCAATGTATTCATCTCTGGCTCCTAATGGCCTCATTTTCTCCTATGCTCTTTAATAAATACCACTGAATTACAGGTTAAATAGCTAAATTAAATTATTGCAATTACAGCGTGCGGAGCACTGAAACTGGTTTACCTTTCCCAGTTCAATTAGAGGGGAAGTTTCAACAGCCTGAGACTCCTGATTGCTGTCAATATTCTGAATCACTAGGAATCCTCACTAAAGGCCAGGTTATTTGGTTACAGACTGGGTAATTTCCACATCCCTCATCCCTCCTGCATAAAGAGGAATGTCTTGAGTGCTCTCAGCTAAAACAAAATGAGGTAATCAAAGTATTTTGGGGGAAAGTAACCGCAATGCATAATTGATTCTTTTTGACTGAAGAGAAGGAAGTCTTGAAGTGGCTCAGGCTGAAGGAGAGTATATGAAACGACAACCTCCTTCCTCTAAAGCAGAGGCAAGTACATTTAAATAAATATGAATGCTTAACCTGCCATCGGCCCACAATTATTTTACATGTACAAATTAAAGATGTTCTTCATTATTTAAATATATTCCAGCATTTGTTGATGTTGCCCCTTCCACAGGCTTAATTATTTAACATCCCTTTATAAGAATGAATATCTTAATAATAAGGACTGTTGGAAGATAAATTTAAAAAATAAAAAAAGGTTTCTTTCCAAAAGATCCCAGAGCATGCAGCGATATTTGTTGTGGAAGAGCTCCCCCTTACTTCTTCACTCTCATCTCTGCAAAAAGCACCAAAAAAACTATCAAGAATGGGGGATTCTTTGCTGCAGTGATAACAGGACATGAAACACAGGCACACTGAAATACAGTCAGAACAAGAGACTGAAATATTTTGACTGCTCAGTGCTATTGCTATTTCTAGCATCAAGGGAGAGGGGATCTGTTTGTCTTTCACCAAAATCCACATGTTCAAAGCCACATGTTCTGTACTGTATTTAAACAGAGAAATTATACTTTTACTGTGAGAAAAGCGAGCTGGACCATGCAGGTAAAACGCTCTACAGGCTCAGATTATTTCTTCTTAGGTTACCGACAGGAAGTAGCAAGAAAGGGAGTTACTTTGTGCCAAGTTGAAGAGCCACATTTAAACATCTCTACAGCCAAAGTAAAAATATATAAACTCATTAAGGTAATTGAAAGCATACACAAAAATCCTGTTATTTTATTATCTCATCTTTGAG
Organism: Dasyornis broadbenti; assembly: GCA_013397935.1. Taxonomy (NCBI): domain Eukaryota; kingdom Metazoa; phylum Chordata; class Aves; order Passeriformes; family Dasyornithidae; genus Dasyornis; species Dasyornis broadbenti. Next base: position 749,689 of record VZRN01002763.1, on the reverse strand, counting down.
ATGTTTTGCCACTACAAGAATTTAATTCCTGGTAATCAACTGGATGGAAGCAAGAACAGAATACAGCCAACACACTGAAATGAAGTAGGAAATTAATATGAATGTTAAAGAAGGGGACACTGATAAGGACACAAATGTGAATCAAAAACGCCACTGGGTCCTTGCATGTGCCACATCAAGGCTGTGGAACATTAATATGATTTTACCTACCGGATTTTAGGTTGGGATTTTCTTACATGTGGATCCTACTGCAATTAACCATAATGAGCCACAATATTATAATGGTAAGTGTTCTCAGTAGCTTGAGCAGAACTGTATTCTACAGTATTTTCTGGAACATATAAACCACACTTTTCATGAATTTGGGTAGAGAGACAGATTCCACATGTGTATTACCAAGAGAAGATCAAATCACCAGTGAGGTAACCTACAGCATGGGGCAGATCCTGAATGCATATTAGGGCAATGCAAGAGCTAATTAGTGGCAGCACCCAGGGCCCCAAAGGCAAGCACTGTACAGTGTTTGAGTGACTCAGCAAAGAAAGACAGAAATGCAAGTAGAGGGAAAATATTACCAGGATCACTACAAAGTCCTGAGTACAGAGTACAAAAGGGCTCAGTGCACATGTGAATAAAGGAAGATGATGAGGAGTTCTGAAGGTGTGAATTTCTCAGATTCATCCCTCTAAGCAATCTTGAAAGGTTTGTTTTCTCCACCCACCCTTCCTCAACCTGAGAGCAGGGTTCAGTTCACATACAACCTTGTGAACTGGACCCTGCAGGGCTTGAACAGTTCTAGACAAAACTGTAGCAATGGAAATGAAATGAGTATTTTGTGATAGCTGACAAATTAGGTTACATCTCTCCAGCTGTGAAGTGCATCCACCCTTTGGTATGTTTCCACTTTCCTTACGGATCTAAGAGGGCATCTGTAACACCCCAGGGCTGAATGACCCATGTCTGGACTTTCATATCCTATTTGTAATCTAGCTGGGATACTCAGGACATGGAAGAGACAACTGGAAGGCTTTTCTTATGTCTATCACATTGAAAGAGCTCTTTGATGATAACTGTACCAACCAAGCAATGTAATCAACGTGTAAAGCCCACTTCTCACAGAACACCACAGATCCTATCTTACAGATTTGTCATGGTTAAAGTTAAAACAAGTTTGAGGACCATAAACCAGAGCTGCTCAGAACACTTTTACCAAAGAGTCTTGACTGCTAATATGACCTGTGTTAAGAGCTGAGTTTCAGTGAAGCTTCATCAGAAAGACTGAGAGAGAAAGAGTTACTAAGTGGTCCTGAGCCCCTTGTTCAACTCCTCTTGTCAGACTACAAACCGTCTGGGAGAAAAATGGTGAAATACTATTGATACTTACATCAGATATAAAATATTGTGGGTTTGCCTAACAAACTGAGAACAAAGCTTAATTTCTCGGAAATCTTTAAGTTTGGGTTTCATTCTAGTAGGCAAAAAACCCCACAATTTCAGACTTTAATAATTTTGCAAAGTGAACAATAATTTTGCTATGCTCAATTCTTGGGATGCAAATCCTTAAGAAAACCCTACAGAAGTCACCATGAAGTTTCTTGTGGGTTTAACAGACCAGTTTCACATGTAGATCATGTGGAGTTTTTTCAGAACACTAGTGCTAGCACCTAAAATAATGAAAGAAGACTAATTTTTCTGGGCAATTTCAAGCTTTTATATCACCAGGAAGTTCAAGCTTCCTCAGTGAGAAGCCAAGGAAGGAATATTAGCGAATTAATAACAGATAGGAAGCATAAAATATACATCTACAATTCCTTGAATTACAGAAACCAATCAAAGCTCAGACAACTTGGAAACAGGAGCCAACACCAATGTCTTTTTCACTCTTTGTTTTTACTTGGTAAAGCATAGTTTGTACCCTGTAGGGTGAAACTTTTATTAAACTCCCTAGGGAAGAAGCACCAGTTGCTGAAGTCACTTGTTTGCTTCTGGCTAAAACACCACTCCCTTCTTCAAGGTGAAGAGAGAGGGCAATATCACCATAAAGCACTATCGAGATCTCAACAACTTCAAGAGACTCCAAACCAGCCTCTCAGGGCTGGTGGTAAACTGCATCGCCTGAGGGAGGGTAGCAATAAAATCTAGAGACTTCTTCAGGGCTGACAATTGTATCACTGCAGTCAGATGCAATTACAGAGCTGGAGCAGCCAGCAGCAAAGAGGGCTGACAGTGACCAAGAGAGTGGAAAGGCCTGGGAGAAAGCAGACCAAACATTAGTAATGCAAAGTCAATGCCTACATTGCTAAATCCATGAATTACACAAAGGACCTCCTTTGGCAACCACTACTCAAGATGACTAACGTTTGCTCATGCTGACTTCAACGAAAATTAAGTGCCTGAGAAACTGCTACCTAGGGTGAGGAAGGGTATGTCTACATGGTACCTGGCAGGCTGACAAAGGCTCGCCCAGCCTGCACTCCTGCCTGGCCAGGCACAAGCCAGTGCCAATGCAGAGGACATGTAGCTGTGGTTAGTACAACCCCAAACCCGAGCTAACAAGCCCTGCAGAGAAACAGGGCTGGGGCTCAACATCCTCGCTCACACAGCTGTATGGCTTCCGCTGGAGCTTGGCTGGGCTCCAGTTGGCTTGAAGCATGGGCAGAGCAGGCTCATGTCTGCTTGCAAAATACTGCGCACACCTACCTTCACACAGCTCAGACTTTCGCCCAGGAGGTTGAAGAAATTAAGAAAACACACATGAAGCAGCCATTATGGATTCTTGGCTTCTTCAAAACCTGGAGACTCACACTGTACAGCCAACCCTGGTTTGCCTTCCTAGCAGGCTTCAAGTATTAAGCACTTAATCTCAACAAAATAAAATTAATTGCATTTAAATCTTTCAGGTCCCCTCCATTTTTTTTTTTTTTAATTTTTTTTTAAATTTTTTAATTTATTGCACATGTTCTCAATTACAGTAAAAGTTAAACCCCATGATTTGGTCAGAAGTGCTCCAGTATCTCCATGCCTATACAGGAATTGTAGATGTGCTTCTGTCATGCATTTCAATTCTGACTACCTTGGGCCAAATACTCTTACCTTCTGCAAGATAATTTGATAACTGATGACCTGGATTATGGGCCTAATCCAAACCCAAAGCAAACCACTTTCAAGAGTAAATTCATTTTATGCCGGATGATCATGTAGCAACGTGACCAGACCAGATTTCTAGAGGCTGGGAACTTATTAACCAAGTTTGTGCCCAGGCCCTTTGTGTTTTTCCTGCCTGTAAAATGGGTCATACGCACCTGTGAGGGCTGATTAGGAGAAACCACAAAGATGAACTATGCTACACAATCTCAGGCAAGTTGCAGCATTTTTAAGGATTAAAATGCTCCACTTCTAAACCACCAAAATTCTATACTTCAGAGAGCAGTGCAATCAATTAGTATTACACTTTCTGACCCATACATAGCCTAAATTCTTGGAAATCTACATGTCAACATGATGGTCACTGTAAGTAACAAAGCTGGACACTTTACCCTGTTGCTTTCCAATCAAACCAGATTGCTACACCTCTTTCCAAAAATAATGACTAATGAAATGACTAAGAGGGATGGGTAACTGAAAAGAAGAGGCTGCAGGAATGACACAATACTGTAAAGTATTAATTCTGTCAGGGAACCTGGCACTGTTTGAGTATTTTTTTTATCCTTTCTTTTTGGGAACACAGTGCTAACCCAGCCTGGTCATTTTATTACACAGGAGAGGGGAATTCTTCCTTGCAGCAGGAACTTTATTACTGCAAAGGAAAAAGTAAAGTAATCCAGTGGAGAAACAAAATTTTAAAGCAAGCCCATGCATTAGAACTTAAAGTAGAGCTCAGAAAGTTGGCAAATGACAACTGCAACAGAATCTTCTCTTGCTGTTTACTGTACAGAAGATGTAAGAAGTGAGAGAAGTGATACAAGAGCATGGCAGTTGCAAAAATGAATGGACTGTGCCAGATTTTCTCTTACTGCCCTTGCCAAAATACCCTGTTGTCTCCTGAAATACAACTTAATGGCAGTCAGGGAGCAAGCAACCCGACCTAATGCTCACTGAATCAATAGCAACTGATTCTCCTGATAACTTCCACGGGCTTCATCAATGTCCTGCCCTGAAAGAGTTCATTTGTTCCCTCACTATTTGATCATATTTCTTCTTAGAGTGGACCTCCACGGGTTCAATGTCTCTGAACATACAAGTCTATTCACAGTAATCCGGTTTAGGTCCTTGCACTGCTTGCTTTATCCACAGAACTGTTTGCCTGAGATTAAGCCTCACACATCCCCACCACAGCCACAGTTCACAGAGAGGTGGTGTGGTGGGGGCAGCAGCAAGAAAACCCAATTTCCACTGTCTTCCCAGTTCATCCCTTGAACTACAAAACTACCCCTGCTGTAAGGATTTGGATTTCATTGTTTATTTTTCATTCACCCTTCGAATTGGAAGTGCTCTGGACTCCTTAGGATGAAAGGTTCTAGCCAAGTACTTGTTCTTGCTGTTGTTGTTATCATTGAGAGTATTCATGAATAGAAGTGTCAAGGTAGATTCAGAACAAGTTCTTCTGAGGCTCATATATCTTCCAGGCATCCATCCATGCTGTTATATAGTATTAAGGTGTGAACAGGGAAAACCACGTACCCAGTCAGTGCTGTGTTTAAGTGGCCTGCCAATTCCAGCTAATCACCAAGTTATTTACTTCCAGTTTATTAGGCCGAAACTGCCACTAGCTGTTGGCAGCCTCTAATATATACACCTCACTTTCCTGGGGTCTCTTCAAGCACTGCTGTAATAAAAAGGCCATTTCTTCCAGCTTCAGATGCAAGAATTAACACACAGAGCAGCTCACAAGGCCAAGGCAAACTCTGATCTCAGTTACAAATGTGCAACCCCATTGATTTCCAGTGGCTTAATTTGCAATGGTCTTGAGCTGCGGTACCTGAGAGCACAATTTGATCCACTGTTTTTACAGAGAGGAGGAACAGCAGTACCTCTTATACACTTGTGAGTATTTTAAACACAGTAACAGTTGCATAAACATCGATCACTATCAACGGCCCTCAGACTCATTTACATCACATCCAATAAAACCCTGGACGAGCAATTCATCAAACATTAACCTAAATTATTAGCATTCATTTTACATACTTCTGTAGCTTTTTATTATTTTAGTATTTGAGCACCTCAGAAACTTCCACATCTTTATCCTCATAATATTCCCATCAGAGAGTGAAGAGTTGGAATTCCTTCCTGAGTTTGTGGGAAAATTCCCATGGAGAAATTAAAGGACTTTTCCAAGATCACAGGAAAAATTCAACAAAAGCTTGGATTTAGATTTCCCGAACTGTAGGAAATAGGACAGGAAATGTAAGAATTCTCTTATCAATGCTTTTCACTGGATAACAATAAAAACATCCAGCGAATTCTCAAATCCTCTTACAATATTTTTCAACCTGGGTTTTCCTGTTTTAGCCAGATACAGGGTCCTTTCATTGGTGTCACTGGGACCCCTGGACAAGAATATTTTATTTTCTCCCACCTGTAAAGACAGCCTGTTGTTGGTCTCCTAAATCTGCTCTTTCCAAGGAACACTCCCTGTGCGGTGTTTTCCTTTGATTTTAGACGCATGATTAAACCTTACAGCCATGCCTGCAGTTGTGTAAGGCCAACAGAGTATTTGTCCATGCAGAGCAAACATGAGATTCCTGATGCTAAGCCTGAGGTGTGCACTGAGCTATGAGCACCACGTGAAGTTCCCATCCCCATTACACTTTCCCACTGCCAACATGAGGGAGTTCCACAATTTGCCCAAGGCCAGGCACACCTTTATTCAGAGGAAAACCTGCTAAGAAGCAGCCAGAGAAAACCAATACTTACTCATAAGCACATGTGTACTTGCTCAAGTGACCACTTCCAGAAACAATAAAATACTGCAGACAAGCCCTGTCCTGCAAAAATTACACACTCATGGCTTATTCTGCTGGCTGAGTTCATTGCAATGAGGAAAGCCACCATGTTATAAAAGACATCTGCCTTTAAACATTTTCTCAAAAATATTTTCACCTACTTCACGTAAAGATGGAGGAGCAACCAGACAGGAGACCAGATAAAAAGAAATTGTAACATATATTGCTGACTATATGGTCAGCTGTGTCCCATCTCTTGACTTCAGTCCTGACTCTTCTCCACAGAAATGAAGTTTGCCATGCACTACAGGCTGACCAATAATTATATCAGCAACATGAGTAACTCACCAGCTTCATTTAGGATAGTCATATTTGCACCAATTCCATTTCCTCCCTATAAGAAAATAAAAGCTAAGAACAGGGTGGAGAAAGTAAGAGAAGTAAAGGAAGACAAAAAGCAGATTTTGTGTTTAGTAACTTGAAAGTATGTCCAGACAGGGATAGAGCTACCATTTACTTTATTTAGGTCCACTTTCAGATTTCCAGTCATTTTTTGAGGTATATAAACTGGAAATTGCTGACATCATAGCACAAGCAGGTAGATATAGGTCAAGGAAAATAATCAAGAACAATCTGAATGGCCAGGTTTTACACCAGTAATGTATAGTTACTTTGATGGAAAAAGTCTCACTGGTCAGTTCAATACTGTCTTTAAAAAAAAATACACAAGGATTTTAAGAAATAGTTATATTTGATATTAATGTTGTTATAGTTACACCCCAAATATAAAAAGAAACCAGCTTGAAAAAACAGTTTATTCGCTGTTCTCACCTGGCTGCTGTATGTAGAGGCCTATTCAGGTTCCAGGGGAACAGGAGGTCACACTGGAAGTACTCTTCTTTGCTGTAGTTTTGATATGACTACAGTACAAAAGCTGACATAGGCAGAGCTCTGGAAGGACAGTACCCATCCTTCTCCATAACTACAAGTCCTTTCTCTGTCCCTTTTATCCTCCATCTTTCCTCCTCTCTTTTTTTCCTTCTCCTGCCATACATACATCCCAGGTCAGCCTGATTTATTGACATTAGGGAAGAGTTATGTTGGTCTTTACATCTCCATCTGTCCACCTGTGAAATAGTTTTTCTAGTCACAGACATTACCTGAATAGTGGTTTAACAAACAGTAAAAATGCAAAGGCTATTTCACACCAAAAAAAAAAAATATATATCAAAGTGACTAAATTGGTTTTCTCATTTGTGCACAGTAATACTGGTGAGCATTTTAAAACTACTGGAAATATTTTTAAAAGAGGCTTTAAAAAGTAAGTGCTCTCTGCTTTCGGAATCACTGACAATCCTACTGCCATTATCAGAAATGCCTGCCCTTGGCCAAAATGCTTCCTCCTCCAGGCACTGGCTGCTAACCTGCTGTTACACACGGGCTGGGAAGGTCTCCAGGGACCCAGAGAACACACGAGAGCACTGCTTGTGAAAGGGCTGTAAAGCATCATTACTAAACTGGAGAGCCCACGCAAAAAGATCCTGTCTGCATCTACTTTTATCTAAAAAGCTGTTGCATTTATTGTGTGCAGTGTATGTCAAAGTTGCCTGGATGATACAAAACCTGATCTTGTGCCCAGGCAATTCAGTCGTTTGCTTCTTTTACTGTCTGCTCTCCGCAGATCTGCATGAGCTCAAACCAGCAAACTCTGAAAAGTGTTTGGCCTGGCTTGCCAAAATTGCATGAGCACCTAGCCAGTCCACAAATAGCAAAGATACCACTATTAGCTCTGGTTTGGTTTTGTCAGGTGGTTTTTCAGAGTTTGAGTTAACTTCAGAATCAGCACTGTGCACGCAATACACGAGAAACTGAACTATCTGCCCTTGGACAACATACCAACACTCCCTGAGTGAAAACTCTGAGGTAAAGTCCTGGGTGTCAGCAATTCACGGCACCTTCCCCTGAACTGGAGTTTGTCAAGCACTTCTGACAATTTGAGGATAACATTGTCTTGTGTATAGATATTTCACAAGCAGAGAAAAACCTACCTGGGATATTTTATTTATTAACTGTTCACTCTATTCATGATAGGTGTGTGACTCTGAACTCTATTTGGCATCTAACATCTCTCTTTTGATAGATAGCAGTCTCTCAGCAGCCTGCTCCCTGAGCCAGTGCAGGCAAGGAATGGTCAGCACACGTTCGTCAAACTAACATGTGTTTTCAGCTCTCATTTATAGATATGGAATCCTTTCAACTGGACATTAATCATTCTCTACAGCAGCAATTAGATATTTGAGGCAGATCAGAACAAATCAAATTAGCCTTATTTATTAAACAAAAAAATCCTAAGGAGTAAATAAAAAGGATGGCAGATCATCCCATGTGCAGCAACATAAAAAGAAAATTAAGACACTGACACACAGGAGTCTAAAAGCTTTCAGGTGCTATTTTCAAAGCCTCAGCTGTAACCAAATAGCAGAGGGCTCTACTGCAGAATGCCTCATGGATTATTTTAGCAATAAGGTATAATTGAAAGGATTATCATGAATGTAATGTTTCCCTTCCAAAAATTCCAGGAATGCAAAAATTAGTCTCATGTGCACTGCATGACTCATGTTTTTAATGCTGGAGCTTCATTTTCACTCATGAGGAATTCAAGTCCAGGGAAATGTTACCACAGAAATCCTCATTCAATCGACAAAGGAAAATCTCTCTTTTTGCTGCAGTTAAACAAAGCCTAAGAACTGTATCTTTAGAGAGTCTGGCTTGATTTAGCTTCAGGCAATGGACATCCTGCACACCAAGAAGAGACACTGCCGTCACTGAGGGATCAGATGGATCACCCTGAGGAGCTCAAATTCTACAGACTGGCTCAAACCGAGCAGAGCTGCTTCCTCTTGCTGGATTTCCCCAGCTTAACACTGCAGACAGCTTAAAGCAAGCAAGGTGGGGGACCCTGCCACATTTGCATGGAAATTAGTAGCAAAATATTTTTAAGTCACAAAATGAATGGACTGATCACAGGGAAGGTATGCAGCTATTCAGCAAGCTCCTGATACTCTTTCCCCTCTTTCCTTACTCTGCTTTTTTTCCAAATGTTGCTTTTACTTTTTACTAAGAAAGCAGTTCAGCATATTCATTAGAGAAAGTTAGCACTGCCTAAGTGAGGAAGAGTTCCCACCATCTAGATTACATGTATCAGCAGCATTCTAGGGTTGTCTTTTACAATGGGAACTAAATGTTAAGCAGACGAGAAGTTTCACCAAAGAATATGTTGGAGAACAGGAAACAGGGTTTGCCATCCAAAACCGAAATGATCCTCATCTGCCTGTGCCATAGATCGTAAAATCGATCATCTGCTCTCACCCAGAAAGCCCCATCCCACGCTGGGCTGCCTTTGCTGCTGGGGAGCGCTAGGGTGGGACAAGCAGGTCTGGAGGAAATATGATTCTGCTGCACGCCTTGAAAAGCTGTGCTGCTTTATCGCCTTTGTTCTCAGCATCTATTCAGGGTGCCTATGGCTGGGATGGAGGCTTGCATGGGAAGGAGGAAGATACTTTTTCCAGTGAATCCATCAGACCTTTCCTTCAATATCCAGAGCCTCTCACGCTGATCCTTCAATCTTCCTTCCTCAACTCTATATACACCTGGCTAATAGTAGCAGAGATACCATCTGGGGTTAGCTCATTACATGTTTATTACTCCTTTGTTTATTTCTTCATAAATATAAACTGTTGTTACCTGTGCAAGCCTGTGCATCTAGCCCAGTTCTGGTGAGCCTTAAAAGCCCCAAACTAAAAAATAGCCTAAAGATGTGAGAAATCACAGCCAGCATCGCCGCCAGTTAGCCAAGGTATGGAGAGAGAACCATTGCAACTTGCAGCGTGTAGGGTTGGGTTTGTATTTAAGATTTCCTGGCTCAGAGGTACCGTGTTAGGTGGTTAGATGTGGTTATAAATGGAAGCACCTGCTGACATTAATTACAGCAATTTGGCAATGTGGCTACCAGTGCAAAATTACAAAAGGGGCAGGCACCTTGAAAACCTAAGTCCAGTTTATCATTGGCCAGATCAGTTATCAGCCAGAGAAAATAACCTTTCCTCTGTGTTCTGTGATCTCATGCAAATGGGGATCTGAGGAAGAGAGGGAGGAAGGGGCCATGTTTTTCTATTTGATTGGATTTTTCATTTGGTTCAATGTAACTTTAAGAAATGTTAATCTGCTCCTTCATTTAATTTCATCTGTACCACTGGCCAAGAGAAATGCACTAATTTATAAGTTGAAGCAAGCCTTGAGATAATGTCACCCACCATTCATCCAAATTTGTCACTAGCATCCCATTAAAGCCATAATTATTTTTTAATTAAAACTAAGGAAGCTGGCATGTGTGTGCCTACTTTATACATCTGTTATGGGTTAAAATAGCTTTTAAAAAATGTTTCTTTAGACCGCAGTCTTTTGTGGCCATGGCCTATGCCAAAGAAAACGCAAACTTGCTTATTTTCTCCATGGGGCGCAACACTGCCTATGTGTGCCTGAACAGATTCGACTGGCCGTGAAAAGAATTCTAAATAAAACACAAACATGGAATTTGGCAACGCCACAGAAGCGAGCTTAAGACTAATTCCAGCATGCGGACGGCTCTCACACAGCAAGTCTGGCTCCACTATAAATGAAACCAGGCTCTGTAAAATCGCCAGTAAAGTTTGAGTTAGGATTTAAAGAGACAGCACTCTTATTCCAAGGTTTAAGGAGGAAAAACACACACGTGCACGCACACACACATACCCTAGCTTATTAAGGAAATTTGTGCTGGCTCAGTAAGTCTGTACATTGCAAACTGTGTTTATTTTCAGCAGTCATTTCCATTTTAAAAAATGTGAAGTTAAAGAAAAAAAAATACTAAAAAGAACAATTTCACTTTGGACTTGAATTTTAGAAAAAAAGGGCTGTAATTATGACTGCAGGGACCACTTGCAGTGAGAGCAATGAATGAAGGACCTACCTGATGGAAAAGTTGAAATGTTCTGTATAAAATAAGAAAGAAATACGAATGTCTAGGGCAGAGCAAGGGAAGGGAAAGGTGCACATGGGCAGAAGCTCCATTGCCAGGGTGGCCTGGGACAGAGCATCCTGTTCCCATCAGACAGCCAGCAAGCAGGATGGTGACTCACTGAGACTTACTGGGAGGGAGCTATATGCAATAGCGCTCCATGCTGCTGTGTGGATGGGGAAATCTAACCCTGGGGCAATGAAATCCCCTGGGAAATACCTCCCCAGCAGTGCCAGCCAGACCCAGAGAGCAAAGACATCTGTGAAGAAAGAGTGAGGAGAAAGTGAGAAACAGCTTTCACTCATCTTTACCTATTAAGGAGAATACAAATTTAAGAAATCTCAGTTTATAATCACAAGACACAGCCTAACAAACTTAGACAGAAAGGGCAAGAAGCAAATTATTTAAGCAGCAGTGGTACTGTCTCCCACACTTGCTCTCCCTTACTGCTCTGGATGATACCAGGTCACTGAACTAAAATTATTTCTCAAATGCCCACCTCAAAGCCTGATCACTGGGGGTTTTTCTCAAAAAGGGAAGAGAAGAAGAAGATTTACTGGCTAGAGAGCTCTAAATATGGGGAGCGCTCATACATTTATGAGTGTGCTCAACTGCACTAATGAACGGTGACAGTGGTGATGGAGGCAGGGGCAGCATGGATGCAGCTTCCACAGCGCTCATCATGGAAAATGGGCAGGGAAAGTATGAAGGAAATTGGGAAGGAGTTTACAACAATCTCACAGGATTGTTTTACAACTATTCTATGCATCCATTGATAACGATAGTAAAGTGTTTGGCTTCAAGAGTCTATGGAGCTTTTCAGATTCTACCTCAAATTTACAATGGAGGAATTAGTTCCATTTGAAAACAATAAAAATAGAGAAAGAATGACTATTTTTTTAGTAAGGTTTTACAGGAAGGTAAAGTTACTCACTAATCTTGTCTTCACTGTATGACCACAATGATCCTGTTCCCAGTTTAATCAACAGTTCACACATTTTTGTAAAGGATTTGGATTAATCAATCCATAAACACTCAGACCTAATTTTTGGACATACTTTACGTTATAAGCCTGTCTGTGCAATAATAAATTAACTTACTCTCTCCCTATTCAATCAGAAAAGACAAGAAAATAACCTAAAACTCTGTTAGAAGATGCAAACTGAAAAAATATTTCCCCTGCAGGCAGAAGGCACTGGTGCTGTGCTGAGGTCTTACAAGATCCAAGAATTTTAGGGTTTTACCCTCAACACCATGGACAGTTTTAAATGATATGTATTTCCCAACAATACTCTGACTCTTACTTAAATCCCTGTACATCCTGGAATTCCACAGAGCCTGTTCACAGCTGGCAGAACGGTATAACCCCACTGAAGCCAGGAAACACCTCACAGGAAGATGCTCAGCCAAGCATCCCTAGGCAGCCCCTAGCCCATCTCTCAGTGGACTGTTGGCATGGTACAGCACACCCTGGGAGCACCACGTTTGTCACGTGGCTGTGGAAGAGACGTGAGGATCAGGTTTAGATCCATGCCTCACGTGAAGTAATCTAGGTCAATACAGGACATGTAAGGAGACAGTCTGACACACAGGGAGGATGGGATGCTCCTCTCACATTGCCAGGGGATGTACTGAAAAGAATACATTTACAGTTGGCTCCAAATAGCCAGGTGAGGTTTAAACAAGCATAAAAGGTGCAGGTATGTTGTGCAAACCAGCTCTTCTCTAACCAGAGATCCTTTATGTTAACAGCAAAGACAGTAATTTAGAAAGCATCATTTCATAGCATGATTCCAGAGACTGTGTCTCCCCATCTCCTTGCTTAGTGCCTGCATTAACCTCATTCCTGAAGTCCCAGGACCTCTGACTCGTACAGCTGAATTCATAAAAAATGTAAGCCTTCACTATGTGGGATTTTTGCCTGTTTCCTTCCAAGTGCATGTTTTAGTGTCTCGTTGAACCTGGCTTACCCAGCCTGCACTGTGGCAACTTACATTAGCTACAACAGGGACCCAGAGAAATGGTTTGATTAAGACAAGAACAAGAGGAAAATAAAGATACCAAAGGCATGTGCCATACCCCAGCCTACCAGATTTCTCTACGTACTGCAAAAGTGCTTGGAAAAAGCCTGTCCAAAAGAAGGCAAACAGCATAAAAAAGGTATGTTCATAACAGTTGCTCAGCTGTTTGCTGCTCAGCTGAAAGAAGGACCAACATGCAGAACACAGGAGCCCAGTGGGGCACACACAAGATGCATCAGCATGGCTTCTTTGACTCAAATCCCATTCTGAACGTAAAGCATCCTGTCAGAGCACAGAACCTTCCCTTTCATCTATTCTTATGAAGCACTCAGAAAACGAAAAAGAGCAAAGGTCCTCTGAATTGGACAGTTCCAGAGGGACAGGGGGTAATTTTTTTGCAGTTCTCTGGCCTAAAACTGAGCCACCCCAGGAATAAATATTCCAATTCCTCTAAAACAAATAAAATGAAACTAACTGATTTCACTACAAAATGTACAACACCTCATTGCTTCCTCCACCTTCCCCACTCTGAGGCTTGTGAATTAAAGAGCAGTTCTCATCACAACTACCTACGCCATACACTATAGCTTGCCCTACTTCCTTTGACACGGAGCATTATATTTGCGCACAAGAGATTTATCGCTGTTCTCACAAACTGAACAGCCCAATTCACTTCCTGGCTCAGACGCACAAACACATCCGCACGAATCTGACAGAAAGTGAGAAGAAAAGTGATGACAAAAAGCTACTGCTGAAGGGGCAAGAGGAAACTCCATCCTGAATATGCCAGGTGAGGCTGTACAAGTGAACTGTTTAGCATATGTTATGTACAAATGAATGGCAATTTGCTGAGAGAAAGAAAGAATAATTGCAAACATTTATGCCTTGTGCATGTGTATAAAAAAAAATAAATCAGCTCTTAGGAAGCTGGTGCATTGCCCAACCAAAAGGCAAGGCACCTGACAAGCACTACCCCTAATTTTGTTGCTTTTTAGGTGATTGCTTCCTTCCTTCTCTTCCTGCAGTTGATTTCTTCTCTTTTTAGGAAGTGTTCACCAAGAGGCATTCAACTCTCTGAAAATGGATGGGAAAATAGTGGCAGCAGGGAAGAGGCTTGTCCCATCCTGCAAACCATCCCTGGTGGTTACTCTGCTGCAGAAACATGAAAGCCATTCCCATCCCTTTGCTGAGTACGAACACGTACCATGCTACAACTTCAAAAAGAGGTCTGCTCCTCCTTCAGTTAACCAAGGTGTTTCTGGACATAATGTCTGCTGAGAGTCATGATGGTGCCCAAACCTTGTCAACTGTGCCTAATTAAAGCAGTCCTCACTTGTGCTGGTGTCTTGTGGGAAACACTGCACAAACACCAGCAAAAAAGAAGACTCTAATTTGTTTGGGTCTTCTGTCACAGCAGCACAAACCATGTCATCAGTGGTGCCTCTTTGTAACCAAGCTACTCTCTCCCTTTCAAACTACCAATACTCCCAAATATTTAATGAATCAAGGCGGGGGGGGGGGCGGGGGGGGAGGGTTATTGGTAATGGGAACAACAAGGTACAACAAGGCACAAGAAAGAAGCACTGTAATAAAAAAGAACTGTTCAATGAGACAGAACAGAAATGTCCTTCCCTCACTTTCCTATAGGCTCCGTTTTTGCCTCTTCTCCCACCTGATACCACCAAAGCCTGTTTGTGCTTTAACAAAGATGGATCAGTTGCTGTGTGCACCCCTGGTCCTTACCTACACTCTGAAGTCACCTACTCCTAATCCAGCCATCACTCAGCAAACTCCAAAAGGACATAAATTCACTCATTCCAATAAGCAAATTATAAAATCACCTTCATCCATCTTGTTCCTATGTTTTTAAATTTGATTGTGGCCACAGAACTGCTGGCTGGGAATTGCCCTTCCCCCACTCTCATATACACCCTTTAAAAATGCAAAATCTAGCCCTCTATTTCAATATTTCTGATGTCAGTGACCGGTGTCAGCTCTCCCCATACAGTAACTGCTTTAAAGCGCTGCATACAGCACTGCATTAAAAATTAATTACACATGCTATTTTATTGATAGTGCATAATGTAATGAGCACCAGCTGTGCTAAACATCCAAACTCCTTTTTAAGACAGCTATAAAAAAAGAAAGAAACTGCACTTCCAAATGCTTCTCCTGTCAGAGGAGAAAAACAGCAACATCTTGGATGGATTTGAAACAGGATTCTTTGATTTAGCTCTCCATTTGGAGCGTTTGAAGAGTTCAGACTCTCGGGCTCAGTGTAGTGGTATGCGATCGAGTTAACTCTCTCAATGTTGGAACCATTGTCCTTACTGCAGGAAACGTTGCCTTGAACCTTTTTGTCCCAAGACTACCAGATTCAGTTCCACCCGTTAATATTGCAATTAAAGGCTTTTCTTTTTCCCTGGGATGTCTGGAAATGGCAAGCATCCGCTTTAAAGCACCTTTAAATATCACTATTGCTCCTGCTGGTTCTTAACTTGACATAATTAGGACTTACAAAGTTATAGTGATCAGCCATCTGTCTAGAACAAAGCCACAGCCATGCTCACATTGCCAGCGACCCTGCCCCATGCAGCACCCTCATTTTAGTCACCTCTCTGCATTCTTAATGTCTCTTCACTGCCTCTTGACTAACACGCCATTCAGTCAAAAAAATCAGTTTGTGTTAGATCCACCTATTTTGAGTTTGGATCTGATTTTAATATCCAGTGAGACAGGGAGCTGCATAGACAGGAGGTCACATATGATTTTAATACTCGGATAGATGAATGAACACCTAGATTGATAGATAGGTGTAAAGATGGATGCGTGCACTCAGACTGATGCATTGCTCTTTTTAGTGTCTACATCTCTCACACATCCCTGCACTCTGTAAGTACTGTCCACAAAGTCAATCCTACTATAGTATGCATTAAATATTTCACTAAAATAAATAAATACATGTAACCATGAATAATAGGGCCATGTTTCCTGAATGTTAGCCAGTATTTTATGCAAACTTCTTCTTTATGCAGCAGAATGAAAAGATACATTTACAAAGGGTCTCAGGGAAACTATAGACCTTTGTCTGTCCACAGACACCTATACCAAATTCCTCTTTTTCCTCTTAAAAAAGCACCCAGTGCTGAACAGAAATCAAGTTTTATTGCACCCTTTTTTTTTCCTTTCTTTTTGGGAGACTCCACTCCAAAAAATGAAGAGTAGAGTATCAGCCATTGTCCTGGGTCACGATGAGTTAGAAGGTTTTTGCTGGATGAGTTTGCATTCTCTGCTCTGATTACTGTTTTGTTTTCCATTGATCCCCCTGTGTTAATAAAACCCAGTCTGGAGTGAACAAAAGCTTGCTTCTTGTTCAAGTAAGAAACGTGCCGAGTGCATACCATATCATTTACATAAAAGTTTTTTAAATAATACTTCTTCCTAGACAGACTGTATTAATTGCATCAAGCTTTTTACAGCAGGGTGGTCTAATCTAGCTCTTCTCATTGGCTGACTCCAGTTATAAAACCAACATAAAATGAATAAGGTGATATAATAGATGGAGAAAAAGGTATTCTTCTAAAACCTATGATTTACTTACAAGGACTGCTTTTATCTTTACTGTCACCTTTACCTCTGCCAAGAAAACCCCAGACTAGTTAAATGAAGCAGTAAGTAGAATTTCAGTGGCCAAGTAAATTGGTATTAACTTTACAAGATGACTGTGATTTTCAGAATGTCCTAATGACTAACACAGCTGATTCCTTGAATTAGCAGGAGCTTGTTCTTCTCTTCGAAGATATGGCCCCATGCCTTCCTCTGTTTTAGACCTTAAATTTCACAGCCCTGTCCATTAATCACTGCTGTCCATGCCCACTTGCTGTTTTTATATATGCAACTAAGTATTGTAATTGCTTTCCACCTCCTTGCATCAGCCTACATGTGGGAAGGAAGCAGTTTCACTGGTTAGCTGAATATATGTGTATTGGACAGATTTAATTATCTTTACAGGGGTATATAAAACCCTCACTCATAGGCCCAGGTCCAAAGAATCTGGATCAGGTACATATCTGAATGCAGGCACAGGGATGAATTGTTCTCTGTGCCATTACAATCCCCTTTGTCTTATGCTGATTACAATCTTCTTCCTGGGGCTTTTGCACCACAGTATCTTCAAGGCAGGGACTTTTTCCTTTGGAGAGCACGCTGTAAAGTGCCATGCACTTCTGCGCTGAGATTTTCAATGCTCATTTCTCGTTAACTTTAATGGGAAATGGGCATCCAAATCTCTTAGGCAGCTTTGACAATTTAAGCCTTAATGTACAATATTAATAAATCAGCATCATAAAAAGAGCCTTATGAAGATGTATTGTGAAAAAATAGCCCCACAAAAAGCATTGCAGTGTATGTGTGCACGCACACAGGCATATACTTTTCTTTACATAATTATGTCTCTCAACAATCATTTGCATGTCTCTGTTATGCAAAAAAAAAAAAAAACAAAAAAACTGTGTGTGTTTTACAGTTACTCTGAGCAGTTGCAATTCATTGAAATGAAATAAAAAGCAGGCTCAAAAAAAGCACCCTAATCTGGCAAGGGGTAAAGCAAAATGAATGCTTTGCCCATTTATATTTTAGATTCAGCTACACAACCCTGTGAATTTCATTACTCTATTCCAACTTCTAATTAAATAGGCACTAAAAACATTTGAACAGGAGAACCCAATTCAACTGACAAAAGCTTTTGGAGCAAAATATATAAGTAAATAAAACCGACTGAGGGAGACTGAACCAGTGGTAGAGTTTTTTTTAAATCACATGAAAAAACATGGACCTTTACTTGCAAATTCCTCATCCTGGGGTGCCCTGAACACAAAGAATTGAACAAAGACAGAGGGGACCACGACCAGTATCAGTTGAGGAGCACAGTGGACATCCTAGCAGACCTCCCAGCACCATTCACTGTGATTGAAACTATCAGCAGCATGTTTTCTAAAGATCGCTAACAGCTCCGGATCGCTAACAGCACGGCTTCCTCTGTGCATGACTGAACACTACTCAGCATCCCAGGCAATCACTCTTATCTAGGTCGGAGATTTCTAAATGCAGTTTTTCACACATGTGTACCCCAAATCCCACTGGCAGACAGACATTAGGATTCTCCAGCACAAACTGCTGTGAGGGACTCTTGAGGGCCTGGTTTATGAGCGCCCAGCAAAGATTTTGGAGTACCTGCAACTTCAAGCCATCAGAGGCACAGTCTGCTTGAGAACTGCATGGAAAATCTCCAGGTCCTGAATTAAATAAATGCTGAAAAACAGGAAAGGTAAGACATGATGAAGGATGAGGAGAGGCGGGAACTGCTGATGGCTTTTGTTCAAAGAAGTAACCAATTCCTCAGAAGCAAGAACAGGGCTGACAGAATAAAAGGCTAATCAAGTCAGAGAGACAAGCTGATCTCTAAAGCTGGAGCAAGTGACTGTTGTAAATGTCTATATTTAAAAAGAGGGCACAATGCAGGGATTGTCACTAGATTATTAATCAACACAAAGAACTCACTTTTCTTTCATTTCCACGAAACATTTTGGGGAACAGAAAGATCCCATAACCCTTGCCGTGGGGTTTAAGCCATGCCCAGGCTCCCATACAGTGAACACTATGGGAGCGAAGAAAGGGTTAAGTAGACATAATCTCCTTTTTCAAGCAAAGAAAATGTTTCTTTCAAGCAGACCTTGACCAACTACTGTCATACACATGTAGCATGCACTTTGATAAAACCTATTCTCTAAGTGTCGCAGACTGCAGCAGTAATTACAGGAAGCCATGATAACAGGTCTCTCTCTCCACAGAGCTGGCATCGCTCTCCCAGAAAACAGGCAATTCTGAAAACTCACAGCACAGAACTCCAAAGTGAGAACTCCAAGTACACAAAGTACAAAAGCCTCACCTTCCCCACATTCTTTAATAAGTTATTCCTTCCTTCCTTTTCTATTTTTAGTTGTTCTTGCTTCCGTTCCCACTAGCTGCTGGCATCAGAAGCAAGGGGGAACCAGGGCATCCAGTTCAGTGTTACAACTACCTGCCTCCTGAAGGCATGGGCGTGTATACTACACCAGCGAAGACAGAGGACAGCAAAGCATGAGACCAGCTCCAGTTTGGTTTACTGGTTCCAGGGAGGAGAGAAGGCAGGACATAGGGAAGCTTTCTGACTTCCTGATCCAATGCTCACTATTTGCAAGAGCCAGTCTCGACACCCGTCTCAGGCCAGTTGGTCAATCTGCCAAGGCTGATGAAGCAGAGTTCGGCTAAAACAGCATCCCCTGCCACACTGCACATGGCAGCTTGGATAGAAAATGTAACCAGACCCCCAGATTTACTGACAGCACCTCACCACACAGCACACTGCTACAAGCCCAGAGCTTCTCCCCCAGTGCAAGTGGATGGGTGCAAGCTGAGCATCTTCCAGGCAGCATGGGAGCCTTCACCCAGGACCTACACAGCACTCTATAGGCTGCTCTTAGCCTCCTTCTGAGACTATTTTTCCTTTCAAGTCCAAAGATTTCCAAGATACAAATTTAAATTTCTTGCAAAACTTTTTATCTCGCTTTATTGTATCACTGAGAGATGTACAGAAACATTCTTATGGGATACAGCATAATGCAGCCAGGTGGTACCACTGCTTATGGACAGAAAAAGCTGAGCACAGCAAAGTTTTGCCAGCTTCAGGAGCCATTTCCCAAAGGCTTTACTCCTGACAGCCATTGCTGTCTCTCTAAATCCTTTGGGCCTCACACTTTACTTATCCAGCCTCATTTAGGGAACTCTCTCTTAAAACTACATGCACATTATCATGAATGAGAGCGGTGGGGTTTGGCCCACCACAGTGAGACTCCATAAACATTTGTGGATTTTGCCACATCTGTATTTTCTTTTAAACCCTCCCCATTTTCACCTCACCAGCCCGCGGTTCAGCATAGACCAAGCCTTGCAACTGAGCCATGCTCAGAAACACCCACTGATTTCAAAGAGATCACTGGGTCTGAAATGATGGAGGGTCTGGTGACAATATGTCTGTGTTCTCTTTGGCTAGCTTGGTGAGCCTTCATTTTCACATCGCTTTCCCCTCCTTGTGGTGACAAAAGTCAGGCATCCAAAAGGAATAAAGGAAAAGAAAAGCTGATGGGGTAGATGCCAGGAATGCACGGTGAGTTACTAGGGAGTATTTTCTCAAAGCAAGGGAGAAAACAGCATGGAGCACATACATCCTGCATGCACGTGGATGCAGAGGAGAACCTTTAATATGAATGATTGAGGACGAAGGGTAGAAAAAAAGGAGGGAAATAAAAATACCTCAGATGTTAAATGTTATCCAATTAAGCTTAAAATAAACAGCCTAGAGAGATGAAATCTTCATACTGGGGTATCACATTCTGTGAGGAGTCTCAGACATTTGTTCACAACATGGCACAAACGGCCCGGCAGTGGCCGCAGGTGACAACTGAGGGTAGGCAGGCAGGAGGGGAGGAATGGGGAAATGGAAGAAGTCGCAGGCCCTTTCCCACTCCCCATCCTCTTCTAGGGTGGAGAGGGAAGGAGGAAGGGAAGTTGGGGAGTGGTCAGGGCATTTTCTCTGCCTTCCCCATGCGACCCAGCAAAGGCAGCTCTCCCACAGCAAAGACGACATCACTTGGCAGCACTACTGACCTTCAGATAGCAACAAAAAAAAAGTATTTCTATTACCTGACAACTGACAATGACATCCAAATGTGCCTGACGTCTCAGTCTGAATCTCAGTCTGAGTCCCGCCAACTGAGACTGCACGTGCACCACAGCAGGGCAGGCTAAGGCAGGGCGGGAGGGAGGCCAGTGCGCGGAGAGGTGACGTGATCACGGATGTGTGAGGGTGGGAGGAGGCAGCTATGGGAGCCCCCGGCAGGTTTGCAGGCCTGGACGGCCCTGGAGAAAAAACAATAGAAAAAACTGTCAGTCGGATCTAAGTTTGAAGGGACAGAGGAGGCATCAAACAAGCGAAGTGGGGGCTGGCTGCCTAACGCACAACACGCTTGGTCTGAACCGCTCTCTGGGTCTGGCTGAGGCTGGCGGGCTCGCGCTGGGTGGGGGAAGAATCAGAAGAGACCTGGAGGACCCACGAACCCAGGCTGGGGGCCTGTGGTGGGGATGGCACGGGGTGAAGGTGGTGGACAGCCAACCCTGGCACGGAGCAGAGCCGGAGGCGGCGGACGTCGCCACCAGCACTTGCTCAGGGACCAAATCAAAAGGGGGATAATTGTTTTATGGCTGTGTTAATGCACTGAGCCGACACAAAACTGGGCAGGCTTTCTGCCGAGCCGCTGCTGAAGCGGGCTCCACACACCAGCCCGGACAAAGTGTGGTGACTTAGAGCTCAAATGGCATCAGTGAGGTGCCAGGAGCCGAGCTCCCAGAAGAAAGCCTTGGCGGCCATGTGCTGCCTTCCCGCTTGAGCTGCGGCCAGTTGTGCATTTTGCATGCCTGGATTATGCAGGCTGATTCCCTACTGAGCCTGCAAGGAAGGGAACAACCCTTTTCCTGGTAGCTAAAAGATGATATTGTAACCTCCAACCGTATTACTTATTTTTAACCCGTCTAGGAATCACCTGCCATTTAAAAGCTGTATTTAAAAGTTTTCTCCTGCTCCACTGGAAATGCTTGCTCCTCCTGGCACTAGTCCAAACTGAACTCTGTGGCTTTGAAAAACTAAGATACAAGTCTTAAATATCGACATACACCTGCACAAATACAGACACGTACACACACACACAGAATTATGTGGGAGTCACGTTTTTGGCTGGCACAAATTAGCAGAGTTTAAAGGGAAGCTGAGTGAATGGCACCATTTCCTATCCATCGGGAATCCCAACCCCTCCATTTGAAACTATGTTGGCCACTTAGTTATTAACTAAAGGGTAGTTACTAATCAAGGCCAGTTTCTAAATGAGTATATGTGATGGAGTAGTTGCCATTAAAAAGCTGGCATTTGCCAACAGTTACCGCACAGTGGTAGATCAGAAACCGCAGCTTCCCCCTGTATTTAGATCAGGAAATATGTGTGCTAATTGTGGGGTACCTTCTGGCAAACGCTTTCTTTCTAAATGGTGGCATCTCTGGCTGTGCATGCGTAAGCACCTTGCAGGTAGATGCAAACACCATACCAGCAAGGAGAAATATTTATCTGTGTTGCCTCCAGCCGTAGAAAAAACAACATTTCCTAAAGGAACCTACACTGTGGCAGCAAGGAAGAATATTTAACCATTCTGATTCTGACCCTAAACATACAACATTTTCCAAGGGAGTCTCTCTACCTTGAGAGTCCCTATTCAGAAACCAGGCCTGCATGTTGATCTGACAGCTACACATGTGAGGCAAATGGGGATACTTCATCCTTGGCACAGCATCCAGCGCTCCAGTCTGCAAGGACTGCATTTGATTTTGGCGTTTATCTTAAACGGCTAAGAGACCACCAGTGCAAAACATTTGTGTGAAGCTTTTGCCAAAACCACAAGTGAAGAGTCTAAATTCCCTGTGTAAATACTTGAGCTTCAAGCATCAAGGATAAAATTTATGCTCTTTTGTGAGGACTAGTTTTAAATAGAAGCCATCTCTGTGGCTTGTGGGACAAGAAAGGACTTTTTTTTTACTTTGGGGGCTCTGTTGTTTGACTTTTGTAAACTCTTTGATCTCTCTGGAAGCATTATACAAGCAGGTAATGATAACTGCTAACCAGATCATACCTACATTGCATTTTTGGCAAGATGGTGCACTATGTATGTGGAAACCGATGTTGGACATGGATTTCTGTGTGTGTAGGCACCACTCTACTGCCACTGTAAGAGATATGAATATTTGCTTTTTTCATGGAACAAGTGAAAAATAACACAGATTCCCTACAATAACTTAACATGTGTACTTTATATGCTTAATATAATAAAAATACCTAGGCTGTGTTGAGCTGCCCGGGCACTTGTCCTTGCTTGGAAAATCATGAGCTTCAAATAGGGATTTAGAGTAGAACCACAGGGCAGCTACATTTCAGGTTACACTGAAATGTGTCTGTGGTCCCACCATGGCTAAGGGCACAGGTCTTGCACTCACTTGGCCCTGTATACATCATGATGCCTTACTACCAGTTTTGAAGGAGATTATCACACAGAGAAACTATATGAAGCCCACCAAATGCACCATCTGACACCACTGCATGGGGCTTTAATGTGGAGGTCGATGGTCCCTGGCACACAACAGCACTCTGAGAGTAACAGCCTCCTCTCTAGCTCTGGTGAGTCCCACATGACCATTGGCAATAAATTTAATGCAATCTGCCCAGCCCTGAGGTGTGCAAGAAGATGCAAAAAGCTCTCACCAAGTGGGTACAGGGAGGCCCTCCCTGCTCTTACTCAGTACATCGCTGGATGTGGAAAGGGAATAAAGGTCTCAAATAGGAGGTGTTTCACCACCTGGTCAAAGGGATCCTGTAAGAGCCTCCCAACAGAGGTACTTGGGGCAAAACAGCAATCTGTTTTAACCAGGTACCTAACAAATTTACCAGAAAGACTGTATGAACCAGATGCCAGTGAATGGATAGAACAGTCACTCAGAAGGTCTTTTTCTCATCTTCAGCCTGGAGAAGAGAGGTTCTGGGGAAACCTTATAGCTGCCTTCCAGTACCTAAAGGGGGCTGACAAGGGTGCCAGTAAGGGACTTTTTACAAGAAATGTAATGATAGGACAAGGGACAGTGGCATTAAACTGACAGAGATAGGTGTAGGTTAGGTTTTAGAAAGAAATTATTTACAGTGAGGGTGGTGAGAGACTGGAACGAGTTTCCAAGGGAAGCTGTGCTCAATACCAGGCTGGATGGGTCTTTGAGGTGTCCCTGACCATGACAGGGGTGGTTCTGTTCCAACCCAAACCATTCTGTGATTCTATGATTGGATGCACATGTGAGGAGTTGTAAAAATTGCTAACCTAGTATCACAAAAGAAAGGATTGGTAAGGGAGAAGAAGAATGGACCAAGAGAGATTCTGGCAGATGATCAGGGAATACCACCATTCCTCTGGAGTCCAGCACTAAAGAGACAAATATCATGCAGCTGCCAGCCCAGGAGACTTGAGTCTGCCCCTACAAGCAGAGTCAAATCAGGTGATTCCTCCCCCTCTTTACTACAATTTCAAGGTTTACTTTTTTGTTTATAATCAGGACAGTCCTACAGAATCAGATCAAGTGGCAAATAATGAAAATGGAAATCATATCCAGTGGCCTCAAGAAAAGGCATGGAGAAAAGTAGGGGTCTCACCATTAAGTACATGATACCTCTTCATAGCTATAGAAAGAATAACAGTTGTGTTCAAAAATACTCAACTTGTATTTGCTAGGAACATATTCCCATTTCATCTCTTCAGCTCATCTCTGTGGGATCCTATGTGTGTTTTTATCCCATAAAGGGTCTAATTAAAGCTGAAAATGAAGATGGAGGCTCTTCAAATTAACTGTTACAGGTGACAGACAAACACAAAATGAACAAACATAAAAAGATAGAGATAGATAGACAGACAGACAGATAGAATCTTAAGGTGGTGCTGAGTTTTCTGCTCAGCCCACACAGCAACAGGCAAGAGAGTGGAGCTGGTCTCCGGAATTCTACGTCCAATCGACCACATCACATTGCATAGAGTTTTCAAAGAGAAAACCCACCTGAGAGCCCCTGACTGCCACAAAGGGCACAGCCACAATCAGCACTAAAGAGAAAGCAAACTGCAAAAACTGCAATGCAATCATAGAGGCAAATATCCCATCTGGATGGGGAGAGCAGGCACACACATGCAGCATTGTGTTGCTCAGACATCCCTGACACGATGTGTAAGGCTCGATTTTCCTCTTGGGTCAGCACTGGGAAATCACTCACCTGCACTGCAGATCTCAATTATATATTCTGCATTCATTCTGCACGGATGCGAAGGGGAGTTTTGCACATAGCACGAGTGTGAAACACGCACAGGGACTGTCACCATGTAAATAAAACATCTGCATTGCTGATGGTAAAGGAAGATTTTGTTCTCATGCTTTAAACAGGCTCAGCATATCCCCAGAGCCTGTAAATGGCAGTAGCTCACAGGTGATGTTGACTCCCATGCACCACTAAGAGTAATTTTTTTCTCTTTCTGCTATTTTTAAACTTGCAAAGAAGAAATAAGGTAAATTGGACATGACCCCAGATGGAAAATGAACATAAAAGCCTAGATGAACTTGACAAAAGCCACAATCAAGACAAAAATTGCATCCTTTTGTTGTCCCTCTCCCAGAGCCTGGCCATGACTGGCCATACGATATGGTATATGTAAAACACCACGCTCCTCTGGCAGATCTGCAGAAAGGTCCCTGAGCAAAACACAAAGATGGAGCCAAAGCAGCATTCACAATGTCCCACCTCAGTACGGCTTAGATCAGGGGAAGCAATCTTAAATTAAAAGATCTGGCTTGACATCTCATGTCACATATAGCTGCAGCCACACGTAGTTGCAGTGTCCCAGGGGTGCTGGGTGCGTGGCTCAGTGGGTGGCCGGGTGTGTATCTGTGTACGGGCAGACAGGCAGGTGCACATGCAGACATGTGAGCCATTTAACAGGGCACGAACAAAGTTCCTCTATGTGTTTCTCTGTGCCTGTCTGATGACAGAAAATCCAATCAATAGCTGGTTAGAGAATAAAGCTCAGCTCCATTATTTAAAAATTCTCTTCCAATAAAAAGAAAAACATCTGTTCAAACAGTGTACGGCTAAAAATTTGGAGTGCAGGCTGAAGCCTCATCCCTGCCCTGTGCCCGTCATGTTCAGGGAAAATACTACAGATGTTTTGTGATGGGTTTTACATGAACCATTGCAGCAGATTTGAGCAGACACTTCCAAAAATGATAGACAAATCTATCCACTAATCTCTCCAACAGATTTTTTCCAAGCTTTTCCTAAAACAAGTTGTCTTATCTGTAGCACACCCTCTCATGTGGACTGTTCCCACCTGATGGTACTGTCTTTCTGCCGTGTCTCTTTATACAGACACCAACAGGGTCTGTATAAAGTGTGCATTGGCAAATACACATAAGCACACGCGTGTACACACACAGAGACACACATGCACAAATGCTTCCAGCAGCAACCAGCAGAGCGATGCCTGCACACCCTGCCAGGGCAGATACACACAGCACCCTCCAGGAAAGGCAGAATGACTCCGTGGTGTGGGCAGACAGAGTCCTGTACACACACTCACAGCCACAGTCCAGCACTCAGCCACACACCTGCACACTAGCCTTCACCTCACCCCCAGCACACAGCGGTTCGGGAGCAGTTTCCCCACACCGGTTATGATGCTTAGACTAAAACTTTGCTCAAGCTGGAAATGGAAAAGTCGCACCGGGTAGAGAAGAAGGAGGACAGGGAAGGGATTTCTCGTATTTTGCTCAGGGATTTTTTCATTTTGGCAGACAAGGATTCCCTTTGAATTGATACATTTCTTTCTCCCAAGAATTTCGAATGATAATGCATAAATGAGTCATAGATCAAGAACAGCGACGTGGTGAGCAAGGAGGAGAAAGAGTGTGAGTGAGGGGCACTGGCACAGAAATTTGACAGTACCCCAACTCCCCCCCTTCCTCCTCCCATGCCAAGACATTAATTCTCACAAGTCGGAGAAAATTACTATGCATGAATGCAAAAAGCATGATCAGGAGTAATTAACATGGCTTCATATGCAAATTTTATTAATGCAGAAGTACAAAGTCATTATGCAAATGAAACTTACGTCAACTCTCTTGACAAATATTCATCTCTAAAGCTCAAGTTTCTCCCTTCTAATTTTTTTTTTAATTTTTGGTGTAAAACCAAAAAAAAAAAAAAAGTGATGAGGACTGCTTGACAAGTTTGCAAAGTTGTTTTTCAACCGGACAAATTTATTCTTGCATTGTTGATATATTTTTTTTTTGTTGTTGTTGTTGTTGGCAGGTACACGACAGCTCATGGAGGAGAGCGGGAGGATGGGGGACGCGGGCTACCAGCAGCAGGCAGCCAATCAAAACGCCAGCGGCTGTAATGAGCGCGATTGATGACTGTTTGGCTTTACTGCAGGGTAATGAACTAGAATCCAGTCTGAGGAGGGAAAAAATATGAATATTCATGAAGCTGTGCTCCTGCCTTTGATGATTAAAGAAATTTTTAATATTCAAATAAGCGCTTGCCAAGTGATTAACAAAGAACAAGCACGCAGGAATATGGAAATGGAGCTGTGGAAGATTTGGGAGTCACAGTCTGTGCAGAAAAGACAGCACAAAATTTCATAAACAAGATAGGCAGATAACCTAATTCAAATCTGAGCAAATAAAGGGGGAAAAAAATCACCTTCTTTTTCATCAGTTTGGATATTGTATCAGTCACTTTGTTTTACAGTGCAAAGGAGAATAAAATCAACCGATGCAATAAGACAGAGGGAAACATCCAAACCCTGAGAAACCCAACCCAGCAATTACAAAGTAAGAATCCTGGGTGAGAAACCGATAGGAAAATGATGGCTAAGTCCACCGTCTGCTGTGGGCTATTGCTTTTCAAAAGCAGGAACCTGCCTGATGCTGAGAGCCTACTGGCTACTGAGAACCGCCAACTTGTTGTATACGACACGCAGGAGTCGTAAGTATCCTGAAATAACCAAGACCAGTCCCTGCTGTTAAATCCCTTTCCTTGGATAAAGGGCACACTGCAGGGCTTGAATGCCGTTTGGGAGAGGACGGAGTGCAACAGAAAGAAGAAATATTATTGCCAGGGAAAAGAATGCAAGAAAAAAACTGAAAAGGAGGGTGCAAGGAGGTCTCAGCTGCCCACTCTGGTAATCAGTTGGTAAAAAATGTGTTTTCCGTGTCTGAGCCAGAAAGGTCCTCCACTCCCCACAGATTTCTGAACAAGGATACAAAAATTCACTCACATTATAAAATGTCTGATAAGTTCAGACTCTCACAGTTTAATAGCTTCACTAAGGATTCACACTGAAGCACATAGTAACAATATTAGCTGCTAAAATGACTTTGCAGTTAAAATACATCTAATTAGCAGTCAGCTAATTTTTTTCCTTCTTTCTTTGAAAAACAGTTAACTTCAGGGCTACATCATACCAGAATGGAATGTGGTTGAGCTCTTTCCGTTACTCAAAAGCCAGAGTAAGGATATCTTCAAACTCTTAGGGCAGTGGAAAACCAACTCACCTTTTTGCTATTAGATCCTGGGGTTTCACAGGTCTGTTTGCCTTTTCTGCAGACCTTTAAAAACTCTGGTTAATTATTTCTTATTTTAAAATCTAAAGAAAGCATAGGCTAGATACCATTTAATAATTAACTGGTGTCTCCAAAATGTAAAATTTAAACTATACTTAAAATTACAATAGTAACAATAATAACATGAGGACAATGTTACAAAATGCAAAAAATGGCCACCATCAGAACCTTCAAAGTTGTCATGAAAACACATTATGTAGCTAATGGGATTTTTCTCCCAATATCTGCTTCATTTTTGGAGATACAAAAATACTCACTATTGATGTACCACAGGAAAGAACAGGGGGGTAAAAAAGGAAAGTAAGGAGAGAAGGAAAAAAAAAAAAAAAAGAAATGCCTAAATGTAAGTAAAGATAAGGTTAACCACCATGCTGGGGTATTGCTGGGAGTCTTTGCTCTGAATAATGCCAAGACCTTTCGAAGATGTCTGTTGTCTCTAGGTGCATGTGGGCGGGTGAAGTGTGATATTACATAACACACACGCGGCAGTGGCTGTGCACAACCGTACTGATTAAAATGCTTGACTGTGAAACCCAGATCTCCATTTCCTGGGCTGTTTGTAGCTCATGTCAGACCCGTGAACACTGTAAATGTTATCCTTTGTCGACAAGATTCCTTGGCTTTATTTTAATCAGTGCATTTTCTTTTTTAATGGCAGAGGAGCAAGTACCAGCTCCTACAGTTAGTTGCTTTGAAGCCCTTTTTAAACGGCCATTGAATTCAACCATACAAATGTGAATACTTAATATTTATGCCATATTTTCATTCTTTCTTTAAAAGAACCCCATTTACATACTTCTGGAGAATAATGATACTTCTGCAGGGCAGGTGAACACACTTTTCTGCATATGGAGTCAATGGGGAAAAGCATTAAGAGTCCATATTGTAAAAATCAGCCCCTAAATTTAAGTGGCTTGAATTGAGCATGCAGCTGTGGTTGCCTGTCAGTAGTTAGACACTGTAATAATAATAACAACAACATTAATAACAATAATAATAATAATAATCTTTTCATTTCTCTAGTGCCTTCCACGCAAAGATCTGGAAACACTTTACAAAGATAAATAAAAAGAGTTTGGAACACCCCGTGTGGTCAATAAATATCCTAATATATCTAAAGAGCATGTAATTCCTCTCACTGTGTAAAAATCCACATATTATGTCATCCACATATTTGCGTATGACATTTTGGAGGCTTGGACACCAAGGGCAGGCTGTGGAGAATTTTACTTACCTTGAGACCAAGTGAAATCACAGAAGTAGCCCACACCATGCCTGCAGGGCTCTTTCTGCAGTGCCAAAACCCCGCTTTGAGAAATGGGAGTGTGGGTTGTCGCTGGCCCCACTCAGGGGCCAGGGAGGGTGGCCCCCAGGGGTGCCACATGGCAGCACAGGCAGCATCCCTACGAGCCAGCTCTCCACAGGGGCTCCTGCAGGACCACCTGTACCTCCCTCCCACCTGATGCTCCCCTCAACTTGCTCCTCACACCTTGTCTGTGCTATGAACACGAAAGGAAAAAACTGAAGCGTCTTGGCTCACCCCAATTTAATACACAAGAAAAAGGACTCTCGCCTACCTAAGGCTGCCTTCATCCCTTCCCCATGCTGTCCTCTCTGTCCACCCGACCAACACAAGCCTTTGCACCAGGAGGACCATATCCCTTTGCAATGACAGCAACTGGGAGCAAGAGCAAGGGAAAACAGGGCAGGATTTGGCCTAAAAATTTCATAAGGCATGAGTAAATACAGCATAACAACGGATGTGCCAAAAATATAGCACAGGAAACCAAGGAGCTTCCTCATGTCAGGAGGGTGGTCCTGCAGACCACTGGGCTGGGGTGCACATCCTGGGACATGAGCCCAGGCTATGGCATGTTCCCTCCTGGAGCTCAGCCTTCCCCTTCCCACTGCCTGCCTGTCTGGTGTGTTCAGCCCCACTCTCACTCTGGAGATGCAGTGTCTAACACAAGGGTGGCCTGATCTGAGCTGCAATGTCCAGAAGCTACCACAATAAACTAGTAAATAATAATAATCATCCTGATTTGTGGATTTTTTTTTCCCCAAAAGGCGTAAAGGGTAGACAATAAACAGTTCATCAATTTTCCCAAGCTTTTTCCCCAGCTCTTGTAATTAAGTCCTGGGGAGTTTCCATGGTCGTAAAAATCCTTGTGGGGACTAAAAATTATAGTCCTGATTATATCATGAATATTTCTATCTACCAGGAAATATTTCTGATGTAATTGAAACATATAACTACCCCAATAGACAATTGAAGCAATTTAACAGGCCCTGAAATTAATAAAGGAACTCAGTGGATGGAAAGAGCTACTTCCAAAGGGCAAAATAATATATACAGACAGCTAGAGCAAGAAATCCCACTACAAATAACAAGAAGATGGTCAAGAGGTTAAAATGCAGGAACTGAAGTGGCCAGGGAAGAGCCACAGATGGGCAGGAGTCATTAACTCCAGTGGACGTCTCTGCCTTGGCCATTCAGAACTGAGCCCCACTCACACACTGGCAGATGCTGCACTGCAAACGTGTATCCTCAGGCTGAATATGGCCTCTGGAAAAGAGAACAGCAGGATTTGCTGCTTGGGTAAGTATCTCTGCCTGGCTCTGAAGTTTGCCTACTACTAGTAGTTTTAAATTTTGTCCCTATGTCTCACAATAAAAAATAATAATAATTTTTTTAAAACTTGGTAGAATTAGCCAAATGAGGCTTTAGCAGCTCTTCAGCTGTTTGGCTGTGAAAACAATTCCTGGAATGGGAGGATACTTGGGGGGGTGGAAAAAGCAGATGAAGTCACTCTGCCCCTCTGTGCCTCAGTCTCCCCATCTGTGAAAATCGGCTAATGATATCCACCTGATTCAGTTAAATGTCCTGGAAACTAAAAAGACTCTGTAACAGCAATATATTAAGCAGCAGCACTGTTAACTGCTTCACTGCTGGAAATGTGAAGGAGAACCATCAGGTGATGCCGTGCCCCTGCACAGCACAGATGGACAAACTTAATATACAGAAACAATTAGCTTTGGGAGAGAATCACAGCTTCTGGTTTTTTGGCTCACCCCTTGCCAAAAGCAATGTAAGTGTAGACACTTTGTAAGTGCTGAATTTCAATGTGAAAAATAGTCTACCTGCCTACTGTGAATCCATACATCAGACTTAAAGTAAAAAAACTTTAAAATAAGTGGGGGAAAGGAGGGGCATTAACAGGCACACAATTTTCGAATTTTTCCTTGTGCGTGGAGGACATTCACGCTTAGCACAGCAATTCACTAATACCAAGCAAACTTGAAAAAGCAAAGCAGAATCAGTGACTGGGGAGGGAGCAGCAGAGATTTTTTTAAATGAGGGCTCCCTTTGAGTTTTGGATCTCTCAGGGGAAAACCACTCCAGCTATGTGTGTACGAGTGGACCCAAGCCTGATAACTGAATCTGTCAAATTAAACGAGCAGAGCAATCATCTGGAGATGGTAAAACAACCTACCAAATGAGAAGAACACTGAGGATCTAAAGTTTCAGTCTTCAATACACTGGACACCAGCACAACTAAGCAAATAATGCTCTCTGAATGGAAAAGAGGCTAGAAAATTAACTAGCTTTTAAATAATGAAAGAAAGCAGATAAATAAAGCAGCAATCAGGAATTTTGTTCAGACTATAATGTATATCAGAAAAAGGAAATAGTGAACCAGTAATTCATTTGCATAAGGAAGCATGCTGGAAACTTGTGCCCGACCCTCCTGCTAAATAGAACAATAAAGTTTTACCCAAAGACTTGGATCCAAAGAGAATCTGGCCAGACAGAAACGCTAATTAGACAGGATAACCAAACCCTGTACCAGGAGAGGTAAAACACAAGTGCAGTATAAGACCTCTTTAATCCTTTCAGCCTGACACAAAACTAAGAGCAAAGGAAAAGAAACCAAGAACCATTCCACGTAAAGAATTTTTTTCTGAGGTATATATTTTCTGGACCAGATTTCCCTGTAACTATCAATTTACCCGTTATTTGTAAAGAATAGCATCTTTCTCCATAACATAAACGTATAAGACGCAAAAAGGCTTTTTATTATCAAGTCTGCTTAAAACGGAAGCTGAATACACTTACCCAGGAAAGTGTATTTAAAAAACCCAAAATGATTAAAAAGCAGAGATACTGTACAAACAAGGTGAGGCAAGAGAATTCCTTCAAAAATCCATGGTTTGGATGAGGAAGCAATATTAAATCCATACCTATCACCCCAGTAAAATAAAGGTGAGTAGACTTTTGTTCTGTTTCTGATGAAAATGTCAATATACTCAAATGACAGCTTATTGCTATATATCAGAGTCTAATCAAATCTTTCTATAACCTCTTGCATTATGAGCAAAATCTCTAAAATGTCACCAACTAAAAAACTGAACTAGCCTGTAATTAGTTTCAACAAAGTCATCCTTTTAACTCTAATTTTCTAGATGTAGATGGTATTTCCATAGAAAGCATTATGAACCTTCCTTAAGGACAAGTGGAATCAAATTGTAAAATCATAAGCAGTGATCTAGTAGTTCTTCCTTGAAGCAAGCCCTTTATTTGCCTGTAATAAATTCAAATCCAGTCTTCAGTGTCTTAATAGGTGATCAGAGGAAATATGCGTGCACACCTAAACTGCTACAACAAACTTTATTTTTTAAATAACACTTCAATCGCTAATATAATGAAGATTGTTGTAACCTGTTAGCACTGGTATCGTTATTCCTTATGATTCAATATTCTAATGACTGGCTGTAACAGAGGTTTATGTTCTGCAGAGGCTTATACCACTATTTAATGTAATTAAGCAAACTGGCAGCCAGTGCCTCTATGGAAATATCGTTTCTATCACAGAGTATTCCCACCAGAAATTCAGAGGGATCATAACATACAAACTTTGATTCTGTTTATTTTTTCCCCTATTCTGAAACTGATCTGGCATTTCTTGGACTTAGTATTAAGAGGAAGAAGGAATTAATTTGGCTTCTGTAGACACATTATTATTGACAATACTAATAATCTATGACAAATGGGCCATCCTCGCTCCTCTCTTTCAGCAGGCATTGCAGCCTGCAACATTGCTTTGCAAAACCCCAGAGCTGGACTCTTCTCCTGCCGGGAGCCCTGTGAGTGTACCAGCAACGGGGTTTTAAGTAAGCCATTAAAATGCTAATATTCAGCACGGGCCAGATCCCTGTTACCACTGAAAGCAGAACTAAAGCTTCTCTGGAGACAGGATAAGGCCCTTCCAATGTGATCAAAGAGTAAATACATGCAAAGCTCTGATGGGAAAAAGGATCTTTTTTCTAATTTTAAAACTAAACAGGGAGAGTCCACCAGGCTCATAATCCATGTTACAGTCACATCTGGGATCACTGACATCTGGGATAACAGCAGTGAGGAAGATGGGTCCAGGCTAAAAAGTTGCCACCTGGGGTCAAAGAGGAGCACTTACTACACAGGATTCTGTGAAAATGGAGTTATCTTTTAGGCTAAACTCAACATAACTCTGCTGATGACAGCAAATGTGCCACACTATATATTTGTGTTATACATATACATATATATATATACACACACACACACATTGTGCATTGCTTTGTCACATTCGCATTTACCCCATCTTGCAAAGGAAGCTCAGCCCCTAACTAAAGCAGGAGGTTTATAGGGCCACCCAAGAAAGCAGGGTCAGGAGCAGAATTGGGACCAAAAACCAGAGTTCACCCTCTGTCTGCAACAGCAGAGCCAGTTTGGTTAAATAAAGGCTTAGCTGCCTCTCCTTCCCAGCTGTAAAGCTCTCTGTAGAGGGAAGAAAAAAAAACTTTGAAAGAAAACCCACTCCCATTTGTGGGGGGGGAATGGGACGTGGAATGATAACGGTAAAGGGAAAATGTCTGGTTCCTATTATTGCTATCTCCAGCACTTTCACCTCCACAAACAGCTTAAAGGAGGGCTTCTGGAACAGAAGTTCAACTTTCTTTAATCTGGGCTCTTAACTGCCAGGATCTGGTTACATTTTCTCCTACTCCAGATTTTAATACTTTTATTTTACATTTTAATGGGGAATGGGGGGAGTAAGAGTGGGAATCTCAGTGTCACTCTAAGAAAGAAGTCACCGGGTTTTGCGATCCAGCAGCTTCCTTGGCAGAGGCAACTGCTGGTTGGCATAATCCACTCGTTTGACAAAACTACTATTTCTGGGCACAGGCTCAAAAACAGGTAGGAAGCAAATGCTGAGAAATAAGGAAGTAAAAACAGCCAACAGATTTTTCACTACCAAGAACGCCAAGAGTAAACATGATTTATTTAGCTGTGTTTAACATGTCTCTTCTGCACTAGACTGCAGAAATCTGCTTGCATTTAGAGCAGGAGGAGGAGGAGGAGGAGGTAGGGGGGAGGGGATGAAAAGGGAATCCATTACGGCGCTCCACTGGTACTTTCTGAATTGTTCAGTCACACAGTTTTACGGAGTACAAGTATTTTCTAGCCCAAAATAAATTCATGTGTCACAAGAAAGCAGCACTAATCTGCTGTTAATTAACAAGCTGCTGCTAACAAAAGATGAAGGACCCAATTCATACAAACAATATTTACGTGGGTGTCGCATGATTTTGTAACAGATCTTTTCTCTTTTCCGCTCAGCCCCCCACTTTTCCCCCTGCCTCCTCCTCTTCCTCAGCACCCATTTGCAAGGATACAGCACAGAGGATGCCCACCTCCTCTTGGAACCGACACCCACAGTGGAGGTGAGGGCACCAGCCATGTCCCAACCCAGCCAAACTCAGACAGAGTCTCACCTGCGCCACCCAGCTCTGGGGCTCACGAGTGCCCACACAGGAAAGGGCTCTAGCACGTGTTCACAAGTGACATTTCCTTAGATCCTTCATTTATGAGGGAGAGGCCATCTCCTGGCACTGTGCCCACAGCGGCAATGCTGCCGAGGCTCCAGGAAGTGGCATGAAGCCTCCCATCCTCCATCCATCCTCACCAGTCGGTGCAGGCTGAGAGGGAATGGGAGACAGCACTGCCTTCCCCAGTGCCTGGCCTGTGATTTCATTTTTGTTCAATCTAAACTTTTTGCCAAGGAGTTTGGGGATGAGGGGGAACATGCTAACAGCACAGAGACTCAAAGGGATGAGGGCTTGTTCAAAAATATCCATGCACACACAAATGGGTAGGGCTGTGAGCAGGTAACCAGAGGGCAGCTCTCCCAGCCACAGCCCTGCTGCCCTCCCCTGCTCCCTGCTGGCATTTTGGACATAGCACCTGTAGCCTCATCCAGAAGGGTGTTGAGCACAGCAGACGGCCCCAAGTCCCTGCCGGATGCAGCTGGGCACTTTGGAAAATAAACCCATTCACATCTTTTCTGCCTCATCTGAGAAATGAGAGTGCATATCTCCTGTGGGCGTCTCAAAGCTGGTGCTGGCAAGGAGATGGGACAGTTAAAACCAACAGCAACTAGCACTAAAAATTCCTGGACTTGTTCTGCTCTTGGGAAGAAAGCTGGGGCTGCAGGGTGGGAGAAAGGGCTGATGGTCTCCTGCACTACATCCATCAAACCACACCAACCTGTCTTACAGAAGGGTTACAGGGAACTGGGTTTAGGCTCTGCTCTGTACTGTCATCACACAGCCCAGGCTGGGAGAAGTGTAGGGACAGGAGGGCGGGAAGCAGAAGTAGTTAAGCATGATTCTAGAAGTGCCAGGGCTCTCCCATCACAGCACGCTGGGGTGGTATTTCTGCTAGCACAGTTCTCTGCACACCCCAGTTACTGTCTCGCCCTCAAGGCCACGGCTTCCTCAGTGAGAAATAAACTCCACTGGAGCATACACACATCTGCCCTTCCAGGTTTTCTCCCTGTACCCTTACCCCATTCCCCAAATCATGGAGTTTTCACAGCAGAAGTCACAACCACTCTCTCAGCACATCCCCCAGGCACCCTGGCCAGCACCCAGCCCCACCACTGGCTCCTTCCAGGACCTGCTCAGGCCTCTGCCCTGGCAGGAGCCTCTGTCAGGGACCAGCCCTGAATGCAGACTAGCACTAACTCTTCCTCACCCATATCATCACTTTGTGCATTTCCAGAGTCATCTTTGCCACTTCTAGACCAGCATTTTAACAAAATCCTGGCCTGGGCATTTTCAAAGATCTATTTTGTAATTTTTTTTTTTTTTTTTATTGTTAGCCTTGTTGCTTGAAACGCTGACATTTACCATTTGAGGGCAAAGAAAAGACATTTAAACAAATGTCTTTAAAGAGCTAATGAAAGGGAAACAGATCCATCTGCATTGTATTTTTCACTCACTATCTCTCAAAGAAGTAAACCTTTCCAGATAGCAGGGAAGTCTCCCAACAGGGAAGACAATAGCAGCTCCCAAGCTTCCCGCAGAGGGAGTGAGGAAAACCAGTGAATTGCCCCACCCGGGTAACGCCTGTTGCAAGCTGCTGGCTGCCTGGAAAAAAACCCAGCCCAAGCAGCCTCAAGGCTCCAGCCCACAGACCATCAATCCAGCTCGTCTGTCCTTCCAAAACAAGCAGGTGCCTTTGCTAGGGGTCTCTGACCACCACTGCATCCATAACCTCCCCTTGCAGAAATGTTTCTAATGAATGTTAATTTTCAGATGGGGAGCAGTGAGGATTGAGAGTGTTTTTCCTTACTCACAGAGCAGACATAGTAAGGATGAGGCCAGTCCAAGACAATGGACTGTCAAAAGCCCCCTGGAGGGATGGGTGCTTCTGTTGGCCAGTGAAGATGTCTTTTGCTCCTACATACTAGCACCGCTAACAGAAGACCGTCTTGTGCATCCCTTTGAAGAAACACCTCCAGTCAGGTATCCTCAATCAGCTTCAAAATCTAAAATAATGTGCATTATCCTAAATGATGAGCTTGGCACGATGAGGATAACATCCTCCAGAGAAGTCTGGGCACTGGAGTGGGGGCTCAGCGGTTTTTATAGGGAGTTTTGGGGCTTTCTGTTTTAACTTCTTTCTTGCAAAAAGACCCTGTACCATAAACATTAATCAAACACTATATTCTGCCTTTTAGTCTTGAACAATTATGAGTACAGTTTTGTGATCTTTAGCCATATTTACTGATACTCAAAGGCAGATTCTATCTTGTTAGATTGTTATAAATGGGACCCCAGGGAATCAGCACACAGGCAGAGACAGATGTGAAAGAGCCTTCTCAGAGCTCGGGTGTGCTTCACTTTTCTACTGCTGAAATTACGAATGTTTTGGAGAAAAAAAAACCCCAACTTTAGATTCCTCTGCCAGATCATTGCAAAGAGCTGTCTGTAGATTACAAA
>VZRN01002763.1:698838-711967 GCA_013397935.1 Dasyornis broadbenti | reverse complement strand
AAAAAAAAAAAAAAAAAAAGAAAGAAAGAAAAAACAAAAAAGCCATTTTGCTAAACTTAATATTTTTTAAGGTTAACTGTTACATTTCAAAGTGTGGTTTACATGTGCTGGCCACTTGTATGCACAAAAGTTTCAGAGACAGACAGAGAAAAGGTTTCTGGTTATAAACCATTAAAGAAAGAAAGCCACAAATTCTAGCTCATTCTCTCTTACTTATATATGTTGTTTCTGCTCCAGACCTGTTTCATAATACCATAAAAGAGAGGCATGTTTCCGACACTAGATTTGAGAAGCTGTCACATTAAAGGTAAACTTTTAATCTGCCAGAGACAAACAGCACACATTTTTATTTCCCAAGAAACAGCTCTTAAGAAATATTTAAATAAGAATTTAAGAGCTGCGTGGTAAAGCCACATACAGGGGTATCAGACAGCTACTGGGTTTGAGCTTCTTTTCCTTGTTGTTGATTCTTTAATTCTTTATATAACCCACTAAAAAGTAGACTTCTAGGAACAAAGTAACCAAGATGCATGGTAAAGTGAACCTCTAGGCTTGCTTTTTTTTCTAGTTAATAGAAAAGAAATGTTTTAACTGAAACACAGGCCTGAATTTCTAGCTGTTCATCTTTTTATTTTCTTGGGACTCACAATCAAATATTTTTAAGCAGTTAATTGTGTCACAATTAGTAACACATTAGTCCTCCAATATTTTTAATAGCAACCCAGGTTTTTCCCCTAGGCACTTAAAAATGGCAGGCTCGGCTATGTTCTCCATTTCTTAAAACTCCCATGCACTTTCTTCTTTAAAAAACTCCCACATGCATTTCACTTGGTCTGAAAATACCAGCTCAGACCTTAATCCTGCCAACGCTTACAGACATGCTTAACTTTCTGCACATCAGTAATCCCGCTGACTGCAGAGGACCGTTGGCGTACCTACAGCTCGGTGCAGGCTAAGGATGGAATCTGGCCTGCGCCGAAGCCAATGGCAAAACCCCCAT
The DNA here is from genome assembly GCA_013397935.1 of Dasyornis broadbenti. NCBI lineage: Eukaryota > Metazoa > Chordata > Aves > Passeriformes > Dasyornithidae > Dasyornis > Dasyornis broadbenti. The sequence goes on along the minus strand of VZRN01002763.1, from coordinate 710,967 downwards.
TGACGTCAATAAGGTTGAGCTTTGACATCCAATTTGTTGAAGGACTGGGACCATCCTCATTTCAAGGTACTTTCCCAAAATCTATTTTGATTTGGTTTTTTGTTTGGTTTTCTTCTCTCTCTCTCTTTGTCCTCCTGCTCTTTCTCCCCCTCACCTCCCACACTCACTCTTATGCGGCCCCATATTGAAACCACTTGAAAACTTCTGCCTTTCAAATCCCTCCACAAGAAAAACCCCCTCGCTGAGACAGGAAACATCCTTTGCAGGTAAAGCTGAAAGAAACTATTTTGCTCCACTGTGTGCATTTGAGTAAACTAATTAAAACCTGGGAACCTGGGTTCCTACCGATGCCAAGAAGCAATCCTTAATATGAACTGAAGTGAAATGGGAAGCTCCAGACACTTAANGGGGGGAAGAAAAGTAAAAAAGGAGGAAAAAAAAGTGGAGGAAAGAGGGAAACGATGTTTTATAATTTTTACTGTAAAGTCAACTCAATGCAGCTTGAACTGCCTGAGGTTAAAATACATTTGGGAGGGATGCTATACAATGAGGGGATAAAGCCCTGCTGAAAAGCAGGGGTGGGGGAAGAAGCGGCAGCCGGCTCGGAAGCGCCGGGCTGCTGTGAAGAGCAAGCAGAAGTGAGCAAACCAGCTGAACCGCTTGCAGAATTAATCAGTAACAAAGAGGCTGGAGCTGTTGGCGGGCTTCAGCCCTTGAACCTGGACTCTGCTCTATAAATTTCAACTTGGAATGGCTCTCTACTTGTTGAAAGACAGGTTGGCTCCAGGCCAAGGCATAGGGGGAAGAAAAAAAAAAACAAAAGAAAAAAATTCCTTCTTGCTCAGGAAACTTCCCTTCAGTTTCTAACTCTTTTTATGAGCTAGTAATAAGGGCAGTCTAGAAAAGGGGAAACAGAAAGTGGGTCTTGAAAGAAAAAAATGAACCAGGAGCTGGTTTAATAAAGAAAATAAAACAAGTAGGTGCTAAATTCAAATCTGGATTTTGCCTGCACACAAGTACACACATCAGCTCTAATAGAAGACTTCAGAGAACCTCGGCAATAATTCAAAGGAGACATTTACAGTTACATTAGCTGACTACAGGTTTGACTCTGAAAATAATAAATGTCTTAAAAGAGGAAGAGGGCTGTTTAATCCCTGTCTGCAGTCTCATCTTGTTCTCTCCTCCCCCACCACTCCACCTTGTTTAAATGACCATTACAAAAGGAATGTGGTATAAAAAACATGTAGAAGCATCATTTATTCAACAGCATCTCTTTCCTTTCTTATTCTTCCCCTCTTCAAACAGGGGTGTGCAGGAGAACTGATGCTCTCCTCAACCCCTCCTCACTGCCAAGGCAGTTTCAGCCGCAAATACCTTGCCGCCGCTGTGCGTTCCCAGCATGAGCAGACAAGGAGCGGGCTGGAGCAGAGTGAGGGGCTGGAGTGCAGAGGGGGGGAGCTGTCAAAGTGGGAAGAAAGAAGGCAAACATCTATTCAGAGGCCAGATGCACTGAGCAAGGTCAGCTGCAGAGACACAGCCCTTTGCAGCAGCTATGCAATTACATCCAAAGTCTGCACAGCACCGAGAGTCCCACCAACCTGCATGCACAGGCTGGACCGGAGGATCTAGGGCAGCTGGAAGAAGGTCTATAATGATTTTAATTGCTCTTCCGAGATGCTAAAGGGTAGATGAGATGCTCTTTAGCTAGAGCAGAGGGGCTCATGCTCGGTACCGCTTGCAAGAATACAGATAAAATACCCTAATGAGAGAATGAAGAGAGAAATAGGGTAAGTGCCAGCGGTGATCAAAAGGTGAAATAAAATAGTGAAATAAGATGCAGCCTAATCAGAGCATGGAGGACAGGGATACAAAATCCTTTCACCAAAAGTGGCTGTGAAGGTAAATTAGATTAATCACTCCCAGCTCTCTTCCTCCCCAAACTCCTTTAATTTTAAAGAAGGGGCTGACTCCTGTAAGGCTGAACACCATCCAAGACTGCTGGACATTTAAAGCTATATACGTAGCATGCCTGCTACAGACACACATCCTGTACTTCCACTTTCCAAGAAAACTGGGATCTGCTACTTGGTAGGTCTTTTCCATCTGCAGCTTTTATGACTCTGCCGAGGGCCCGGTAAGCAGTGTCCCCCTTTTCTCGCTCAAGAAATATGCTACCAAACGCCAGAAGAAGGAGCGAGTTTAAGAGCTGTTGGGCTTAACAGTGGTTTGTGCCGATCACACCCGAATCTTTCTGCAAAGGCGTACAAGCAAAGAGGAAAAAAAACAACCACTAAGTAACCACTTCACATCTGCCATTAACATTATTAAACTCCTTACAAGCGGTCTCTACCCCACCTTCCCCACTACACACAAACGCTCACACACCCCCGAGCTCTGCAACACAGCAACTAGGAGCCAAGACGGCTCTCCTCTCCTCACTGCAGCAACCACATTCATTCCTGTTAAGGGGTTAACGATTCATTTCCACTACTTCTCTCGAGAAAACCTACAATGAAAACATTGGCTCACGAAAGCGTTCTCACTGCCAGAATGCCACAGCGCGAGTGAAAAGTCCGTTTTGTTTTCATTACATCTCTGGGATTTCCGGCTTAACTCCTGAGCTTAGACACCAAATCCCTAGATACTCCACCCACCCACCCCCCCCCCGTTTTTTTTTTTTTTTTTTTTTTTTTTTTTTTTTTTTTTTTTTTTAACATTTCTACTGCATGGCCCACCAGTTACCATTTGGAGGGTGGGAGGGAATGGGGAAAAGGAACCATGCTGAAAAGGATGCTCTCGTTGGAGAGAGCACACACATCTACCAAGACAAGAGTTACCCAGTTTCTCCTGGCTTCCAGGGTTTTCTGCTGAGAAACATGATTTCATTTCTATACCTGGCCTCTCCTATTTCTTACCCTCCGGGCTCCCATCTTCCCACTCGGCCACTGAAGCCAGTGCTGAAAGTCGGCCCCAAATCTATGCCCTTTGAAGTTATGTGACATGACATAGAAATCCAAGCCTTTCTTGTACAAAAAGTATGATTACTTCACAGGTTTTTTTTTTTTTCTCCAGTTATGATAGAAAAATGTTCCAATCTCAGAAAAAACCTAGAAAAGTTCAACCTTTATGTCACAGCCGATTTGGTCACTGTGTGTATAGGCAGTACAGTTCAAACACCAGCTGAGAAAGAAAAACAATCTATGGAAAACACATGAAGGGAGGCCACCTCATGCTGTAGCAACACTTCTGTCTTGCTCAAGCAAAGGAACCATTTCTGTGTCTTTATATATTTATCCACCGTTGGAGACAGCTTTTTTCATTTATAGTACTTCCACACACCCATCTTTCCTTTAGCTACATCCCGATCCAAAATTCCCATGCAAACACATATCCTTTTTAGGAGTCAAGAAAATCCTTTTTTGCAGTCAACACTCCACCAAGCACAAGCGTATTGCTCTTAGTCGCATCCACACTAATGCCAAAGCAGTCCACAAGATGATTGGGCACTGCTTTTACTTTGCTCTTAAACACTTGCTCAAAAAGTCGTCAAGAAAAATGAGTAATGACTGGCTGAACAGTGCCTTTTCACCATTCATCGTTACTGTTGCCTATAAAAATCTACCAATCTTTCCATGGTTATAATAACCAGATATGCATGCAGTTTCTGGACACACGGCCTAAGCAATTTCACAAAAGGAACCAAAAAAAGGCAAAAAGCTACTTTGTTGGGTGACATTTTTAGTGGGTTCTAACTCTGAGTAAGTCCAGAGTTCTTCCATTGGATTAAAAGAGGCTAGCAGCAGTGCCAACGTGGTACAAACAAGCAAGTTTTGCTCTTAAAGAGTCACTCCTTACATGCATTCACCCCAGAGCAAGAAGGCTCTGGCCATGTGTAGTGAATGACCTTCTCAAATCCCCTCTCATCAGCCTGCAAAATGGCACTTCTGTCGAAAAGGTTTTGCCCAGCATTGTCACTCATAAAACTGAAGATGAGTATAACTAGGTGAGATCAGAGGGGTAGAAAATAACAGCAGCAAGCTCCTGTTTCTCAGTTCGGCACACCACACACTCAGCGGCAGGGCCCAATACCAGGGGAGTTACCCCAGGTGAAACCAGGGCAGAGTGGGGTAAACTGGACCCCTCATCACTCCTCCAGCCTTGGGGGAATCCTGTTAACCACATACAGGGCACGGAAGATAACTTTGAAAAACAGGCTGGTGAGAGGAACAAAACTAAAAGCTAAGACTGGTAAAGAGAATCGAGGGCATAATATCCTCAGTGTTTTTTTAAATTTGCTTTTAAAACTCGGTGTGATTAATTTCACTCTTTACTGGCAGATGCCAGGGAAACCTTGGTGTCTGGCAGGGCTGGACCCTGGGCAGGACATGGCTGGGGACGAGCTGAGGTGGCGATGGGGAGAGAGAGGATGGTTGGTGGCCCCGGACTGGGTCTGAGCAGAGGGTGCTGGAGTGGGGCCCCAGGGTGTGGTGAAGTTCAAGCAAGGGGAAGGAAGGATTTTGTAACTGGTAGGTTTCTCACCTTTAACTCTTGCTGGGATTAGCAGGGTCGATGCTGCTGCCTCGGTGAGAGACACTGCAACTGCGGCCGTGGGGCTGAAGCCCTGGGGCTGGCACTCTGACGGGCACCCTCCACAGTGCCCTCTTTTAGGATCCCCCACAGGACTAGTCTTGTTCCTTGAAGAGCCCCATGTTTGCCTCCACCAGCTTAAAACTTTAAGCCATCAACATTTCAGCAGCCCTTGGTCATGCTTGAAGCCTCAGCAAACCTGGGGAGGGCAGCTGCCACTGTGGGCTGCTCCTGTGGGCTGTGGTGTGCCCTGTCCCCAGAGGTGAGCCAAACTCCCCAAGCATGCCCCACCACCTCCAGCCCTGGGTGCAAGCAGCACACTGGGTGAGATCACCTGGCTTGTTTTTCTCTCCACACCCCAGTAAGGACCTCAGCAAGGTCCCAGGGGCAGGAAGCTTGCTCATTAACCCACTCTCAGGGCACTGTCAATTGACACCTTCCTCGTGTCATGTGTCCTCCCCTTACTGCTCAGCAACACCAATTAGCAAAACGTGTTGCTAAATACCTGATGAAGCAGCAAAGGAGTAGCAGGAGGCGGCCAAGTTTCCTGCACTCAGGAAAACCCTGGCAGATTCGAGGGAAGAAACAAGCCTGGAAAAGCTTCACAAAAAGGATTGCAGCTGAGTTTCTCAGGCACTGTTGCCACACACTCCTAGAAGCCTCTTTTTCTCCACATGCTGTTTTCTCCTGGCCTCACTTTACAAGTCACTCCTGCAAGACCCATTACCCCAGGGAGGTGCTGGTAGCAGCACCTGGTACCGTGACAGCCTTGGGAAGGAGATGGGCTCCATGCCCCATGCCAGTGCAGCTTCAGAACACCTCTTCCCAACCTGCCTGATGTCGCCGTCACAGTACTTGGGCTGTTTCAGCTGGCGTTTCCCTCCCCTCACGTGTGAAGGCATCACGATGGCTGTCTGAGTCCTGCAGTTAATATGGGTGCACGGGTCCATAATGGTACATTGTAAGCGAATGTCTCAGGGTAGACAGCAATAATAATTAGCTGTCATGATTTGAAAAAAGGATAATCCATGCCATTGAGTTAACAATCACTCACACAACACACATGGATTTAACTAATCTTAATTTGGAGAAAAATAACAATTCTAAATATATCAAATAGCCCATTTCATGGCAACCTGCAGCGGTGTTTATCTCTGCCTTCCAGCACATGCGAGTTATTTAGTTTCTCTCCCTGGCAGTTTTACCATTCAAAAGCCTGAAATGAACATTCATGGAGCAGGGGTTGCCGTTAAATCCTGCCTCTGACAGGGAGCCTTTTTTCACGATGTAGATCTAGTACAATGTATGGAGCCCAGCACTGGTAGCCGGAACAGGATGAATGAGGAATTCCAATCAACCCCCTCCCCTTTCCTAGCACTATCTTTGCAAAAATTAGCTCACCATCTTAATGAACCTCTGCTGCTGCTGCAGCTCAAGTTATATGTTTGTGAGGGTCTGCTGGCCTGAAGGTGCAGACCTGCCAGTGAATCTTGAGAAGGCCTGGTCCAAGTGCTGCCTGCCCCACAAAGGCTCCCTCCTCTCTGCTGGGTTTCGATGAAACCACCCAGCATTGAAATCAAGCTGACTGGTACTTTTTCTTTAACCTGGGTAGTTTCAGAGAATCCTGATAACAAACAGGCCACAGGGCCATGGGGATGAGATATCATCAGTCAAATGACAGTGGGAGCATTTTCCCAGGTCATTCTTCAGCCAGGACAGGTCACCTGGTTATGCCCAAGATCTGATAAATATGAAAATAAAAAGAGGTATAAAATACAACAGCAGTCTATTTTTTTCCAAAATACCTGCCAGCAGTGAAGTAAAAGAAGCAGTGACCGATAACTCCTCGCCAACTCATTGGCCTGGCGATGTTTTGCTGTGCGACAATCTGGTACATCTCTTCGATACTATCACACCCTCTGTACAAGAGGCAGAACTGATTTTCAAACAGGTCAGCCAATTTGAAAAAAAGAAAAAAGAAAAAACTTTCACAGGGCAGGCTGCTCCTAAGCAAGTCACATCCTCCCAGTGCCAGCTAACATGCTACCACACATCTCACGGACAGTCGTAACTAAATGAAAACGCCTTCAAAAACTTGGATTTGCAAGTTACCAGTCAGGGAAAGATGACAGATTTCATTATCAGAAGATCTTTAAAAGCTGATGGCAGACACAAAGTTGCCTTTGTCTCCACTGAAGTATGGAAATGTCAGTTGGAGATTTGTGTTGCATGCATAAAAATTCTGGTGGGCTCCTGAGTTCTGTCTCAAAGTCTCCCTCAAGGCTGTACAAGGTCTGTTGTGTGGTCAATAGGCGTTCAGTGACCAGGGCAAGAAGAGCTACCAAGAAAGGAAAAAAAAAAGGCAAAAAGAAACAGAGGAGGAAATACCTTAGAAGCAGCCTGTGCCGGGATGACTACTCAGCACGGTTCTGCATCCCAATATCCTCACACCCCGAGCTATGAGAGGAGCAATGGCAGAGCCAAGCTCAGCACTTGACGTACCCTCAGAGCATTCAGCCATGACAAGCTGTAAGGTTTGGTGCCTTAGTCACACCACAGAAGGCTGTACAAAGCATTCTGACCAAATAAGAAGGTCTACAAAAATAACACAAGATCAAGGAGAGGAGCTGAAGCCTCTTTGAGGACAGCAGTGGTGGCAGCGTATTTCAGGGAGCCGGAGTGGCGAGTGGGTGATTTCTGATTTTCCTCTTCAAATATAAAGACCCAATTATCTTTGAACAGCTTGCTTTACACATGAATTGACACATTTATTTTACAATAAATAACTGAAAGTTATCTATGTTTCCTTTACTGTTAATCTACACAAAGAAATAATAAACAGAGCTTGTCTACAAAAATGCAACTACTGCAGTCCTCAGAATTCAATTAAGCTAAAATAATTAATGCTTCCACCATATTAAATTACTTTATACATTTGAGCCACTGAAGTTTTTTTTTTTTTTTTTTTATTCTTTAATCTTTTTCGCCTTTTTATTTAATAAAAAAAGTTAGTTTCAAAGCGGGGGGGGCTGGCTAAGAGGGGGAAAAAGAACATGATTTGCTGTTAAAATGTAATGGTCTCCTTTAGCTGACACAGCATGTAGAGTGTTTTGTGCCTTTGATTAAAATAACATTTTAAATGCTTTGAACAAACATATCTCCCCATACTTCTAAGGGATTATTTTACATATTTCTTGGTGGAATAAAGAAATTCATTCTTCCTGTCGCAGTACAGAAAGGCTAAGAATATCTTTCGTCACATATAAAGTAAAAATACTGTAGGCTGTTGCATTATTACAAAAAAAAAAAAAAAAAAATAAAGGGAGGGGGTGGCAGGGTAGGAGAAAGCTGCCTTAGAGATTAAGTTTCCCTTTTATGAAATCGTATTTAGTCTCTTTTTTTAACAAATCTAACAACAATGCTCTACAGCCGCTCACTGGGAAATACCTTTAATGTTAAATGCAGATTCTGATTTTCTTGGCTAATGCAGAAAGCCTTTCTATTGAAATATAAATAAGGGGTTTGGTATATCCCACTAAAGCCTTTCCAGTGAATGACTTCTGTGGGTTTTTCATGGCTACCCTCCATGGCTGTAATGTGAGGCTTTTATCCTACTATTGAAAACTATCCGCTGCTATTAAAAAAATATGGAAGGACACTGCACCTTTTTATCTCAGAGCTGGGCTCCTAATTGAGAAAGCATTATTACGGCACTGTTTAGTGGATGTCCCTATCTCCATGCACTGCTGAGAAAATGCCAATCAAATGATAAACCCTTTTATTTTTCTCAATTCAAAGGTCTTTCCGACATATTTTTCATTTGATATTCAGTTAGTCTGAAAGAGATTAGGTGCTCCAGATTGGCTTTTAAATTTTTTTTTTTATGCCTTTCCCACATGTGAACATCTCCTTCACCCCCACCTTCCCCAGCAGATTTTCTGCACGGCAAAGCTTTGGTTATGTTGTCGCTGACCCCCAGAAGCTGGGACGGGACAGCACCCTCTGCTCTGGGAATTGCCATTGAGGTACTGTAGACTGAACTTGGGCAGAGATTAGTAAGAGATGAGCTCTGGACTACAACTGCAGCAGAGCTCTCCTGAACCAACCTTACTAAGCACTGCACAGCCTCTGCAAGGGGCTGAGTGCCCTTGCAAGGAGATCAACGGCTATTGGGAGTGCTCAGCACCACTCAGGCAGCCTTCAGCAATCTCGAGGAGAAGGTCCTGAATACTTCTCTTCTGCTCCTACCAACTGGAAAGGAAATCTAGCCCTCAAATCTGCCACACCACGATGTAGTCATCTCTACCAATAAATGCATTCAGAACTGCAAAAGGATGAGGAAAGCTGAAAGAGGATGAGGAAAGGATGGGGTCAGGTCTTACGGTAGGCTTGCTTAAAGTGCTAGGCAGAGGCCTGCCACAGCTAATGCCCCCAAAGCTACCAGCTGCCCCATGTCAAGGTGGTGGCTGCACCCAAAAAAACATTTCTATCAGAAAACAATACAGTCAGTGACCATCCTATGCCCTGTCCTAAAAGACAGGAGGTCTGAAGACCACAGCATTTCAAAGCCCACACCCTCACTTATGTGATGCCTAAGCCTGTCAGAGATGCTGGGGTCTGACTCAGAGACCTCCAACACTAAAAGCAGAAATCTCTTAAGCTTCAATTGTAAAGAGAGGAGTCTCTCACTGGTCTTCTGGGGATCCCCTCATGGGGGGGGATCCTGGATTATCAGATCTAATCCCATAGGACAATTCCTAGAGATATCGGGATAGTGGCAGCAACGACAAATTGCCACTGGTCTTCTGTATGGAATGCAGTCGGTTTGAACAAAAAAGGTCCGTTTGAGGGGATATCCTGCTGTGTAACATAAAACCCCCACTCACTAGCAGGGAGGAGAGTCATCCTTTCACCACTGGAGAGGGGAGAAACACACTGCATGATGGAAGCAGCCCCATGCCAGGCACTCTGCAGAAACCACTGCATATCCCCTCACCCAGGTGGATAATCATCACCTGCCTGCCCACCTCTGAGCAGGGGAGGTCCGCTGAATGAACGTTAACTGCACCACGTATGAGAGTTTTAGAAACAGAAATGCCTGCAATTTGCTCACCCAGGCCAGCCTGTGCTCCTGTATCCTCATTCAGAAGATCCATTTGGAGTGTGCATGAGAATGGAGGTGTTGCCCACCCAACCTAAGCCATCTAAGGACACCGAGGACAGGAGGCACAGGCAGCAGTGCAGTCCAGGAAGCTGACATCTACCCAGGGAAGGAAAAAGGAAGGACTTAATGAACCCCTGCTTTAGCCCTCACAACAAAATCTTCTTCCCACCAACAGTTAGTGGGAAGAGGATTTTTCCACTGACTTCACTAGGGTCAGGATGTGATCCTTCCCAGTGAGTCTGCATGTGACAAAGGATATCTGGAACTGGACTGAACTGAGCATCTCACCAAAGTCCCCTATCCCTCCACCACTGCTACCTTCTTAAGGATTCTTCTGAAATGTTTTCTGCCCCCAGCTTTCTGCTTTTTCCCATATGTTACGGCCTGCCCCTTGGCTCTTCCAGGGTCCTGAGAGGCCCCTTTCTCCAGCAGCTGGGCCTGCACAGACAGCAACATTGGATTAAACAGGGGATGGACAGCCTCGTGTAGCCATGAGGATCCTCCAGATGGATGGCTCCTATAAAGACATGTTGCTGAAGCCTATTTCATGGCACTTTCTAGAGGACTCTAGTTAAAAGATTACCTAGGCAAGTTGATTGAGTGTAAAACGTGCTGTACCTGCAATGTTCTCCTGCTTGGGGCAAATTCCTTTTGTAGGCGTGAGAAGACGGTCTTCTTCATCGGGTGTGACTTGGATCCCGATTTCCACTGGCTCTGACACTTTCCTGAGCTCGGCGCGTGAGGAGGGGGGAGGGCTGCTCTTATCCATGCTCTTTTCATAGCAGACACCACCAGTGCCATTGCACTGTTTTCTCTTGTGCTCTATAAAAACCAAGATGTCTCCCAGCGGGAAGTTCATCTGACACTGTCCACAGGTTAACAAGTCGGGGTCTGTCCCGCCTGCAGCGATGCTGATGCCGCCTGGGTCTGCTATTGCCAGGGTCTCATCCTCGTCGGCCAGTGCCGGTTCCACATGGTCAGCCTCTGCTTTGCATGGACAAGGAGAAAGAGGGAGGAAAGGGACAAGGGGAGAAGAGAAAGAGATTGTTTTGAGTGTTCACAGACTCTGAAGGATGCATCACCAGAGGCCCAGCCTCCCACTACCCCCCCTTCAAAGAAGCCGAGCCTGATTAGATCTTTCTTTTATTTTTCAGCTTTTCCGCTCTCCCAGAATGATTTCAATATATTTTGCAACCAAGCCTGCCTGAAACAAAATGGAAAGGCTGACCTGGCATAGCTTTCTTGACAGCTCCTTCCCACTGCTGCCAGCACTGCAAGGATATCAGCAAAGAGCCATTTTGCAAGCGTTCGAGCCCCGAGTCACATTCTGAAATAGTTCCTCTCTTTTTATCCCACCTTCTCATTCCCACCACGTCTCCCAGCCATCTGGCCAAGGCCCCATCCAGGAAAGCTTATGCACCCAAGTCTTTCCTTCTTTTTCAGAGAGAGGGGGAAAGCTTTTATGCACCAAGCTAGCAGGACCGGGCTCCCCATGACATACAAAATTAGTGCCACCTTGTCCCATTACAGAGTTATCAGCAAGATTAAATGACCACCTATTAACAAAAATTATAACAAACTATTTGCAAGGCTAACATAAGCAGGATATGGTCTCATAAGCAGTTAAGGGGTTTCAAAAGTGTGTACAGTGGGAAAGGGAGTGAGGCACTTATTTAACATACTGGAATATTGGCTGAGCCTGAAATATTCCACTCTATTTTTCCAATGCCAAATAACCCTGTCATTGCTATATAGGCTAATAAAAGGGGGTTTTTTGTTTAAATCTTGTCCACAGACCTGTTGAATTTCATGCTTTTACCCCCAAAGACTGGGAAAGAATTTCAGAGTGATTTGAATCAGTTTCTAAGAAATATGTAATTTCTCATTTCACAATTAATAAAACCCAGTATGTTTTTAATGGGTATTTAAAAGATAATTTTTACTCTACAAAATAATTGTGGATCACGATCCATTTCTGGGCAAAACATGGTTTTTGGTTTGTTTTCTCTTGTTCTGCCATGTAACTGCCAAATCATACAAACCTGGACTTTACTCAGGCAAAATTTCCACTGACTTTTGCCTAAGGCTGGTTTGCTTCTGCAAGGACTATAGGATTTGGGCTGAACAAAACAGAGGAACTAACAGTATGTAAATCAGTGACTGAGACCTCTAATCGAATCAGGATTAAAGGAATAGGAGGAAAAATGTTCTCTATTAGCCCGAGCAGTTTCCTTACTTTCTTGGGGAAAGTAGGTAACACAAATATCTTAAAGAACTAAGACTGTGATAAACAGATGCTGTAATTCGGATCTGGACTCTTCTCCAGTCTGAAAACAAAAGGATTTTTGTCCCACTCTTCAGCAATTGCAAAAAAA
>VZRN01002763.1:667336-682122 GCA_013397935.1 Dasyornis broadbenti | reverse complement strand
AAGGAAGGAAGGAAGGAAGGAAGGAAGGAAGGAAGGAAGGAAGGAAGGAAGGAAGGGAAAGGAAAGGAAAGGAAGGAAGGAGGTTTGAGACAATCTTGACATAAATGAGGCTGCTGTCCTCATTCTCTTTGAATCTTTAAATGTTGCTGCTTAGTAGGAAAAAAAAGAAAATAAACACAGGGCGTTGATCTGTTCGGCTTAGTTAGCCGCTCCACCTTGTGAAACGGCACAGAAACACAGGATCTAACCAGATCATATTTACATACATATTAATAAAGCTCCCGAGGTGGCAGTTCAGCCTTCACATACAGAGCAAGGATCTCTGCGAGTTCTCATTTTAGACCCATAAAAACAGATAAAAAGAGGTCTTTTGGGCTTCCCTGAATATTTTTCTGCAGTGGTTTTATATCATTTCTGAAAATTACATAGTTAAGTGGCATCAAATTTCTGGGTGATATAATAACTCAAAGTGTGTAATTTTTTTGTATCAAATCACTTTGCAGCCATAAACAGAGCTTCAGAACCTCAATTAGAGGAATGATTTGGTGGGGTTTTCATTTATGGCAAACAGTAAAATTGTTATCTATTCAAATATATATAAATTGCAACATTTATTCACTTGATTTTCTTTTCCATGACACTGGTGTATTTGAGAGTGCAGTGAAATGAAGGCTTAAGAGGATAATGTATTATCCCCTGCCCCATTCCCAAGACTTTCTGGAGTGAGGTAAAAGCAATGAAGATTTCGCTGTGTTTTCAAGACATTTGGTGTCCCCTTATTTTTGGTGAATGTGACTTGCTGATGTTTCTAGGAGTGAAATTAGAAAACAAGATTTTTCTCAGTGTTTACATTCTAAACCCCTCTTGAAGTCCCTTCCTCAGTCAGCAGCCTGTGTGTTCTTTTGGTGGGTTTTCCTTTGGTGTGTTTTTTCAAATCACAGAGTCCCTCATTTTTATAACTCTTCCCAAGTGTTAAATGTACTAGTAACAGTCCAAATGCTGGGGCTGAGGTTTCCCCCACACCTGTTTTCAATAAAAATAAACAAAATCAAAACACGACTTCTCAGGAAAAAAAAAAAAAACACCACCAAAAACACAAACCAAAAAACCCACAAACAAAAAAACCTTATGGAATGAGCAAGCCAGAACAGAAGAAAAACAGAAAAACACTGTTTTAATTCTGGGGCTTTTTCAAATCACAAAATACAAGATCAGTCCATGTTTTCCTTCTTTTAAGCTTCAGACTTTCTGACAGGAGAGATCCAGTTGTGTCCCCACTGAAATCACTTGCAGGACCTCAGGGGCTGCAGTGACAGCCAAACCTGCCCCTACATTTGTAACTTGAGGGTCTTTCTGAAAGATAACAATGCTCTCCAGCACCTTCTCTCATCCTGCAAAGGACCACCTGCACCTGTGTGCACATGCCAACAGGCAAAGGTAGAGGGGAACATGCTTTAAAAGCATCCAACACTAAAAGGAGTCAAACATTCCATCTGCTATATATACTCCATCCCACTATGAATGCCATTTGTGCATCCACACAGCACCCGCTTTAGGACCAAAAAAAAAAAAAAAAAAAAAAAAAAAAAAAAATTGAAGGAAGATGGGCAAAACCCGCTGTTGCTGGGGAGGCTTTTTTAAAAAAACCTGGCACATCTTTTCTATCGACTTCAATCCAAGGATTGTTTGTGCCTTTGGAAAACAAATGCCATCATTGCTTGGTGCAGTAAGCTAAGTTTTGTGAACCAGCACTAAACTCACCATTTAAAAAAATCCCTGAAAATCTCAGAAATTGAGGGCTATTTTTGTCTGAAGAGGAACTTTTAAAACTTGGTCCATTATGGAAATGCATAACATAGTCTTGCATGAGAAATTCATGTGCAAGTTGACTGGCACATGGAGGGGACAAAGAACCCTTCCTCCCTCCATAAATATTCCTCAGAATTTATACAAGCTGAAATTTGGGTTTGATACAGCTGTCCTCTGCCTTCAAGTGCAAGTTTCAACCAATTTCTTCTTTTTCTGTTCTCAGATGATTTTAAGAGGATTTGAAATCTTTGGATTGTTTAAAATAACAAAAGCCTCTAAGCTCTGAATGTTGCAATGAAATCTTCAGCTTGAACTCATGACAAAAACCTTCCAGTCTGTCTCTTGTGAATCATGAAAATCTGAATCTGAACATCAGAAGAGAGTGGTAACCCATTCATTGTTGTTCTTTTTCCCCTCTACCTTCTTCCTACCTTATTTTATTTAAATAGGGTATATCCATAGTAACAAATCAGCATCATTGTTATTATTATTTTTACTATTTTAACTTGGGCAACGAAACTCAAACAGGGAAACCCATCAGTTTCTAGGTTCAGTATCAGCCTCTGCAGTTTCATTATTCCTGTTGACAATTACGGATCGCAGAAGTGTGGATGCCTGGCCGGGGAGTGCTTGTATATTGCACCCAAATTACACATTGCTGTTCGTAAAGAGTGGAGCAAAGTATGAATGTTAGCGTCATCGCTTGTGTCTCAGGCAACTACTCACATCTTAATTGAAAATGATCAAACAGTATTCCCTTTGACAAACAAATGACAATGTCTTGCCACACTCACTGAAGGCGGTTGAGCTGGAAAGCCGGGGCAATAGCTGGTGTTGGCCGTAACACGCTGAGAACACACACATGTGCATACACACACGCGTGCTCCAGCCCTGGATTGTGTTCTCTTCCTGCTCAATTCCTTCAAGGACACTGTTCGTGACTCCGGGATTGTGCTTCCCACTCTCCCCGTTGTGATTTCACCTTCTCCCCATGCACATCGCTTTCAGCTTCTGCACAAGGGCTGCAGGTCAGTGCCAGAAAGACAGATCAGTTCTTTCTCTCACCTCCTCTGCTGCTTTGAAAGGTAATTTAGGATGATCAGGCCACCTGAGTGCTGAGTGGACCAGAGGTTTGACAGCAGCCTAGTCAAAGGCCACCAAGAAACAGAGCATGTACTGAGCAGCAAATGAAGTCTTCTCTGAGCCAAGTGTTCCACCTGGACCCCACTACAAATTATTGTTTTCAATTACCACCTGTGTACTCCTTCCCATGCAACTTATTGATGTAAAATTACAACAACACTGGTATAAATAAGTTATGCTGTGGTTGTAAAATGGAAGAAATTTTGTTGTAGCAATTATGTTCAGCAAGATGACAAAATAAATTTCCAGTGCTGTGCTTGCAGTAACCTGGGGAATTTAAACCTCATAATTTCCATTCATTTCAGATAATTTGGAGTAATTTCTATATGTAATAACTTTGTAATGAAAAACACAGTGGTACTGAAGTGATTTCAACTCTTTTTTTTTTTTCCTATGGTATACATGGCACAAAATAAATAATAAAAATAATATTTCCTTTTTGTATGTGTTCCGTAATTCTTTCAGCAAAATCATAAACTAATACCAAGACTAAATCTTTGTCCATGAAATGAAAAATAAATTGAGTTAAAGAAAGTGAAAAAGTATGAAAGGCCTTGGATGTTTTATTGTGACTTTATTAAATTGTATCATCTCTATGCTCTATGGTATTCCCAGGGGTTACTGTTCTGGGGAAGGGCAGAGAGCTAGATAGATACATGTACCTAGATCAAAAGCAGAGATGGTTGGAGGAAATTCATACAAAAGTGCTTAATTCAACCCCTTAATTTTTAAAATGGAAATTGGAAGTAATCATAATTTTTTTTTTTTTTTTTTTAAAAGAATATGAGAAAGGTGTGGAATGGTACAGGACAAAAGGCACAAGTTGCTTTGGGGCACTGATTTTCATTAGCGGTATTAGATGGTAAGTTACTTAGAGACTGTAAACATGTGTAATCACAGAATGTGTTCCAATACAAGCGAATAGCATTTAATTAAAGATAAGAAAGAGCACTGTACATCACTGAAAAGCTGTATCTGTGTCCTACCTACCATCGCAACACAAGGCTGTTATTACACAATAAACAAGAAATCATGTGCTTTGATTTGTGGAAACAGTGAATTGCTTGAGAAAAATAATAATATGATACCAATAATGTTACCTTTGCTTTTATGTCTCACATGCATCTCCAGGTGGTTTACAAAGGTGTGTAACCATTGAAGTGTTTGTCCTAATAATAAGCAAAAGAAGGCATAAAAGGTGTTCCTATAAGCTTGAAAGGTCACTCAGCCAAACCATGGGACTGAAGCAAAAATGTAAGATCGCCAGGCTGGAAAACAGTTCTCTTAACTGCTAAAAACCCACCTCCCAACAGCACCTCTACCCCTCTTTTCTAACAACAGCAATATTAAAATGTCATGTGATTACTCTTGAGCTGTACAAGAAGAGGGTCACTCTGAGTAAATTCCCCCAAAGTCATACAGGGATGGTACTCAAAGTTTGCACCTGCACACCCTTGAATTTGCTGAGTGAGTGCTCCTTACCTGTGGCTTGTGCTGTAACCCTGCCTGAAGGCTGCCTGAAGATAACATGGAATGCAAGTGGACTGAAAGTTTATGACAGCCCACTGGAAATGTTGTCTGGAGATCTTAAAACAGCAGTGCTGGGTAACCAAAAGGAAAGGGAAAAGGATGGTCTAGAAAACACTCTGATTTTGAAGGCAAACATCAAGCCACAGAAAAACAACGTACAAATTCTAAATTTGGGGCTTGCCTGATACTGAAACCAGTGGTCATTAGGTACCTAAATAATTCTTGAGACTCTATTGCCAATTTGATCAAGTCAGGATTTGTCATACAACACTTTATGTCCCAGATCACCAGGAGATGTGGGTCCAGAGGCCATACTCCAGCAGATATTTTGGACAATTTAGTTCTAGAAACACAAGAGGAAATGTAAGGGAAGTAAAAGTCAGCCACAGTACAGCAGCACACAGCAGTTGGCACCAAGGTTTTAAAAATACAGATCCCATCCCCAACCTTCACACTAAAGAAATGGAAATGGAAACAAAGTTCTAAAAGCTAGAAGCAGGTAGAGGTCAACAGCAACATGTAGTGGCAGAGAGCTAAAAAACTCTCATCCCTCCATCAAAAGCAGCCTCAAAAGCAAGGACCAAAATAGAATCCACTTGTGGTCATGAAGTTGAGGGGCTGCATTTGAATAGTGGCTCTCGTGTCTCTGTATTTTTGTGTAATGATGTTGCTGCTACTGAGAAGAGGGAGCTCTGCTGCTGCTCGAAGCCTCCACACCAAAGCCCAGGAATGTTTTTTGAAATCTATTTTTTAAACATATATATGTATATATCTATATATATATACATATGCTCATTCTATCTTTTGTGAATTTTCTGATCCCCCTTCAGAATTACAGATAATTGCACTGCCTTCCACTAAATTGCTCAAGAGTTCGATAGATACTTTCCCAAGGAATATTTTTTAAGGGAACACGTTAATGCCTATAAAAAAAGCAAACAATCATCTCCCGAAGTACATATCTAAATTCTTCTGAGCCAGGTTAAGACAAATCTTTCCAAATGGCAATGCCCTTGCATAGCAACTGCCATTTGAAGCATCACCCCTCCTGAGCCTTTCCTGATAGACCAGGTGTCATATATCGAATCTTAGCTGGGACAGGGCACAAGTGGATTTTATTTATTTGACTGAATATATGTAGATGAGATCAGCCTCTAAACTGAGATTATAAAAAAAAAACAAAAACACTCCTTTCTCTGTATTCAAATTTTAGTTAAGACACTGAGCTCAAACTAGCTATCCAGAAACAGAAGTATACTGATAGGGGAAAGGAAAGAGATGAAGATAAAAGCAGGTGTCATTTTAAGCATATTAGTAAGTCCTCTTGCTTTTCAGATTATTCATGTGTTTGCAGAACCAGGGCCTTAGACTAAAGTACACCCAAGGCCATGTTTGCCTGTATGCACAGCGATGAGCACACTACCAGCGCTTGCCATGCAAAGGAGCACATCGAGTAAGAATAAAACTATGCCAACAAAATCCCCCTCACCCCATGCGCAAATTAAATTCATGATGAGCAGGCCTGAGGGAGGGAAGCAGCAGTGGAGGCCTGGCATGCCATGTTAAACTGAATCTCCCTTCTGCCTACTCCTCCACCTCTTTCTTTTCCTCCTCCTCGCCATGTGGCATCCTACTCTCCTGCTGCTTGCCTGCTACGCCTCTGCATCCCCTCCATGAAGCACCGTACGGGAGCAGTAGCAGCAGCAGGAGCACGCTGCCATACCCTGCCTAATCATCTCCCACTGTGCCCTCCAGCAGGACCTGCTCACCCCCTCAGCCTCCTGCCCCATGGAACAGCACACAGCTGCCTGGGGGAGTCAGGCACTAGCACTGCAGCCAGGACACTTGGGCACCTTCTGGACCCACTGCACTTGAGGACACAAGTGTCAGGCAGCTGGCAGATGTTCTGTCCACTCAAAGCCCCCACCAAGGTTGTTGTTACTGCCACACCTGCAGTATTTCAGGCAATCCAGAATCTCAACACAGCCTCTATCAGGCACCTGGACCTACTGTCCCCTGTCCTTTGCAGCAGCTCACTGGGATATTGAACCTTTCTGTGCCCTTTTCCAGGGTGAAACCTTACAGACTGACTTTTCAGGGTTGGTTTCACTGTGTTTAATCCTGAGCTGGTCACTCATGGCCATGGCTGTTGCTTTATTATTCTCTATCAGAGCCACATAGCTCGGGCAGTTCCTAGTGGCAGTGGGTGAACTTTGCTGAACTTCATCCCACTTCCCTTTGACTACAGGGAAAGTCAGAGGAGGAGTCATGGGACTGGCAGGAGGGGAGATGGGGTGCTTTGGACCATAGGTACAGGCCAGCAGCACTCGTGACAATACTTTCACCACTGACAAACCAAGCCTTATCTCTGAACCAAAGTACAGCATATCTGTTGCTGCAGGCTGGACATTGTTCTGAGATGACCAATCCATGCAAATCAATTTACAATTTCAGCATAATATATTCTGGTGATATTATAAGGATATAAAATATGAACACAGCAAAACTTTTGGACCTAAAAGCCTCTGTGTACATCAGCTTTCTACAGAAAAAACCTGCAGATACTCTCACACCTGTATTCACACCCTTCTGGTGTTTGCAGAAGGGCTTTCAAACCCACAGGGGAGGGCTGGGCAGGTCAGTGGGCTCTGCATAGGCAGCTTCTGCCTGTTGGCAGCCGTGGTAGGCAAGCACTGCTCTTCCCATCTCAAGGTGGACAGTCCTGCTAGAGATGCAGGGCTTGCCAACTGAGCCCCACAACCTTCCTGCCCCAAAATGCTGAGATGTGAGACCTTACAAACTCAGCATAGCGGTGGATTGGGGATCTCTTCAGTGTGTGATGCAAACTTGCCCTAGAAGTTGTAGTCACAGCCTTGCTACTGTTTCATTGCTGCCACCTTCAGATTTTATTAAGATTCAGAAATTTTTTTGTAAAAAAAGTTCACAGTAGAAAAAGAGTTTTTCCTAACTGCAGTGGGGAGGGGGTGGGGTTGGGGAGGGGGGAACAAAAGAAAATTCAAATGTGCCAAAACTCCAAACTGTGCCAATCAAAAGGCTCAGCATTTCAGAGGGCAAAAAAAAAAAAAGACACTTTGCTAAACACAATAAAAGGAACTAAACCAGCAAACTCTTCTTCAGTCACACACACAGCACTCAGTCTTACCTCATGGACCCGGAGAGCCTGTGGTTAGCATCTTGCTCTTTTCTATCAGCTTGGGCTTCATCTGCTTTTGAGAGCATGAACCCTGAAACCATTCCCATCTGGCCAGCACCCACCAAGGCACAAATTTGCAGAGCTGGGGGTCTCTGACTGACCAAAAACTCATCTTCTGGGGCACAGCAATTCCAAGCACAGTAAAAGCCTCATGGGTCATGTGAGAGGTAAAGCTTCAGCTGTGCTTCTCTCACCTCTCAGAGGTCAGTGGGTGAGGTTCAGTGCAGGAAACCAGGTGGGAGGCCCACAGCTGGCCTGGCCCAGGCCAGCATTGACCTTGCTTTGGCCTCCCTGGCCACTTGCACTGCCTGGTGCTGTGTAGAACCTCTGGTGCTCCCTGATACAGAGTACATGTGCTTGTGTGCTGCTGGCTACTGCTTGGATTTAGCCACACATCACCACAGGCGTATTCCTGTATGCTTGAGGTCTTAATTTTTATGATTAATATGTTGAAATATTTGGATTCCCCATGAGGGTCATTTTGTGGCCATTTGGGACATTTAGTATTCAAATTGTTTGTCTCTGGGACATGTGCAATTCAAACCTTTCAACTCTGCCCATTGCTCTTGAGTGCTTGGATTAGTTGGTTTAAAGGCTAGAGGCCACTTGCATAATACAGGCATCAGAACCTCACCCAGGCTTTCCAGCAACCAAACCCACAGCTCTCATTTGAACTGTAGAAAGCGACCCAGTCTTGACTTAAGGACAAGTCCAAAACAGCTCTAAGTGAATTATTTTAATGAGGTACTGCTTTCCTTATAAAAAACCAATGCACCTTATTGCCAACCTGAATTTGTCCAGTTTCATCTTCCATCCCACTGACCTGTGCTAGGACAGAGAGCTGAATGCTTTTCCCAGTACTGGTCATTCCCAATTTCTGGTCCCAATTCCTGAACTTTGTCATCAATAAATCAGTTGTGGTGCCTGAATAAAAGGTGCAGAATTCAGAATTCAAATTACTTCCTTACTTCTTTTCTAAACCTTTCCCAACTCTCACAAAATTACACAAGACTTCCTTTACAATGCTAAAAAGGAACAAAGCTGGTGTTCTCATCTCACTTGCGGAGCCAAAGAAATCAGTCATCAGGAACCAAAATAGATTCATTGTGCATAAGAAACCTAGAGAGCTTGTTGTATTTATTTAAATGGACCAGTGAAGGAAGGGCATCCAAAATCCATTTCAGAACCAGACCTGTGCTATAACCATAACCAGTCTGCATCAAAGGCGGGTTTACTGAGGAGGATAAAAAGGCTCAACCTCGTCCTCCCTAGTTAGCTCTAATCAGAGAGAGATATTCCTGCCACAGGCTAAAGGAATTGCCACATCTCTGCAGAGCTCTCACATCCTCAGCACTGCTGTCTCCCATCCTGTTGTATTTGCCCTTGTCCTCCCTCTCCTTTGGTTATCATCTCCATTTCAAACCAGAGATGGCCAGTATTTTTCTGTTTTCATTGAAACAGATAATCAACCAGGAACTTCTGTGCTTTGAAGGCTCCTCTGAGGTATTAATTACATTTTTAAGAGACATATATACCTTTCAAAATCCTGCTGGCCAGAGCATGAGGCTGGGACTCATGAGAGGCAGATGCACTTAGTAACAACCACTATCAATGTCAGTATTCATTTTAACAAACTTATCCTTTTTTTCCCCCTTATATTCTAGCTTAAATATTACTTAGAACAGAATGCAGTAATGTCCTTAGTACACAAGAAACTGATTTGTGCTGCATAAGCGCTTTCTGCACAGGATTGTCTTCTTGGATCTTCCTTGTACCTCATCAGCACCCCATTGCACAATATTGTGAAGCATAACTTTTCAAAGAGAATTAAGGCAACTGTATTTTTATCTACAGTTGTTGCACAGATGTCTTATCTCAAGCTGTGCTTCAAAAATTGTATTTACAAAAGAAATAGGTGTTTAAATATATGTTTTATGCTTTACCTACTATGTATTGGAATAAAAATGCAGATGTCCAGTGAGGCCATGTTTTAAAGCTAGGTCATCAGTGCTGTCTTATATCTACTGGAGACAATGTCTAGCTTAAAATCTGGGCCTATTCCTCTCTTGTTATTCCCCAACAATTCTCACACAGTCTTTAACACAGGTCAGTTGAATTATTTTGATAGTGAGAGACAAGCTTCACATAGGTAAGGTTTTGTTACTCATTTTCATTAAAACAAGGGCACAGCTGATTCCTCTGAAATGTCAGCTATCAGCAAGTGATGATTATTGTGTAAGTTATCTTTCTTTTATTGATAATTCTAGCACGTCAGTTACTTTGAAATATATAGATACCTGCACAGGAAGTGCCAGATATTTATACATCCTGATGCCAAACAAAGAGCTCGTGTGGATGGAAGTACTTCAGCTGTAGGATGGCACCAGTGGTTTTAGATTTCAAGCCCATAGTCTGCAAGGAGATGTGTGAAAGCATGTGGCCACATGCCAGGTTCTTGGCACAGTAGGCAAACCACAAATTTAGCTATCTCTTAAAAAATACGGGCTGAAGAAATAATTTTATGATGATTATATAAATTAGCAGTGTTAGATCTATTGTAAAGTATATAAAGCACTTTCTGAAACAGGAACTTAGAAGCTTTGGACCTGATCTGTCTCTGCCTGGTACCCAGGGTTGGCATTCAGGCATGTCCAAAAATGAGTGCCCAAAGCTACCAGGTCAGCATAAAATATTTTATCCACCCTTTACCCACTACACACGACGTGCAGGAACATGCAGTCAGG
The DNA here is from genome assembly GCA_013397935.1 of Dasyornis broadbenti. NCBI lineage: Eukaryota > Metazoa > Chordata > Aves > Passeriformes > Dasyornithidae > Dasyornis > Dasyornis broadbenti. Next base: position 671,682 of record VZRN01002763.1, on the reverse strand, counting down.
ATGTCTCTGATCACAACGCAGGGGAGGTCTGGGCCAGGTTCTCTGGGTGATGTTATCTTTCCTGACATGGCACAGGGAACAGAGCTGTGCCTTTTAGTCCTGTTTAAGGCCTGGACGAGGCCCACAGAGACTGTCTGTCTCCTTGTACAAGCAGAGGGTTTGTACTGCAACGGGAGGAAAGCTGCGCACTGCCCCGTGCTCTGCCCTGGGTGGTGATCTTGAATGTCAGCTGTTATAAACTCTGAGCAATAACATCTCTTGTTTCACAGATTTATTATCAACAGCCTGTGTTGCCCATTGACCTCAAGGTGGTTTTATTGTACATCACCATGCTGTGGTCACATATCTCCAGGTTAGAATGAATTGCTGCTTATCGCTTCTTTCAACGACATCACAGCTTCATGACCCAGCCGTCCCTGGCCTTCCTATTGATGTAAGGACAGATGTGGGGCCTGAAGGCTGGTAGCCATGCTCTGTCAGGTGTGTGGACCCCCAAAGTCCCTTCTGCTGCTGAAGCCGTGCTGTGGCTATCTGAAAGGCATTCCACTTTTTAATCCCTTAGGGAGCTGCAGGATTGAAGAAACTATTTTGTTCCTTTACCTCTCTTGCGTCTCTGCCCTTGTCAGGCATTTTTCTTCCTGCCTCTCTTGTTGTTTCACTACAGAGCTCCCACACTGGCCCCCGCTGCCTGTGTTATTGGTAGGCTGTTCCCTCCCGCTTGCTGCCTTCCTTTGCTGTATTGGTTTGACCTTTCCCTGGGATAGCTAGCTGTTGCCTTGATATCTGGAGGTGTTTCTCTAGGGCTAGATCTCCTCTTTTTATACATTTCTGTAAGAGGGACTCATGTCCTACAGATGATCTTGGTTCCATTTAGGGAGTGTTTAATATCTCCAGAGTTACAGATTTTGCAGCTCTGCAAGTCAGGTGTCTATCTCAGCTCCTGCTTCTTGAGGTGGGGTAAAAGATACAATATTTCTCCAGAGTCTCATTCTGTCTGCAGGGTCATGATTCTAATCAAACACCTTTATCAGCTATTCCAGTGTTTCAGGCATTATTCCTGGCAACAGCATCTCACTTGCTTCTTGTCCTTTAATTCCCAGTGAGACTGTAAAAATCTTTACCTTCATTTTCTCATCTTTATCTCTCATGGTCAGCTCTGCATACAGACTTGGTTCTGGCTTCTCTGCTACTGTACAGGGTTGGGGTTTTTGTCTACCTTCACATTACTTGTTTGCTCTCTTTCTATCTGTGCTCTATAAACTTGCTTTTCCTTGCTTGCTCTGAGTCGACTACCTAGGCTCATGTGCCACATGCTGTGTGATCCCATGAGAGGACTGTAGTACTTCTAGGTGTGGCTCTCTATTAAGACAGTTTCTTTGTTTATGCTGATATGCCACACACAATGGCTTCCTGGTGCTGATAAACACTTCTGTCCTGCAATTCTTGTCTCCCTGTTCTGTTCCCAGGAGTAGGCTGGAAGTGTCCACTCATCATCCATCACAGTACCCTGAGCGGTTGCCAGGTGGGGTGGGACATGCAGGGACAGCAAATCGTTTGCTCTTGTGCTCTCTTCTTGAGCATAGTAAGGTGTCCAGACCAGCAGGAATACAACTGGACAGACATGGTGGGACTGCCTAGGTGCAATGGGCAGGATTTGTGCAGTACCACACACACACATGCAGGCCTTGAGCTCTATCATACACAGAAAGAAACAGACATTGCACAATTCATCCTAGCCTAAAATGCATGTAAATAATTACCCTTAAAAAAAAAAAAAGCTTAAAATGCTTGTTTCCCTCCTTTCTTCATCAAAAGAGCAGACTGTCTCCAAAACGGAGAAAACATGAGGTGAGAGTGTTTAAGAAAGAAGGAAGCTCAGAGAAATGACCCAGGGAAGAATATTGATTATGCTTTTTTTGCTGGGAGAAGGATAATAATTCCTTGTTCTTTTGTACTTAGAAAAGGAGAAAACATTGCTGTTTGCTGCAAAGATTCAGGATCCAAATCTTCTCTGCTTTGATGTAGTTGCTACTTTCCTTTACTCAGTGCAGCTATTCCAGTATAAGACCAGCAACAGAATAGAGAACCAGGGCAGATGTATTTTTTAAAAAATAGATGAAAAAAAGAGATGAATGAAAAGCCCTGCTCTCCTGGTGTTAATGGAAGGCTTCTTTGTATTTAGTACTGTGGAGAAAATTTGTCCAAGAGCAATTCAACCAAATGTAAATATTGCCCCCTACTAGTACTGCCAAGATCAATGAGAAGCTGGATTATCTGCCTCATAAGTGCCATCATTTATGTTAGATCAATTCTGGGGCTGGCTACATGTATGCACCTGATTTTCCAGTATATGTTTTTTTGTTTTGTTAGTTTTGTTTTTGTTTTTTGTTTTTAATTTCAATTCAGTGAATGCAATGTGGATGAAAGCTCTGGGGCTGAGGTTTCTGGAAACTGAAGTCATCTAGTTATCAGCAGAGAACACTCTGGTATGGCATCATCCAATTCCTGAGGTGTTTCCCAGAGATACTCCCCAGGTAGCACCAGTCTGCTGCCCTCTGGCCAGCTGGTCAGTCTGACAAAGATACTTACATGAGTGCAAACTGCAGGACATGTCTGCACCCCAAGTTTTTCTCACTCAGCTTAATAGGCTGCAGAGCTCATTCCTCACTGTTCATGTAAGCTTAGATCCTCATTGCTATGTTGGGTTTCTCTATAAAGAAGTGGGAATTCATTTTCATTGCATACTCGCACATTTTTATTCATTTCCCACAAGCATTTCTAGAGGAAATGTTTTTGTTTCTTCCTTCCAAGAGTGTTCCCAGAAAGTCTTTCAGTATCTACCAAGAAAGTTGGACCCTGATCCAGCAAAGCAATTAAGCATGTGCTTAAAATTACAAACTATCCCTGTGACTGAAGCACTCTGTCAGAACCAGGACATCTTTCTCCTGTCCTGACTTTTCATTTTGTGAATATAAATTACCAAAGTAAATGAAGACAAGGCAGTGACACAGGGTAGGCTACAACACAAGTGCACAAGCACACAACCAGCCCCAGAGATAAGTAGATGGGGCCTGGAAGGCGCATTTATATTTTATCTTACTTCCAGATTCAAACTTCCATGTCCCCTTAGGACTGTCCCCCTTGGCTTCCAGCTGGACCCAGTCAGCTTTGCCCAAGCACTCCTGGATGGCACAGCCTCCGTGCACATGCCCACAAGCTCCCTGCAACCTCAGAACTGTCCATGACGGGTTTCCTGCACACAGACTGGGGAGAGATCAGCACCTATTCTTTGGGGAAATTCCTGTGAGATGGAATCCCTGCAGCTTCAGCACGGCCATAGCAACATTTTTGAGCAGCTCAGGATGGAGCTGGTGGTGCCAAAGCTTTACAGGAAATCTGCGCTACGTGGAGCAAAAATGGTTCAGGACACCCTGAGGAGCCTTAAAGCAATATGACATTTTGTCAAATTTAGTCCAATTCCACATATTTTGCCAGCGCTTTCCAAACTTCCTTGTCCTACGAATCTGGCAACTCTTCCTTGTCTGCCCTTACAAAACAGGATCAGCTTTCAAAGAGAAATGTGCCCAAGCAAAATCTGCATCTTCCTTGCCAGCAATTACGAGAACATTTTCCATCTCCTTTGCCTTTCTCTAAGAACCTTCTCCCTCCTATTCAGAATTCACTTTATAGGACTATCAGTCCTTCACCCTGATCTCCTCCAGGCAGAGTAACTAGCTAAGGAATTTCCCAAGGCTTCTCTTTGGGAAGCTGAATCTCCTTCTAGAAAATGAACACATTTTGTAAAATGAGTTTTTACTTATTGCTGAGAAAAAATATTCATCTTCTGTGATATGGATGAAGAGGTGGTTGCTTTGATTAAAGCAAAAGAAACCAAATAACCCTCATCCAGTCCAATAATAACTGAAAGAGCAGTGGGCTATATACGTACACTCTCACCAAGGCATTCATATCTTGCCATCTGCTGAACAGAACCTGAACTGGCAAGCCATCTTGCCTAAAAGTGCTAAAAATTAAAGGAAATTTTCCTTTGGGTCATGTTGTCCAAGTATTTGTCCTGAGAATCTGAGTACTAGGGCCACTGTTTTCACAGTACAGCATCAACTCTGAAAATTCAATGAGCCAATACTCTTGTAATAGTTCATATTTATAGTGCTTTTCCTTGACCTTTTTTTTCCTTCAAAGCCCATTGGTAAAGGGACTAGGTGGGGTGAGGGGAGAGATAACTATCCAAGAAAGTAAGAATATACATCTGTGAGTCATCACTTATCTTAACAGACCAGTCCTGAGAGCAAGGAGTGCTATGGAAATGTCTATTTTAGTCCAGT
>VZRN01002763.1:645680-667292 GCA_013397935.1 Dasyornis broadbenti | reverse complement strand
AAAAAAAAAAAAAGTTTGGAGAAGTGAACATTTCTGCACAGATTGTCACTACTTTGTGAATACTCACTGAAAAAGCCATGAATCTGGTACAGCTCTACTGCAGACAACTTTGGAGGAAAGCTTATTCTTCGGCCGTGAATTATGCACAGATAATTATACTGTTCTTTTTTGGCAGCCCACTCTGTGGTTCCCATCTTGGCACATCATCTCCTGTTCCAAGTCGCACACCCATTAGCTCAAGCCTGAGAGCCCTTCCCCGGGTCACACGCACAACACCCTCTGAAGGAGTGGAACCATGATGACAATTTGTCAGATATGATAACTAACAAATTAATGCCTCGCATCGCCGTCAACGTTTGGGGTTTCTGATACAGTGCATGTACAGCTATTCATTAGGCATGTTTGACAGAGGGTGGGAGGGGAGAGGTTGTTTTGTCTTTCTTCACTTTTAATTCTGACAATTGCAAATACGCTGCAGGCTTCTCAGCTCATACGCTCAGTGCACTATCCTGGCTAAATCCTACTGAGGAGAAGAAATGAGCTCTCTTGGGTGACCACTCCAGTGTGTAGGAGTGAAGCATCCTTTTCATATTCTGTCAGTGCTACAGCAAAAGCAAAAATCTTTCAAAACATCCTTCATGTATATATTCAGATTCCTCATACTTTTGTTCCACTTTAGGAACATAAGATCATTGGAGACGTCCTAGTTCTAACAAGTATTGTGGAAATACATTGTCAGAGCCTTTTAAAATGTTCCCTTAGATACCTCATCTTAAGAGGCAGCCGAGCTTTCAGCAGCTGTGAGATACTGTAGTCAGCTACAACTGCTACAATTTGTTGCAGCTCAGCCTCCTGGAATAATTCCTGTCAATGAATCATTATGGATTAGGCCATACTTAAAAGGTTAATTTATATACAACTGCTGGAGCTTGTATTGACCCTTCTTACTCTGGTCTAAGGCGCTGAATGTTTTATTGCCTCTCTGTATAAACAAAAGTTCCAGATAACTGCATATCCTTGACAAGATGTTCTTAACTCTTTCAGCGATGGACAGCCTCTCTGAGAAAGCACTGCCCACGAGGACACCAGGAGTGGTGTATTTGGGGACATACCAACATCTCTTGCCTGGGGTTACTGCTGTGTTTGCAAAGGCAGTCCCATTACACCATGGCACTGCCAGGCTGGATTTTGTATTTTTGTATCCCTGATAAATATATAAGAAGGGAGAGCTGTGCAGGGAGAGCTAAAATCTTTCATTAGCGGAAATTGTGGAATTTGAGGGATATGTTTATTGTTTGTTGCTCTCATTTCTGCCTGGAGGAAGGAGTTGTGTGCCTGGGAGTTTGTCCATTTCTATACAAGTCTACCACGTTTCTAGTGAAAACGTGATTCATCCTTACAAACCTCATGTCACCTGATGCATGCTTAGCCACTGCACAGGTAAGTGTTAGAGCCTCAAGTGTTATCTGTGAGTAACATTAACCATATGTCCTGGACATTTCTCACTCCGTAGCCACAAGACAAGGGGGAGCATTCGGGTACTCAAGGTATGCTTTAATTCCCAAACAAACCTGGTGCCAGCACGGCTCAGGAAAACAGTAAAAACACACTGCCATAGAAGCTCAGCAGTGGCTAAAATGCCTCCAGTAGCTCTGTGCAGTAGTGATGGTGTTTGCAATCCGTCATGGCCCAACCATATGTTCTGGGAACACAGGCTGACCTCAGCCATCTTCTGTGTGCAGCAGCTGCTGCAACCTGATCCCCCCCACCAAAATGCCTGTCGGTACTGCAGCTGGGACCTCCACCATCCTGAAGCCATTGTGGCAGAAAAATCAGGTGAGAGACTCCCTGGGCTGCATTCACCATGGGCATTTTAGGTTTCCAGATACTACTGGAACCTGCAACCACATCCCAGCTGGAGTACCCCTTGTTGTAATGTCTGTCCCACCGTGTTCTACACAGATTGGGACTCCTCAGCACACCTCACATGCCTCACACGACATCTGATTTCATTGTGTGATGGCACCCATCCACCATGCATGCTCTCAACCATCCTTTACTCAGGGATCGGCTACCTGCATGTGAAAGCATCCTTTTTGCTGATGCTCCCCCTGCCAGAGTTTGAGAAGCAAAGACATGGGATGCATGTCTTTGTCAAGGTTTTCCTAGATGGAGACACCTAGATCTCCTGAAGCCATTTTAGTCCATGTTTGCCAGAGAAGTTTCTATCATCTCTTCCTTCTGACTTGTGCCAGGATTACAACTAGGATTTACAATTTTTTCGCAGCTTAGAAAATTTTTTGGCAGGAAAAGGCCATCACCTTCTCCTCACAAGGCAACCCCCGAAATCCTGGTGTGGATACTCCTGCTGCCATGGGTTGTGTGACTATAGCTGAGTGCTGAGGTCCTCAAACTCCTGTAAAACAGATGATTCAGGGCTAGTCCAAGGACTTTGTAAGCCAGTCTATCCATCTCTGCCTATCTGGGCAGTGCTGCCACAAGGAGCCTTGTATTCTGAGGTGGCAGGAAATGTTCATGGCCATCTGCAGATATACAGCTCAGAGCTAAAACTGAAAGTCTTAGCATACAGCACCTTGGGGCTGCTCTGGTTAAATTGGACTACCTTATCAGTACTCATAAACTCTACCCTCACAGATTTAACAGTAGCCCTCCCTCTTGCCAAGACAGTAGAGCATTGTTCTCCTCCTGGTATGAAGGATAGAAGTAAGACCTCCATCTCCCCTTCCCATGGTCCCAAAAAGTACAAGGACCCAGGGGCCTACTGTAAAATACAAAAACCATCCCTCACGCAGAGCCTGTTTTCCCCACAGACATCCTGAAGATATAGAAAAGGATTTTTGTCTCTCCAAAAGAAACACTTTTTCCAAGTCCCATGCTAAGAGCTTTCCCTCCTTCATCTTTGAGATTATCAGAGGACTAAGGCACCTTTTCTGCCAATGTCACATGTCAGTGCCATGTAGTGGAGGCCTCAGTACCAAACCTCCCCAGGCAGGTTGTCAGTACCTCTTTGCTGCTGTTTGCCCCTGTACTTCTCCCCTGCCTAGAGGTCCTATGTCTCTCCCAGGCTCAAGGGAAGTTGCAGTTCAGTGCTGTCCCTCCTGGGGGTACCGACCCATGCGAACAGAGAAATTAAGAAACCTAAGGGACCTTCCAAGGTCCTCAGGTGTAAGAAGGAGGCTCACACTTTATATTGAAATGTACGTTTAATATCAGCAGTTCACTTATATCAGATTAAACCTGCCAGCTCAACTTAGAAATAAATTCAAAACCAATCTGGACAACAAAAACAACTCAGTGTGTCATGGGTGTCCTGTTGTGGTACCTTGCTGCTGTTAGATCCCTAGCAAGGGTGGATGGGCTGATGGTAGATGGGACAAGCTAGCCTTGAGATGTTTTATCATAGGAGTGTGACTGAGCAAGCAGAAAAGTGCTTCTTGATACTGCTCTTATTTCTGCATCTCCCTCTCTGGGTAGTGGGGACACAAGCTGACTGTTGGCATCAATTTTGCTGCAGGAGGGTTCCCCCACTGTTTGTTGCCACATCCACACCCCATTCTTGGTTGCCAGAACTGATTTATGATGTGGTGAGTTATTTTTGCTGAAAACAGAGGTATTTCTGCTAGGAAGAGAAAATAGATCTAAGTCCTGCCTCACAAAAGCAGATAAGGATCTATCTCCGTTTGAAATTAGGGGCTGCTTTAGAAGCCTAAAGCAGGTCATCATTCTCTCATAAAAACTATGTGGAAAGAAGAAAAAGTCTCCTCCCATATCCCCTGGATAGAGATGCAACACAGAAGGGGAGGCTTGCTTTCCTCTTTACCATCCTGCCTGAGCTCAAGGCCAGGTTTCCCCTGAGAAGAGGCACAATCCACCGTACTCTGTTTCCACCAGCAAGACTTCTCTTGCGGAAGCCCTTCCACTTGTTGTAGATAATAAAATATTTATTTGCCCAGAGATTTGGACCTCTCTTCCTTATTTCACATTAGTGTGCTAATCGCTGGCAGCAGAGTAAGTCTCTCTCCCCCTCATCATGCGCGGGTGCTCTCCTCCTTCACTTCAATGGATATTTATTTTTCATATAAAGTAGACTAACTGGAAAAACAGAGTATCTGATTACCTGGGGGCAGTGCACTGTGCTGAAATGATGTGCAGCGAGCAGGCAAAGAGTTTGAAGGGTGGTCTCTGCTTCCTATTTTAAATGGTGTGGTTGCCATGGGGTAAAACAAGATACCTCTATGGCTCAGCAGCCTTCTTAACCCAAATACAGTGGGCATCTAAATAGTTTAAAATTTAACTCTGGAAGGACTTGCTTTAATGTAAAGTTCAATCCCTTGATAAGACCGAAGTCACAGTGTCTAATATCAAATTTTTTTCCTTAAAAATAGCATGGAGCTTAGGGATGATGAAAGCCCAAAGCCAAAAGCACCACCTTATCTCACTCAGCTTAGATGATGCCTCTTTTCTGACTCTGACCTCTTTGTGGGGAATTCAATGATTTTGTTTGAGAATTTCTCTCATTGAATTCTTGAGTCAAAGACTGAAGAAAAAAAATAAAGTACTCAAGGATCATTCTGAAATTGCTTGTCATTTGTGATCTTGAAAATAAACAGAAAATTCACTGTATCATTAATTCTGTATTCTCCTTTATATCAAATAATCCTGAAATTCTCATATGACCACTTACATGAGTGGACAATTACAAATTTAAGCACGAAGATCAGAGTTTGTCTCTTAAAAAATCTTTCAAACTTTGACAGAAGGCAAGTCCTACCCCTTACCACCCTTCCCCAAAGAAATTAGCCTTTGCAACTACTTTGAAAGTTGGCTGTACCTACAATGTTACTGAGAGTATTTTTCCAACATAGCAAGAAAAATTGTCATGACAACATATTATTAATAACTAAACCTGCTGCTGTTCTTCCTCTGTGGCACCAAAATGCTAGAAACTACTTAAAGCAGGAAAGATAATAATCTGTTTAATAAACATGTTTAATTGTGGAAGACAGAGCTTCTAGACGCTTTCTAGTTGAAGAATCACATAATTTGTATTAAAAAAAAAAAAAAAAGACAAAAGTACCTTCGGAAAATAAGTAAATAAGTTCATTTATTTTTGTCAAGCTCTTTTGTTTCAATATTTGTGAATGGGAGAAAACACATATTGAAAAATTTATGTTTATTTTTGCAGTGTGCCTCTGACCAGGACTGGAGTGCTGGCTCCTGGGCTGGATAGTGAAGATTGTGTGTTTTGAGCACCCAGATGCTTTGGTGATGAGAATTTCTGAGGTTTTTTACTTCAGTGACTGGTTCCAACACAGCCCTGGTGCACAACCACCCACCTGTGACAGCTGCTCTCCATAAACCAGTTGCTACCTCAGACATGACCAACACTGGGATTGGCTCAGCTAAAGCTCCACAATCTGGATCGGCTGTAAGGCGTTTCTTTTCAGAGTAGAACGTCAAAGCCACGACTCCTGTTAATGACTGACCACCTGCGCAAACCTCACCTCACCTTGGTCTCTGCCCCAGGAAATGGGCTGATGGCCACCTGCAGCTGCAGCCTCTACCCTGCACAGGGCATGAGGGCACCGCCTCCTGTGTGAGCCATCGTCTGGTAGCTGCAGCAGTCAGGTGGGGCTTACACAGGGCTTCTCCCCACACCAGGCACCCTTTCAGAGTCGGACTGAAGCAGGCTGGTAGGGTGAGACAGCAGTTTGCACAGATATCGTTCAACCTGCACCTAGATTGTGACTGAATATATGCCCTCGGGTCTACAGAGAGCAATATACAGCCTTTCTTTTAAAAAATGTGTTCTATTGGAAAGCGTTTAATGTTGTACTAAGCCAGTAACTGGGTGTGTCTGTTGAAACTCTGAGTCATTTCTCAAGTCCACTCCAAAGCCAATTTGAGTCCTAACGGGCAAAGGAGCAGTTAAGCAATTACTGCACACTGCAGTCCACACTGCTGATAAAAGACAAGGGCTCAGGTTGTCAAAGCTCAGAGAAGTGTCCATCCCCATTTTTATGCTAATCACCAGGGCTAAGGTTTTAATTCACACCCTTGTCAATTTTGTTGCAATAGGATGTAAAATAAAATTAGATACAGATTCATTTCAGTCAATCCGAGTTATAATTATTGGTCAAAAGTCACAACGCCAGACATATTTATTGTTGGTTATCTCAGTAATCTTTAACCTTCCATGGCAAAAGATCTCCAAAGAGAAATAGAAAACAAACAAAGGTTGGGCATTAAAATGTAATGACTCAACTGAACCTGCACTAGCCTAAGACTGTTTTCTCTTCTTTTGTTTTAAATGTCCTCCCAAGAATAAAAAGCCAGCTTGACATCTGTATCAGGACACAAGGGTTAACTTCATTGTGAACTTGTCCTTGCAGCATCTGTGGAAAGTGTTAGATTCCCTGAAATTGGTCTTGGCCAATCAAAACCCAAAGCATCCCCTACCACTGTGTGATAATTTCACACAATGCTTAAAACTCTGATTTGAACTGATGATGTTCATTAAGCCTGTGCATAAACTCCAGCCTCTTTGTTAGGTACTGAAAGGGTAGATCAGATACCGTGCAAAAAAGCTCTGAAAAAGTGCATATCACTGTACTGAATTCATATGCCACTTGCTATTAAGTGCACCAGAGCACATAAGGTATGTTCGGAGAGAGATCACTCACCTATTCTTTAAATATGCAAGCGGAATCATGAAATGTCACTGGCACAAACTGAATTAGACAGCACTCTGCCAGCAAGGCAGATGAGCGTTTAAGGCTCTAAGGAGACCTGGGTTCAAACCTCAGCACTGACTTTCCGTTTGACCACATGTCAATTAATTACTCAGATAATCTTTGCAAAGTGATGTGAGACCTTTGAGAGAAGGATCGTGAAAAAGCCAGGTGATACACAGTTTTGTTAATCTCTGGTGTGGCTAAACATAATACTGAAAATAAAGAGCTGTGTGAAAACAAGATTTCATTTCACAAAGATTAATTTCAGTTTGATCTGCAAAGGAATTATACAATCATGTTTTGGTTTGGCTTTTGGGGTTCAAAAAAAGCCGGTGCTGGCCGTAATACTGATAATCAATAGGACTATTGAGACACTTCCAAAGGTGTTCAAACCCTCTGATGAACCGAGTCTGTGGCTCACAAATTTGCAGGAAGGGAGGGAATGTGTGTTGGCTGTTGGGATTTTTTTGTTGTTGTTATTCTTTTGTAGTTTTAGCGGCTTTTGAGGTTTTTTAGGGGGTGGTGTTTTTTGGTTTGTGTTGTTGGAATTTGGGTTTTTTCTTGGAAAGAATCGTCTACTTTCAGCTGGTTTTAAATTGACACCATGAGAGAGTACTTTTGGCAGATTTTTTTAGTCCAAACCTGTGAGTCCTCCTAGCTCCTAAACAGTGTGGAAATAGTTTTAGAAATTCAGGCAGATTAGAGAGAGAAAGAGAGAAAAGGAGCGTACAAGAGAAAGAAAGAGAGAAGTTTCTCAAAGGGCTAGCAAATCTCAGCAACCTTTTGACAAACGTGGTCTGAGTTCCAAGCTTGCAATGAAACCTGAAGCCAGGCAAGTTTCTTGTGATTTGGGGCTCTGCTATGAACATTTTGCACAGCTCTAGCTAAAAGGATCTGTCCTGCTGTGCTGCACTCTGTGCCCTGTGTGCAGTGCATTTGTCACTGTGCAGAACAGAGGAGGGGAGTACAGATCAAAGGCGTCAGAGAAAGATGGGTTCAGCAGCATTCGAGGATCAAGGTGCCCCTTAAAGTTTTTGTGGTTTTCTGTTTGTTGTTAAATATTTTTATTTGGGGGCATATGAGGGGGGAGATGCAGAGAGAACTCTTCAGCCCCCTAGTTCTGTGTGCTGCTGATCATTTCTGCCTGTAGCACACTGAGCCTTGTCAGTTAATGCCTTAGCACCCACATAGGAGCACATTTGTGATCTTCATATACAGAAAATCAATCTTATTCCTTTCCAGAAACCCTTGTCTGCTGGAGCAGACCAGCTCTAGAAACCCACTTCTAAATCAGTGTTTGTGATGCTGCAAAGGAAGGATTTGGATTAATTTCTGTTGCCCTGCTTAGGTGCAGAGATCTTCAGGCATTCAGAAACATCACCTGCAAATCTTCCTGACAGTACAATTTTGCCTGTAGCTATGAGGTTCAATCACACACAACACGTCTTCCTTCTAGTCTCACTGCTCTTAGAACAGTGGTGGGCACGTTTTCTGTTTGCATTAAGCCTAGTACATAGAGCCAGCATTTGGCATTGTGTGTAAGTCTATCATTACCTTTGTTCATATTGACATCAAAAACTTCCTTCATCTGTGTGTCTATGAGCTTGGTGAAGCCTCTCTATCAATCAGTCAAACAACCAGGCAATCAATCAATGTACAAGTATCTGAAGCTAAATACAACAAGAGAGCATGTCAGGCAGATACCTGGCTTCTAATTAGGTCTAGGTATTATTCTAATTTCTCTGACTTGTTCTGTACTTCACAGGACCTGGGGATGTATTTTGTCATTAACATGTCAATAAAACAATACAAATGAGGCTGGAGGGAAATATCAGCTCCCTGCACCACAGTGTCAGCCCTGGTCTCTGATGCATTCTTTTGCTGGGGGGCGGGAGGGGGAAATGCACTTTCAGATGTAGTTGATCAAAGAAATATCATATACAATAGATTTTCTTTTCTTCACTGCAGTGGCTGGGTGGCCCATTGCGATTGATTGAATTTTATGAATTAAGTGAATAAGTGAACACACAATGACAAGGAGGTTGTGTTACAAAAGCTAGGATGCCAGATTCCCTTAAGCCAATGTCATTTGGGAGTAATCCCACTGACAGCAATGGAGTTACACTAGATTTCTTCTGAGGCGGCTTGGATCTGGCCTGCCTTGTTTTTTTGATTGCTGTAATTTAGTTTAATTATTTATGCTAACCCTTTGTGCCATACTTTAAGTGTGCTATGATATATTTTCTCAAGGTAGAGAAAATTTAGTAATATAGGTCATTACTGCAACATTAATGCTATTAAATCTTTGGAGAGAAGAGATCCCACTGTTGGCAGTGTGAAAATTATGAGGTATGTAGATTAGCATAGAGTAAGATAAAAACATTCAGCTGTAAAAGCAGGGGGAAAACAACAATTCCCCTTCACTTCTCATGGTATTTGGAAATAGCAAAATCATCTTATTTCTATTTTCTGTAATGTGATATTTGCAAAATAGAACAAAAAAATTAAGGAAGAAATTTTAGGGGTCCTGGATACATATGTCTGGAATTAAGAGTATCCATCTAACAACTCTTTCACAACAATGTACTTTCCCTCACCCTTGTAAATTTCTCCACTCATGATAATGAAAAAGAAAAGCATATGAGAAATAATAGCTTTGATGACTACAGAGCCTGGATAAACAGAATTATTTTGCTTAGCAAATTATCATTCTCTATTTTTATGTGGTTGCATAATTCAGATAAGTTTAAGGAAGAGCTGTTCTGTTCATGAGATTTAAGGATTGTTTAATGCATGAATGAGCTGCTGCCATCTTCTGACTTTTCTGAGTTCTGCAAATTAAAAAAAAAATTCTACTGTAATCAAGTGCCCTGGGGAAAATACTTGTAGTATTAGAACTTGGAGGCTCCTAGGGTTTCTCTAATAATTTTTAAATACGATGAAGTGTTTCGGGTAACTTTTACAAACAAATAAAGAAAGACTAGAATTGGAGTTTGGATACATTGGTGGATTACCATGAAGAGAAGGAAATGAAAGCACTTTGCCTGAATAATGCTCTTTCTCACAAAGTTAGACCCTAATTTGCTTCTCTACAGCAATATGGACAACTCTACTTAACCACTGTCCATGTGTAAATGGGGCGAAAACATGACTTAAGGAGCTGAAGGTGATACTGAGATTAGGATGCCATTTGTCAATTCGTCTTCTAAGGGAAGGATCAAACTTCACCTTCCGAAAAAAAAGAGTGAGCAAATGAAATGTCTGGCTGAAAAAAGCCTTGAATTTAAGCAATTCAAGTGTAAATTTTTCACATGAGTCTTCAGTTTTACAAGAGACCAAGATGGAATCTCAGTTGTGAGCATCCACAGCCTTGGGGACATTTGAAATGAGGAGCCATATTCTGCACTTTGAGTCCTTTTGAATATCAGTGCCCTTTCTGCTGTTATTGTTTTGAGGTTTTCTTGATGCAATGTTTGCTCACAGAGGTTGGATATATAACCCTATTCATTTATCAGCCTCAGGAAAATTCAGAAAAATTCTTTTAAGTTCATTGTGAGAAATAAAGATATTGTGGGCTACTTTGAGTGAACTGTGACTAGTGCCTGGCATATTAATTGCTTCTGGATTGCCTTCTTCCTTATGGACCCTTCTCAGGTAGCATTGCTGGAAGAGAGGCTCTGTGCTGAGTCTGAAAACTGGCTATCCACATGTTTCAGGAAGAGATATGAAGATATGTCTGGGGAGAAAACAGATTTTGAGAAAGAAACCTTAGGTCCAAGAGAGGTCATTTTTGTCCCCTTCCTCTCACTTGTGCTCAGCACCAGCCATTCTGATTGTTTACAGTTTATTTTTGAGAGGTTGCTGCACTCAGCCCATAGGTCTGGGTGTCTGTACACTCATTTTGGTACCTGACAAAGTGAAGCCCCATCAGACAGACTCTACCATCACACCATCCCACCCTGACAGTGGAGGCACCCAGGCAGGGCAAGAACATTCTGCAAGCAGTCATCCTGCTCTGGGAAAAAGCCATCTGAAGAAAGTTCCCCTGGAGCTCAACATGCATCTGAAAGGGAAATGCTGTGGATAATTTAATAAATCCAGAAATTCACTGGGACTGTGCCCATAGTCCTAAAGACCAAATTACATGTCAAGAATCATAGATACAAACATTAACTAGTCCAAGAGCTTTCTTTCAATTCCCTCTGTTGGACATACCGCCGTCCTCTTTAATTGCTTTGGCTCTGAGGGAAAAGAACAAGTTGACAAAGTATGTTCTGATCTGCAAACCAATAAGAAAGAGTCAAAGGCTATAACACAACCCTCTCCCATGTGTTCCTTTCTGCTCCAGCAGCTGCCCAAATCATGTAGAGATGACATGGCTTTCAGTGGTACTCTCATACCCATCCTGGTGCATATTCTCAAGGGAGATGGGTGGACATGGAAGAGTGACTTTGCCATGTGAATAGATAGGTAGACCAGGATCCAGAGCAGGTACAGGACAGCAGGTACTAGAGGATATTTCTGTCAGGGTAGGGAGAAACCCCAGGCCAGACAGTTCCTCTGAGTGGGAAGCTTTCCATGGTCACAAGGAGAAGCAGCTCCTTGCTCCAGTGACATAGCAAAGCCCCAAAGCCTCCTGAGATGAATCTCTACCCCAGCAGCACCTGTCCCTGTCAGACCAGACCTGATCCAACGTGTCTGTTACCCACCATACCCTTTGCTCTTTAGTTAAAAAGGAGCAGAGCACCCTTCATCGTGCCTTCGTGCGGGTGGCTGGGAGCCCCTGGAGGCTTGGTGACCCGCTCTCACCCTGGCAGCCTGCACCTTCGTGCCTACACAGTATTTACAGCTCTCCGGTGCCAGCCCCACTGCCAGCTGTGAGAGTGCCAGCATGCTTCCTTTCTATTGCCTGTGGAGAGCCACGAGACGAGAAGGCTTCTGCCTGTGTGCTGAACCAGTGTTGGCTCATGAAGTACATCTGGCATCCAAAGGCCAGCTGCGCTCCATTCCATTCCTAAAATCTCGAGCTGGTGAATGAAATGAATGAAATGTAAGCGCTGCTTTATTAGCTGCTTTCATGTAGTCACCTCAGGCTGCACAGGTGTGCTGGGAGCTGTTGGGATGGGAGATGTGTGCACTCCGTACGTGGCTAAGCCATGCGGAGGCACTTCAATCTTGGAAGCACATGACAAGGAAGAGGAGAGCCTGCTCAGAGGCACCACTGACCTGGGCCTTGAGGAGGTATAAGGCTGGAATACTGACCACACCTGGCTGTCAAAAATACTCACTCTTTAGCCCTGGCTAAATTGCAGGGTGGGTAAATATACTTTATAAATTCACATTCTTTCTATATGTTCCAAAAGAAATTAGTGTCTTAGGCTTACTGCCTTAAACTGATGGCAGTTCTGCCTCAAACACCTGTACCCGGGAGGGATATCAGATCTATCGGTACGCATATTTATGACTCAGGGATGCCTGCAGATTTTCTGTGCAGCTTTGCTGTTTGGAAAAAACCCTACCAAATACCATAACATGTTTCCAAACTACCTTTGACTAGGAAAGGTGTTTCCATGATGTTATAAATCCTAACCCCAAGAATCCTTGAGGACACTTGTGCAATATTAGATGATACTGTTTAGGGACAAAAGGACAGTTTTTCCATATGCTGGTACCCCCATTTCTCCACCCCTCTTGTGCTATTAAACTTGAGATCCAAATTTTTGTCATTCTCCCCAGGAACATGCCCAGCTGCAGTTATCTCCACAGCTTGAGAAAGTGTCTTCTTGCTTGATGAGGAAAGCTCAAACTTCCCTAGGACTCCCATGAAAATTTGTCTCCACTTGCCCAAGAAATTTACCCTTTATGATACCTCCTGCATTTATTGCCTGTGAAAGAAAAAAAAATTAGATGGAAAATATGCTAAAAGTTGGTGGTTTTTTCCGAACTTCATGAGTGTTCCCTGTAAAATGTTTTGAATCATGCCCGTTGCATTAATATATGGAGCCTTCCTAAAGAAAGTTGGCGATTTGGTGATTTGCAGCCCTTGCTTGTGAGCATGCAGACTCTGGCCTGTAAAGAGCAAGCAATAGGCTTACAGCCTTGTGTGTTAAGAGCTTGCGTGCTTACTGGGCCTGTTCAGAAGCAGATGCTGCCAAGGAGAGTGCAGTGACATGTCTAACAATTACAAGTCCCAGCTTTGCTTTCCTTGTTGTCATCTCCAAGAGTAATTCTGATACAAGGACAAATTCTCTCCCCTGCTGAAGAAAAAAAAAATTAAATAGCTCTCAAGTTTATCTGTTTTGCTTTCTTATCAAACTCCCATTCCCGTTCACCCAGAGGAAAAAAATTAAATTTCTACTTTCTCTGCTAAGAATGGAAAAATGGCTGGTCTTTAATCTTTAACCCAAGAGGCAGCTGCTTTCCAAACACAGTAGAGTTGCTGCCACATCTATCTGCAAACTGCTTGTCCTGAACCTTAGTGCTTAGGCTATTCTGGGTGCTCAGGATCCTGTCAGTGAAGAGTGAGAGTGAGAAGACTGACACAGCTGCTCCATTGCACAAACTCTCTGACCCAGCTACAGACTGACAGAGGTTTCATGGGAGAAAGCTCTTTGCCCCACTGTGTTTGCACATAGAGGTGGGAGGTGGCACAGAGCACATACTTTTAGTGCAGAATTCATTTGGTGACACTTTAGGGATTGCTATGAATAAATGCTAATTCAAAATTGCCAAAGTAGTAAAACCGGAAAATGAAGAGACATTGCACAGCACAGCAGGAAATTTTTCAAGTGCTCAATTGCTTATTCTGTTCCCTGAGAAAGTCCTTTACTGAAAGGGAGGTTAACTTACATGTGATTGAATAACCCTGGGTGATGTGTGTGTGTATATATATATATATGTGTGTGTGTGTATGTGCTATAAATAAAGACCTCAGTGATGAATATGTGTTTCTTTTTCCAGAAGATATTCCACAGTTGATGTCTCTTTTCACAGATCCCACCTACACCATAGTGTCACTCATTTATTTACCTCCATTTGGAATAAATGTGCATTCGGAATATCTTCAAACACAACTTGTATAGAAGGTCGTCCAGCAGACACAGACTGAACGTTAGTTGTAATTATTTGGGTTTGATGACTACAACTCAATTAGTGTATTAAGTGTTGTGGAAAGTGGAAAGGAATTCCACACTCTCAAGCACAAAGTACTTGAGTAGAACTGGCTTGAACCTACATGGTGCAGCGTTGGTGTTAGAAGTGTGTTGAGTCAAATTTAATTCTTGCCTTTGAAATCCAGAGAAATTCAGGTTTTACCCACCCTCACTTTCCATGGAAGAGAGCAAAAGTGTATTAAGGTTCTGACTAGTATCTCTCACGGACATTTCGTTCTAGAATAAATTAAACCATCTTTTCAGCTCAAGGATTTCTTCCTTTGTAATGCTGGTAAGAAGACAGCAAAGAGTTGCATGGTGCCCTGGCAGCAGAGGACCACCTTGCTCTTGATGGCCTTGGCTCTGTCTTCCGTGTCAGTCTCTTTTCAGTGTGGTTTCAGTCTTAGAACAGCAAAAGCCAGGGAGCCCAAGGCTCAGAGCTGCTAGCCATTCTTTATCTAGGAGGTTGAAATAATAGTCTGGATTTTTGGGGGAGCAGTTTGTTGAGAAAATATCTGAGGCTTGACATTGCCCTTGATGTTTGTCCATCAGAAAACTAAAGATCATGGAAGACAATTTATTTTAGATAATCTGTGCACTGCTGTAGAGTTTCATACCAACTGTGTTGTCTTGACTGGTCGTTTAACTAGACTTAAGATCCATTCTATAAATTGATGTGTCAAAGGATGTGGGGGGAGACTGTAAACAACGAAAGTGGTAGCCTTGGACCAGCCAACTTACTTGCAGTTCTCCAGCTTTCCTGGAGTTTCACAGTCCTCTGGGTGGGCAAAGTGATCTGCTTACCAATGACCCCAAACCGATTGTGAAAAGAAACAACAGGACTAAAATGCTTTATGCACATGGGAAATAATTAGGGTATTAGAAATTGTTCTCTATGTGTTACCGTTGAATAATTCCTCCCCCTCAATTTTCAGTGTGCAGGGCAGACAGTAGGTGTAAAAGAAAGCCAGTGGTTAAGGGGTTTTTATGTTAGTGTTTGCTTTCAAATTGCAGTCTGAAATGTTTCTTTAATTAAATCCAAAAGAAGGAAGTTGCATTGCTGATGTCCCTAGAGATGCTTCTGGTTGATACAAAGGCAGTACAAGCCTTGTGACCTCTTCAGAGCTAACTTTCAGGCACCATCCCTGTCTTATATGGCTGGACACAGACACAGCTGTGAAGTAAATATCAAAATGTTGTGGAGCTCCTGCTGTTCAGGCAAAGAGCCACACAGAACACTGTCTTTTTAAGGATAAAATCAGCCTTAAATTCAAGCAAATGTAGCAGTGCATTACTGAAACTTTTAGCTCTTTTCTGTCTGCGCCATCTTCTGCCACCTACTTTGTGTCTCCCTAAAGGCATCACCACTCCTTTCCTGGCATTCTACGACTGCCTTCTATCACTTTCAGAATTTCTCTCCTGATCCTGACCAGCACTGGAGTGGCAGAGTTATAAACTGAGTGAGTTTCAGTGCTGGGAAACCACCTGAGAAACAACAGGGCTTCTGACAGCATAAAAAGTAGAAAAAGTGGCTATTTTCAGATTAATTTTGCAGTCCCTGTTGTTGCAGGCCAAAGCTACTTGGACAGCCCACATAGCCATCTGTGTTTCACACTCCTTACCTGAACTGAACTGTCATTATTTTATTTCAGGCTTATCATTAGCTTTGAACAGAACTTTGTCAGTTCTAGGAAGGGAAGGCAGGGACGTAGCTGTTGGCCGAGTCTGTCTTCCAACTACCTTCAACAGAAAGGGTGAACCTGTCAGGGGCTGAGTTGCCTCAAGGTATCCTGTGGCAGTTATTTGTTAGTCCTGTTACCACTGACCTGCTGACAGTGACTCTGGCTCCTGGTTATGGCCATACAGAATCTGTAAATTAGGGGCTGGAGTCTCAGAGACGATGATTGTTTTGCAAAGAGACAGCTCCCTGAGTATGTGTTCGCACACACGTTTGTGATTTTAGTGTGAAGGCTTTCCCTGCCCATCATTCCTACAGATGATGAACCACAGTTGTCAATGAATCTCTCAAAGATCAGAAATTAATCTTTCAGAGACCTGCTCTGGGACCTTCTGTATTAGAAGAGAATTTACAAAAGAATACATTACAAGAACTTACAGCCAGCTGTGGCTTGCAAGGGATCACACTTTAAAAGCAAAACTATTGTTTAATGGTGCCAAAATTCATTGATTCTTGCAAAGTCTCAGACCTTCTTCCTGCAGCACATTCATTCTTAAATATCATACTCCATCCATGCAGCCAAATTTGGTATTTACATGACGAACACTGCAAACCAATGTTCCTTAATATAGTTGCAGCCTTGTGATAGGATTATTTCCCTTGTGAAAATGCAGAATATCAAGTCCGTTAAAAGATATGTGAAGTATGGCAGCTACACAGTAGTTTTATAAGACTAAGGGAGAAAATGATGCCTTGCTATGCTGAGTTGAGGCCTTTTCTAATTTTTGACAGTTTACATTTCCAATCTATCTGGTAAAAATCCTCTTTGGTTAGCACCACAGGAGCAAATTCAACTCTCAGCAATGTGGGTGTACATTTGGAGTAATTCCATTCTGAACAGCAGAGATATTTCAGATGTGCTCTAGTCCCACTGGTACATGGGTGACATGATGGAAAAAGACTGAGAGGAATCCAGCTCATGGAATTATGATTACCAATGGCTTGACCGCTGCATGTGTTTATCCCCAGGGGAATTACAACTGGTGAAGTGAGGGACATATCCTATAAGAAGAAAGAGCCTTGTTTCAGACTCGTTTTGTAAGAAGAAATCTGAAACAGAGACCTTGTTCAGAGAAATACAACACTGTCTAGCAGAGGTTTATCCACAGGTACCACCCTGGTTGGTCGGGAGCTGGGGCACAGAGACAGAAATTGCTGCAGAGCACTGGGAGGCCACAAGCAGAGGGAGAACCAGACTCTGGTTTGGAGTAGGAGACAGGTGCATGAGCTGTATTGGGAGGAAGAACTGAGGTAAATGTAGGCGTGTACAAAACAATAGATTGGGCTCTTGCATACTGTTGGGCAAACCCTTTGCAGGACAGGAAGAGTGTATGTGTGTGTGGATCAAGAAATTATTGTTTCATGCCAAGTTTCAGGCTGCCATTAAGCTAAGTTTCCATCCCTCTCCCAAAACAGATTAACCAGAGGGTAATGCAACTTCCCACTGGCCAGGGCTGGATTCCGCAAGCCCATCCATCACAGCAGCCACTGGCTTCCACAGGAAACCATAGAGGCAGCATGCCTGTGTTTTAGGGAGGTGAGGAGAGATGTTTATCTGGAAGGGAGCCAAGGCCAGCAGCTCCATGACAGGTGTCTCCACCTTCCCCATTCCTCCCCTTCTCTTGCTGTGTATCTGCTTATCAGTCAAGCTGTGATTTTTCCTTTGCAGACAGGACTGGAGTGGGATGTTGCTGTGTGCCCTCTCCAGCTTCTGGTAGCTTCCTCTCATTACTGCCACATTTCTAAGGTTTTTGTGACTTTTGTCCAAGCCCAGCAGCTGGATTTTGGCAGCCTTCCAGGCACTTCCACTAATGTAACTCAAAGTTACGGCAGGTTTTCTCAGGAGTTTCAGGTTGCTGCCAGACTCTTAGGGATGCTTGCTTTTCCTAGCTCCCCTTCTCAAAGGCTTTAGCTTTAATTCTGGTTAGTTTACATCTCTGGAGTCATTAGATGTGGGACCTGTGTGCTTCTCCCTGATTATGTATCACACCAACATTTCATCAGAGCAAGGCACAGCTCTGGTGATGAATGACACAGGAGCATCATCAGTCAGCTGGTGCAATAATGATGCATTAGCGTAATATGCCTTCAGGATGGAGTCGTACTGATGATGTATTTTCAAAAAGATGGAGTCCCAGAGAAAAGAAACAGTCTTAAGCTAATTCAGTATGAACTTGGCCATCGAGAGCACAGTGTGCAGCTGATTGGGATAAGAAGGATGACTTTACATTACCCACTCTGACCCTGATCCTTTCTTTTTCCCTTTTAATCTTTCTTCTTTGCTCCCTCCTCACTTCTCTCCTCCACCAGCACTTTTCCCCTCTTACTCTTTGTTCCTTTCTCTTCTTTCTTTTTCTTTTTTTTCTGTTTGGGGTTTTTTTCACACTGGTGACTCTCATGGCCACTGGCTTTATTCATATATTCCTGTCTCTCACAGTCTGACCTTGTGTCATACTGTATAACTTAATATTATCCCACTAGAAACTTTTTCCCCTCTCTGAGTGAGATAATATTAAGGTGACCTGTAAGTGCAATAGATAAAAATCTCCAGGCCATCTAGGCAGTGACATTAAAAATCATCACAACCCTTAAGTGATGGAGGGGGGCAAATCTTATGGGATCTTTCCTTGGCAAAGGCAGCAAATGTGGGCTGAGGAGTGGCTACCCCTGGGATTTCTCATAGCCTTCAGCTTCTGGAAGATGAGAAGTGTGTTAACCCATTCACACAGCTAACAATATTAAAACAACAAACAGTGCTCAATCAAACCCAGATTGTCATCTTTCACTGGATAAAAAAGGTAACCTTTCTAATAAACATTTCAACTAATAAAGACTACAAAAGTAATTAGACTATTAGCTTGCCTCTGACACCAAGATATTCATTTGAAAGTAACTTTCCTTCAGTGTTTAGACCGAGACAATTGAATGACGGGAAGATATTATACCAAGATGAAACATAAATAAAATTGGCTTCAGTCTCGTCTGGAATTCAGGCTATACATGGAACTCAGATAATGCCCTCAGCCTAGTCCTGACATGTTGTTAGCATCCACCTCAAGAACAGATGAATTCTAGGAATCTGATCTTTCAACACTCTCAAATGTATATCCTGTGAAATAAAGCATTTTGCAATACCTCGCAATACCAAAGAATTTGGTAAAAAATATGCACCATGGAAAATACAAAAGACTTTTTGTGACATTTACAGTTATTTTCAATATGTATTTTTACTGTATCTCTTTATTGATTATCACTGGCTTTTACTTAAATTACATTATACTCAGATATTCCAATCAGGACAGAGCAATCCGTTTTAAAAGTACCAAGGCACCTACACTTAAGAAGGCAATTCTTGCTAGGCCACTTACTCACTATATCCTGCACAGTGCAGAATTCCTCTTTATGTTTAGAGTGAGTTAAAAATCCTCTGAAAAATGCAGGGGCTTGTAGCCCTGGTGGTTGAAATCATCTGTTTATTCATGTATAACTCAGGCACATCAGTGTGCCTCAGCACTGAGCTGAACTGACACAACAAGTGTTGATTTTCCATGTGTAGCTTGTGGCCTAACTGTTATAAAAGCTACTAAGCAGGTCAGCTGTGGAGACATGCAGAAAACGGACTGTAGCCCCCTGTGCTCATTTCCCATAGCCTGCCATGCTCAGTGCAGGCAGGACCAGGAAGCAGTGACCTGCAAGCTTGGTGTACTTCTGCTCTTGTTGCTCCAAATTCATTTTCAGCTAAATTGTTCAGGTGGGAAACTGTAGTATGTCTGGAATGGATGTCTAGCTTTTCATTTGCTTCCAGCATGAGCTAATTCATCCTCAGCTCATCCAGATGGAAAACCAGGTCGTTTTATTCCCATTTTACAGGTAGCGAAATTGAAGTAAATTTAATTGACATATTCCGAGTCATAAAAAGAAGGAAGAGCATGGGTAGCTTAGAAGTAGGAGTCTGCTATTCTAAAGCACCAGTTCTGCTTCAGCCCAGGAAAGCCAATTCTGCATTAACTTTTACCTCTTCTGAAATACAACTTCTAAATATCTATTCACCAAGTATCAGCATGAATAACCTTGCAGTTCTTTGATGTTCTTTTCCCATAAACTGCCATGAGTTTCTCTACCAGTGTTAGGTCATAAAGGTTTGGCTTGCACAATAAATGCTGCCAGAGAGATGATCTCTGTTGCTCTCTAGCACCAAAGCTCTAATTGGCTGGTGAGATTGATTAACATGTGAAGCGAAGCTAAGGTCTTTAATCAATCTTAGAAGTCATTTATTGAGAGTATATAACAAAGCCATAAAGGTTGTTGCAAATGACATATTTTAATATTAAAACCAGAATCTTCTGCCTTTGTAGAGGTTTGAATATGCTTTTTCTCCACCTGATTGTAATAAATTAAGATTAAAACTAAACAAGTACAAAATAAAAGGATGATTCAGGAATGTAAGCCTCTTTATCACTAGTCAGTAATATCCATAGCACTGGAATTCCTTGCCCCAGAATGCCTCAGAGCCCAGCCCAAGGTTGATTCACCCCAGCTAACACCTGCTATCACTCCAAAGTGGTTACTTATCACCATGTCTGATCTTTATGAGAAATTGGAAAACACTATGCACACTATTCTCATTCCTCTCTTTGTAGAAGTAAGGTTGAATAAAGTATAGGTGGTTGCATGAAATGTCAGTCTCAATGTGTAAAGATGGAATATGCTGATCCCCTGCTCTGCAAGGCAGAAGAGATCATTTATCCTGCATAGATATCAGATTCAGAATGGATCCTTGGGGAAGGTTGGGGGTTGTAAAGATAAACCTGTTCCTAAATCTGAAAGCTCAGCCTGAGACTACAGTTCTAAGTAACGAAGGGATATGCCAAGACATTGCATAAGCATCTGACAGCTTGCTAGCTGGATGAAACAGAGAGAAACACCTCTTGGGTGATCTAACATATAGATACTTGTAATTATGTTTTTCTATTTCTGTCCACCTGTCTTGAAATTGAGTAACTACGCTGTTAAATTTGGATTGCAATAAAACCAGTCTCCTTCGCATTTACGTTAACATTTGCCTTATATTCAAAGAGACTTTAGAGTAAGTGAAAGTCATCCCACTGAAAGAACTTAACAAACCTCAAAACAGGGTCCTGGACAAACACCTAGAACTACTTCATAGGCACAGCTGTACAAGACTACTTAGTGACTTGTAGTTCAGGTCCTCAAGGACACCCAAAAGAGATGTTCATTGCCCCTTTGGGCCCAGGAGTTTCTCCAAAGGGCCAGTGCAGAAAGCAATAGCCAGAACTGGAATTTACTGTTCGTTATCATTTTTCCAAATATCACATTTTCAGTCTTGCTCTCACTGCAGATTTATTACCACAGAGTTTTTTGTTTGTTCAGCTACTCTTCAGCTTCTTTTCAGTCACCTCAGGTGAAATGAAAGGCCAGTCACATTCAGGATCTAGCAAAACTGTCATAACAAGGATTTCCAGAGTGGTTCAGACTAAGCCTGAATTCAGATAATATAAAACAGGGAGCAGCCAAGTATGATTTTCACATATCTCACAAAGATAAAGGTATTTAATTCCATAAAAATTGCCATCTACATTTTCAGATAAGGAAAATGAGGCAGAGAGAAATATATCTCTTTTTTCTCCTGTACCAGACAAAACAGCAAAGGGAAACCAAATTTCTGAAATCCAATTCAAAAAAATTCACTGTGAGACCAACTTCCATTTTCTTTTTTTTTACTGTCACAGTCATTGACATGTAGAAGCAGGAACTCTAAATACATGTCCTCAGCACTGAAGCCATGTGCATAAGAAGTGAGGATTTCCATGGGCAGTTGAGTGATCTGGTACAACACCAGTTAAGTAAAAGACTCTGCTGTTGATGGCCAGAAAAACGGTGCTTGGCCTAAGAAGAGTAAAACCCATATATTTTGTTTCTCTGACCAACGTGAAATTCTCCTATAAAA
>VZRN01002763.1:545693-645646 GCA_013397935.1 Dasyornis broadbenti | reverse complement strand
AAAAAACAAACCTAAAAAAAAAAAAAAAGGAAAAGGCTAGCAATGGATAAGAAAGGAGAAGTGCAGTTTTGTTTCTAATGATGGAGTCTGAACGACCCTTAATGACCTCCTCCCATCTTCGGGCTCTCAGTGCCCTGAAGAGCAACAGATGCGCAGCTGGTAAGGCTAAATCAGGCCTGACAGCACAGCAAGACGGCTGGGGAAAAGAACATTTTTTTTTTTCAGATATTAAGTCTGGTATTCTGCCTTTTATTGTGCAGGAGTGTCCTAATGAGGGAAGTGTGCATATAGAAATTAGAGATGGGAAAGGCTATCAGGTCATCATGTCCATCCTCCTACAATGAGAGAGGTTCTGAAAGAAATATAGCATTAATGTGGGGCCAAAGAACAGAAGAAAAGTCAGGAATGAAGTCAAATAAGTTCCAAAAGCATTAGTGGCTGTTGTAGGTAACATAAGTTAATAAATAACATTAAAGCAGATGTGAACATTAATTGGCCATTCAGATGGGTGTGCATGATTATTAGTTACTAATGACAGACAAGTTCTAATATATCCTGCCCATGTCCACAGTAAAAGCCAAAAAGAGTCCTTGTTCAATAGGATAATGAGGCAGTCAATGGATGATCCAGCTATTTGACCTGTATTTTTAGTGCATTTAAATAGAATAACTAAAATATGTTAACAACAGCTGATTTCCAGCAAGTAAAGAGAAAAAGAGAGAAAAAGGAAAATGACGTTTTTGCTGGGAAAAGGGCTGGAAGCATTACTTCAAAGTTTATACTATGCTTAAGAGTGGCAGGAAGGATGGTGGAGAGGTTGTGTCACACAAAACACTGCACTCTGAGAACCTCTATCACCACAAAACACTGGTTGCAAATCTCGCCATGGAAGAACTATATCCTGATCTAGCTCTTTTTGCCAGCGTTCACTGCAAGCCAGTGCTACCTGTCATGAAACAGGGGGCTGTTGGTTGCTTTAGTTTAGTTGTGTTCTCTGTGCTGGAACCATCCTCAAACCTCCATGACAGTGGCTCTATCATGAGCGGAGAACTATTTGTGAGAACTGGAGAGCATTCTAGAGATCTGTTCAGCTCTTCTCAAAAACCTCCTCCATACAAAGAATAAAACAAAAACCCAAAACTTGGTCATAGCATTGCCTCTCCACACAGTCTGTGACTGTAGGTGACCCAGCTTTTGCAAACACACTCCCCATCCCGATGGTGTTGGAAATTCTGCATGGGGCTCCCTTGCAGAGGTGATGCTGTCACTGGCTGAGAAGCAGATTGGGAGTAACTCCATGATCCCAAAATGCTCTGTCCCAGCAGCCATCCCTGGACATGTTCTCCAAGCAGATGGTCTGACTTCCCTGGCATGCACCGTGACAGTCTGAGCACAGCAGGGCAGGATCAACTCTGCTGACACAACTGGGCTTAAGACACAGGAGAGAAAATCTCGTGGTGTGTGAGCACAGCCCGTGTCCACTGGAAGCAAATAGCATGTATATAAAATTTCTTATGTGGCTGGGCCCAGAAAAAATACACACATGAAAGAAAGGTGGAGATGGTCAGCCACTAGGAGAGGCACATAATAGTTCTGTAATGAAAAAAAATTGTTCCTACAGCTCAAGTAGACTGTCAGTCCTTTTTGCCTTCAATCTACTGGATGATGATTGCTCCTCATTCCAGTGTTTAGAAAGGGTTTGGGGGACAGGATGGGATTTAATCTCATGATTGACCTTTACAAAGTATTTACATAGCCAAATATTTAAAAGATGCATAGCACCTCTCCTGTTTGCCTATTTGTCTGGCTCGGTAAGCCCCTCCTGCAGAGCCATTTGCACCTGCAGCAGACTTGATCCCTTCCTGTCTCACTGGCCTGCCAGTGGGATGTGGGGTCTTCCTGCGATGCTGATTCACCAGGGTGATCAGGCAATGACAGTGCTGGGGTGTCTGAAGGGTGAGGTCGGTGCAGCCCAAAGCATTGGGCCTTATTCTCGGGCACCGACCTCCACTTCTGAACAAGGAGATGGAAATCTCTGCAAAGGAGGAGTTAAGGAAAGCAAATCCCTGGTAATTCCCAAGAAGCCCATCTCTATGCATCAGGATGAAAGGCCACAGACATTAAAAAGGCATTTTTAAAGAAAGCAATTAATGTCATGTGCCTTCCTCATGGGATGGCAGGTGAGGGACCAAAAAACTGTATTCCCAACCTTTTTTTTCCCAGAGATCCAAACTAGCATATTTCCCACCCTCCTGCAAGGGTTAACGAGAAGCCTTTTCCGTGCCCCTGACTTTGTGCATCCCCCTCTCTGTATTCTTGCTTCCCTTGCCGGATCTATTTGCAAATGATATCACTTGTCTGCATATTGTCACTTGCCGCCTGCCCACCCATTTATCAAGTGTCTGCAGCTCGGCACAGGCTTGCCCTGTCCTGCTTCCTCCATTGTTCCTCCTGACCCGGGGGAAGGCGCGCGTGAGCGGGGAGGGAAGCGGGAGCGCTCCCGCAGCCCCGAGCCGGCCGGGCAGAGAGCGGCGGGGCAGCTGGGAAGGGACAATGACACGGCGAGACTGACAGCTCCCCCTCCCCGGCTGGCAGTGACAGATGACCTTGCCGGGACAGCAGCCCTGGGCCTCCCCACAGACATTAGCTGCTATAATGGGCTAGACTGGACACGCCACCCTGGGAACGTAGGAGGTAGGGAAATCATCCCGGCTTGCTGGAAATAAACTCCGCCATTTACTTTCACAATAGGTTTTCCCTCAAACTCATAGACTTGTTTCTCAGTAACCCTAAAGCAAAATGATCATGGAATTTGAACACAACATTTACCAAGTCCTAATGAATAACATAATTATCACTTTATGCAAATCAAAGCTCGTTTGCATATGTGAATATTTAACTATTAAAAACAACGCTTTGATCTTGAATAAAAATATGTATATCACATAATCATAGCCTTATGGAACATGAAAACTATCTTTTTTTCTTCCTTTTTTTTTTAACTGTATAGTTTTGCTGCACTTGGGTTTGCTGTTTGAACCTTCTCGGCGGGGACTCCATCTATGGAGCTTCTTCCCCGAGGATGTCCACTGGGCTCTCTCGGTGGCTGTCATCCCAGTTGGGCACATCAGGCCTTTCTCTTCAGGCCACTTCATCACTCAGCACGGCAGCGTTCCTTCAGTTCGCTTTTTCCTTGCCCAGTAGTGTCCGCTTTGGTGGCAGAGCAAACCCTGGCTCTGGAGCCCAGGTGTGCTACACACCGCCCAGAGATATTGCCAAGAGATGGGTACTTTATACATGAATTACAGAGTAAGGGAAGAAGTCAAACTCTGCTTGCATATTTAAATCAAGCCACAGTAATGCAGATATTTCTCTTAGGGAAAGATTACCAGGGATCACAGAGGAAGCACGAGTCTTTCACGGGAGATTTCCCCACTGAAAGCTTTGAACCTGGCTCACAGAATAGCCTTGTGAAGGAATACTTTGAGCCAAGGATCTAGAAGCATCCGAGTGCCCAACACCCACAGATATCGTCTTGAAATTGCTAAGAAGCATCTCTGAAGGTTCAAGACATTCACTGTGATATGTCGAATTATAGACCTCCTGTTTTCTTATACTGGAGCTATTATCACTAGTTGTTGTCCTGTGTTATGTTTCACTAAAAACAAAAATTAGATTTTTTTAAAAAAACCCTCCACTTTACCAAATAACCCCTTGTCTGCAAAGTTATTCATAGATTATTAAAGTAAGTGAACTAATAATGTGTAACTGGTCACCTAAAATTCCCCCAAAGGCTGTCATTGATTATGGCCCCTGATCAACAACGTTATTTAGTAATGTGCCTACCTAATTGGGGTGGGTAAGGAATATCAGGCTATTGATTGCCTGATTGATTGCTATTGCTTTTACTTCTGTCCAATGGCTTGATATGCTTCCCTAGGGATATAAAAGTGTGGCCCCTCCCGCACCGGTAGAGACATCCCTTCCCTGCTCCCCACCCCATCATTCCCTCCCAGCTCCAGGCTATCAGTTATCGCCCTGCCCTGCCCTGCCCTGCCTGCGGTAATCCTGTGTGCTAAGGGAGCCAGGCAGGGACAAAAAGTATGTCCTTGACACCAAATTAGTGAGGATGAAGGTGTTCACTTAGGGGGAAAAAAAATTTGTTCCAACTCTGAGCTCCAACCCCTGCTTGAGAATTCTGCCCTAACGAAGTTTTTGCTGGAGCAAGCCTTGCTACACTTTTCTCTCTCTTCCAGGTAATATTGCCTGGGATAAAAAAAAGTCACACTCAAATTCTTTTTTTTTTTTTTTTTTTTAAATCTAGCATTTGATGAAAACAGTGTCCTTTTGCAGGACTGTCTGAAGGGCACCCTCCTGACCACACCGTGAGGGTCTGTGGGCTCAAATGCTTTTCCATCTCTCCAAAAACTGAACGTGGGTCATTCCCATCCTGGCGGAGCACAGTAACCGCTGAGCTGTTGCAAAAACTGGGAGTGGTGAAGAAGGAAACAGGTGGTAGCACTTGCACCTCTTCTGATATTTTGTAAGCAAAGGCTGCTGTAAAAATTTAACTCCAGGACTGCTTATAGTGCCATGATTCCCAGTTGGACTTCAGTGACTTTAAAGTCTGCGCTGTTTAGAATTTGAGTGTTGGTTTGAACTTTGCAGTTTGGGCTTCAGTCTAGCAAGTGCATATTTTAAACAAAGAAAACATTTGGCAAATAGTTGATTCTGCATGCAGGCAATGTCCCTCTGCTCCACACAATTTATTTTTGCAAGGGTCTAAGGGAGACACATTTCTTTAAAAATAAAAGGCATCCACATGAAGTGGAATTATTCCTTCCCAAACACAAACTGATCTTTTGCTTGCTTCCAAGAATTCTATCAAATCATAACAACAAAGCAGCACTGCACTCCTGCAGCCTATGGCTGCACCAAAATCTTACCCTTTCCAGCCCCAAACTTATGTTGCTCCTATAATGCTTTTGTCCACCAGAATGGACATCGTGACCCTCAACTTTTGAAAGGTTACAAGTTAATGATGGCATTTCCTACACTCTGTGTAACACGACAAAGTGCAGCTGATGTTAAAGTAAGTTATTAGACTAAAACAATAAGGATCATAATTTTTTTTTTAACCATGCAACTTCTCTTTGCAACAAGTACAGGAAGATGATTTTCGTCCAGTCACTGAAGACCTCCTAACATGCATAGCTCAAAGTTTAGTGATGTGCAAGAGAGAAATTTCTGTAGATCTGTGAAAGGGACTAGAGAAACACAATCCACATACCACCACTAATTTTGTATTTTTAATAGGTAGCCAAAAATCTTCTAGCATGTGGTGGGTTGACCCTGGCTGGATGTCAGGTGCTCACCAAACTCCCTCTGTCACTTCCCTTTCTCAGCTGGACAGAGGAGGGAAAATACAAGGAAAGGCTCATGGGTCAATATAAGGAGAAGAGATCAGGGGCAGAACAGATTCAACTTGCAAGAATTAGTTTAATGTATCACCAATCCACTAAGAGTAAGACAATGAGAAATAAAACCAAAGCTTAAAAAACACCCCCTTCCCACACCTCCCTTCTTCCCAGGTTTAACTTCTCTCCCAGATCCTTTCCCTCCTCCCCACCAATGGCACCAGGGAATGGGGGCAGTGGTCAGTTTATCACATGTTGGCTCTGCCCTTCCTTACCCCTCAGGGGGAGGACTCCTCACACTCTTCCCTTGTTCCACATGGGGTCCCTGCCACAGGAGACAAAATTCTCCGATCTGAGTACTTCCCAAGGCCTTTCTTCACAAACTGCTCCAGTGTGGATCACCACCATGGGGTGCAGTCCTTCAGGAACAGAATTCTCCAGCATGGGTCACCTACAGCATCACAAGTCCTGACAGCAGACCTGCTCCAGCATGGACTCCTCTCTCCACGGGTCCGTAAGTCCTGCCTGGACCCTGCTCCAGTGCAGGCTTTCCATGGGGTCACAGCCTCTTTTGGGCAATGTCCTGCTCTGACACTGGCTCCTCCATGGGCTGCAGGGGATTCTCTGGTCCACTATGGACCACCATGGGCTGCAGGGGCACAGCTGCTTCACTGTGGACTGCACCATGGACTGCAGAGGATCTCAGCTCTGATGTCTGGAATACCTCCGCCGCCTGCTTCTGCACTGACCTGAGATCTGCAGAGCTGTTCCTCTCACACATTCTTAGTCCTTTCTTCTGCTTCAGTTGTTCAAGTGCAGCAATTTTTCCCCCTTCTCTTAGATACGTTATCCCAGAGACATTACCACTGTCACTGATGGGCTCAGCCTTGACCAGTCGGGTCCCTCTGGGAGCTGACTGGCACTGCCTCCACTTGAAGCAGGGGAAGCTTCCAGTATCTTTTTGCAGAAGCCACCTCTTTTATCCACCCTCACTACCAAAAGCTGGCCACACAAACTCAATACACAGAATATGTTTAATAAATGACTCTTCTGTTTACTTGCCCAACATATAGAAGCAACCCAGTGCTGTATGCACAGGATCACTCTGCTGGCTCATCTCCCTCCTTCACTCTGCTGGCTGCTCCTCAGGAGGGCAGCCAGAAATGACCAGCAGAAATTTATGCTTGAGCATCTTGATTCAAAACTTGTAGAAAACCAGATGAAAGAGGATGTGAATTCAAAGTGTGGTTGTCACTGCCCCCCTTTTTCCTAAGGTATAGAACAATGAGGCCCAGATGTTATGATTGCAGGAATGCTAAAAATTTCATGAGTTATTCTGCAGGCAAGAAAAGCCACAGAAGGTCAGGCCAAACAGGCTTAGGGTTTGTGTGGGGCAGGAGCTGTTCAGAATGAATCTTTTTAATGTGCAGTATCCATTACCAATTGATGTCAGAGATCCGCTTATAGATGGATCATCTAATGTTTTTTCTTAAAAGGCAGAAAAATATCCATAGCAAAGTTTCAGCACATGTATTTGAAGGGAAATTTGGAGTTATGGAGACACAACTTCTGTTTTGACCAGTTAAGAATGGCAAGTTCAGGTTTTATTCAGCTGTCTTTCTTTCTAGGATGATTACCAGTAAAAAAAAAAAAAAAAAAAAGTTGGAAATTATGCTGTGTAAGAAAATTCATCTGGAGCTCTCTATTTCTGGATTATAAGTGAACTAAGCCTGCTTTCATCTACTAGCCTGCTGTCAAGTCAGCAGGTTTGAACAGGCTCAGATCTAATAGTACATAGCAGCCTGTGTTTGTCTGTGTTTCCAGGACAGAACCCCAGTTTAAGCAAAGTTCAAGGTTATACCCAAGGCAGAACCACGTGGAGAGTTTGAGAAGAACCACTAGCCTCTAGCAACTCCCAAAAACTGCTGGATTTGCTCAAGATGATACCCAAACTGTGGGCACGCTGCTGTATCCTGGCTCAAGCAGGAGCAGTGGTTTCTTTGCCAGGAGGTTTCCCACATCACAGGGGTTTCCCACATGGATGGACCTTCATGCCAGTGTCTACAGTGGTGGCTGCAGAAGCTTCTGCTGCTCCAGGCCATGTCTGAAACAGAGCCCTACCTATGCCTTCTGCTTCCACCCTTCTTGTGGCCTCCACAGAAAAGTTTGCTATCCCTTTCCCCTGACTTCCAGAGTAGTCTGGGGAAAATTCCAGGCGTGCCTGCAGGTCTGAGATAAAGATACAAGGGTCAGCAGGATTCTGGCCTCCTCCAGGAGTGGAAACCTGGATGCAATCCAGGACTTTGATGGCTCCCCTGCACATCCACCGCCCACCTCTGCTTTGGCCATCCCATGAAAATGTGGCAATTGACAGCACATCAGCCCCGTATTCCTGAGGGCAGAAGGTCCATACAGCCCAGGAATTTCCTGTGTACTCCACTTTAGTGTCAACACCACATGCTGCAGATGTCCCTCCCTTGGAGCAATGCTTCCCCATTCAGTGCACCTCTCTCCAGGCCATCCTGCTGTGCTGGTTTGTCCAGAGTCACTCTCACACCCACATCTCACACTTCACCCTACCCACTGTCAGAAGGAACTACTGACATAGAAAGATTGACCAAAGAAAAAGAGGCAACGGATGTCCTGCTCCCATTCTAAACAAAACAGTGCAGGAGCAGAGGGCTTTTCTCATGGCTAACTGGGCTTATGCACACAGCATCTGCCTGCATTGGGTTTGCATGGCCAGGCTTTGGTATGGGGGTGCTACACAGGTGGCTTCTGTGAGAAGCTGCCAGAAACTTCCTCCATGTCCAGCAGAGCCAATCCCTGGCATCTCCAAAGATGGACATGCCACTGGTCAAGGCTGGGCCAATTAGAAATGATGGTAACACCTCTGAGATAACATATTTAAGAAGAAGAAGAAAAAGTTAAAGGTATTGTGCAGTTGTAATTGTGGCCAGAGAAGAGCAAAGCAGGGGAAGGACTCCTCTCCCTGAGCAGTGGCAGGAACAATGTGTGATGAACTGATCATGAACCCCATTCTCTGTCTCCCTGTGCCGCTGGAGCGGAGGACTTAGAGTAGGGAAGGAAGGAGGAGTGGGCAGAAGGTGTTTTTAAGGTTTATTTTACTTCTCATTCTCCTACTCTGATTTTGTTCATAATAAATTCAATCAGTATCTCCAATCTGAGTCTGTTTTGCCCATGATGGTATTTGGTGAGTGATCTCTCTCTGTCCCTGTCTCAGATCATGAGCCCTTTGTTATATTTTGTCTGCCCTGTCCAGGTGCAGAGGGGAGTGATGGAGAAGCTTTAGTGGGTGTCTGGCATCCAGTAAGCATGAACCCCCTACACTGCCCCATTTGAAACCAGCCCTATCTCCTTTCCTATGGCACCACTGCAACAGGGCTTGGAAACAACTTGTTCTGTGCACCAGCAAAGCCAGGCTGTGACTGGAGAAAGGTGAGATTCCCACTACAAACACCCTTCTCTGCTTTCAGTACAATCATGTCGCTCCTGCTAATGATGAACATTTCTTGACCATAGTCTTTGGCAGGACTGAAATCAGGGTTTCATTTACTCACATTTCCTATGATTTCTCTTTAGTTTGTCCATAATTTCATACAGACATTAAGCTTTCTTGCTATATATATCTCAAGTAGAAATTCATTCAGCCAGAATTCCCTTAATAAAGGTTAAAAGATTTGCAGTGAAGAAATGTCAAAATACAGTAGCTTATAATTGCCCTCAAATATGCAGTTTTATATATTTACTTCATGAAGAGGAACCTTGGCACATATTTAATTAAAGAAATGGAGCCTGCAGGAGGTCTTGGAATGGAGCTCATTGTATTTTGGTTTGGGATGAATTTCACAATCTACTCTATAGTTTTATTAATCTCCCCAAGCATGAACAAACTCCAGCTATTTATGTAGAAAATGGGAAGGAAATAAAACTTAGAAGCCTTTGAAAGTGGTTTTAAACATAGCAGGAGAAATTACATTATTTAATGCCAGATTCCAGACAATTATTACAGAACAAATGGCTCCACACAAGAGAAATAAACTTTGAACCAAGATGGTTAATTGATACTTCAACAAAGGAGACATTTTTATAAAACAGAAATTCTGAAATGGACTTTTAGCACTTTTATCAATTAACCAACAATAAAGGTTACAATCAGCACCAGGAAAGCCTACAGTATGATTCCTGTTGACATCATCTTTTTTGATTAAAGCTAGAAATATTAACCTGAAGACCTGCAGAACAGGAACCCAAGAATTAAAGCTCTGGTGAGCTTCCTGACACCAGCTACTGAATACAGGAGAGTGTGTAGAAGTGTGGCACTTAAAAGGTTACTCGGTGGATTATACAGAGCCATAGCTCAGGGTGGCAGAAAATGGTGTCATGCCAACCAGAACGTGACAAGACTTGTGGATCAATTTTTTGCACTTTTTTCAAGAGGTGGGAAACCTGATCTTGTCATGGAAGCAAAAAAGGGAAAAGCACATATGTAATGCTGTGTGTGCCAGGTCCAGGAGCATCAGCACATGGGGAGAAACACTGAGAACTCTGAAGACTTGTTCAATCATCAATGAAAATTAGCATTCTTCTGATGGGAGAGAGTTAAGACTTCAGTGGGGCCAGCAAGGATGGGCCTGGGGTATTTATAGAGTAATCTGTGACAGGAGAATGCTGCTTTAACTTCTGAGTTTGCTAAGGGAAAACGGTGACTATCCTGAAACACTTTCCTCCTCCTCTTTCTTCTTCCTGAAATGTCAGGGCTAGAGGTAAAGTGACCAGAATAGTGAAAACAGTGAAATAAAATGTTACAAAATGTGACTAATTCTATTTGTCAGGTAGGCTCTGGTGTCAGAATGACAAGTCTAAAAACCAAGCTAACTCTAAGCTATTTTTCACTGCTTTATTCCTCCGTGCTTCTACTTTTTCTCATAGGAAAGTTGGTGAAGGTTATAATGTGTGGGAATGGGGATATTTTCAACTGAAGTAAATGTAATTTAAGTGTAAGAAGTCAGAATATAAATTTCCATGGCAAAACAAAGAATTTGAGAAACATCCCATACAAACCCAACTTGTTCATTTAGAAGAAAAAACCATCAAGAAATATATTTTTTTTCCCCCAGCTGATACCTGAAAAACTTCTTTATCTATAAAGCCAGTCACATACCAGTAGGAGTACAAGGATTACATTTTACCAGTTCTCTGCAAGTCCCATACACATGACAGAAAGTATAAAGCAGGCTGAGTTTAACAGCACAAGAACCTTAAACATGTCATTTTAGCCAGAGGGAACTCATTACTGAAGATCTGAGGCAAAGAGGATCACAAGGCTTGATTAATTGTATGCATGCTTCAGCCAGAAGTACTGCTTTCCTCACTGTCCAACATGTTCATAGTTGAGGCAAAAGGAGATTTCACACCAAAAGAGGAAAACCACACTGGGTTAATACTTCCACCTACCCTGGTGTATACTGGAATCCTCAGCCTTGGGTTAGAGACACAGGCATCCCAGGGTGCCAGGTCTGGTGTAGGGGAGAAAGTCAATCTGATGCCTCAGGATGGGATTAGAGAAGCTGCAGAGTAGAAAAAGAAGCTGCCCAAGCTGATGGATAAGAAATGTCTAGAAGAGGCCATGTGGTGTGAAGTATTTAGTAGTGAAGCAATTAAGCACAGGCAGTTAAAGCTACCACTGGGAGAGATGGTGGCACCTATCTCCTCTGGGAGTCCTGGCTGTAAATCCTTTCCTGAAGATTAGAAAAAATACTAAAAAAACAACCGACAGTTATCTCCCCCATATTTTTCCCTTAGCCACATAAGAGGTAGGAAATTGCTTTCAAGTCTTCCTCCTCTCTCCTCACCCACATATCTGATTAGAAAGCAGATTCAAACCTTGGTCTCCCATTGAGGAGAGTGTCCTCATTGCCACTTTCTCAGCTACTTGGGAACAGGACTCTCTTAATATACTCTGCTGAGTCTGATCTACTTTGTCGTAGCTAATTAAATACCTGCATTCAATTATAAACCAAGCCTGACTCTCTCACCTTTCTCTGTAAGAATAAAGGATGAGGGTACATCCCCAGAATGTGAGAGACTCAAGTTTAAAACTCCACTCCCACGGAGGTGGGCTCAGATGGCTCTGAGGTTTGAAAGGGCTGTTTCCCAGAAGGTCCCATGGCATTTTCCACTCCATGTTCAGAGTGTGCCAGGACGTGATGCCATGTGTTTTCCTGCACCACTGTAGTATCAGCTGTACTGGAGAATCTAACACAGGTGCTCATGTCACTAGTTTTTCTGATGCTGTTGGTGGATGTCTGATGGGTCACATACCTGCCCAGGAAATCTGCTGGAGCACTACTCCTCCTTCTGCACCCCTGCAGCAGTGAGGGTGCTTGTGCTCCTTGCTCCACAATATGCAACATTGCCAGGAAAACATTTTGCCAAGGAGAGGAAAAACTGACTGTTCATCCACCTACTTTCAGCAGCAAGGGGAAGCATTAGAGTTCTCTCAAAGAGGAGAAAATGCATGGACATGAAAATAAGGTGGGAGGATAAAACCTGTCTGCATCAGGCATCCTCCTCCCTCCGGTACTACAGATGCCCTATCAAGAGGAAAAGGTTATGTAATGAAAGAAGTCTGCCTACAAAGCCTGCTGCTACAAGAGTTTGCCAAGAAAAGAGACTCTCAAGAGAGTGCCTTACAACAGCCTTAAAGCAAGATACTGCGAGATAGAACCTCAAGGCAGGATCTCTGAATAATAACCTAGAATAGGTTAAAAGAGTAGAAAGACCACTGAATCAACCAAAAAAGCACATAAACAGGCCATCTCTAGAGATTCTCATTTATTAATGTTACTGCTATTGCAAATCATAATAATAATATTTATTTTTGGTTGCAGGAGAATGTGGAAGCCTGAATGACTGGGATTGGTTGTATTTGTAATTCAGCCAGCAAGGAGAGAATTTGAATCCAACAGGAAGATGGACAAGTTATTATACCAAACTTCTCTGGTGTTCAGTGCCACCTCCTTGGGCCCAATTAATGTTATGTGTTAATATTAACAATTAATGTTATGTGACTCATATCACTGTGTAATAAATGCAATTGATATGACCAATGAACAAAGAGAAATAGTGTTGCTGCTCACTACTTCCATGTTGCCCGGGTAGTTTTGTCCTGTTCTGCATTTGTTTCAACTCTATTATTCTTGCAGACAGGACCTGGATGTGCATTGTCATGAAGGAAGGTAAATGGAGGTGTTTAAATACTTAGTTGCCTGGTGAACCATGAAATAAAATACTCAGTCCCGGTTTGATTCAAATTTTTACTAACAGTTTGAGATTGCCAGAGACAGATGCCAGGAAGATGATTACTGTTCCCAGAAGTGGCCAACTTCTGATACTTCACTGATACTTCTGGAACCGTTCATCCTTTGTATGTACGTGTGTTAAGTATACGTTGCTCCCTTCCCTTGAGCACTGTGATTCACACACTGATAGTATCAAGAGATGCCGGTGATGAGAGCCCACGTGGGTTAGGGGCACTTACCCTTGTGCTTGTTCTACCTTTCTGAAAGAAAAGCAAGGAGGAAAATTGCCTTGTGCCCCCTTTACACACACACAGAGCTGAGGAACAAGCAAACACACTTACCCAAGATGCCACAGGCAATCTGTGGTGGGGCTGGGAACAAAATCCAGATTTCCTGAATCCTCTCCAGTGTCTTAACCTCAAAAGCACCCTTTCTCACTAATCAGGTATATCAGACAAGTCATCAGACACCTATATGTATATCTGCCTACCCTCAGATTTGTATACCTCTGTGGTCCTGAAAACTAGTTTGTTCTCTCCTGCCTCGCCCACAAAAGTTTGATAGGGTGGTAAAACCAGCTTAAAGACTTCCTTTGTTCTGATGAGCAAATAGCAGCTCTGCCCAAGCCTCTGACCTTGGCCTTGAGGACCTGAGAGATGAAACAGCTGTCAGGTGGGCTAAATCCATATGGAAACTTCCTCGTCCCGGTTTGTGCCGTGTTACGAGTCTCTTGCAGTATCGGTGGCTGGCCGTGTTGCCTTAATGAAAGCAGAATAGGTAAACCAATGAAAGAAGCTCAGCAGCAGCTCTCCAAAACCACCGCACCTGTAGACAGAAGGTAGGCAAGGCATGGTCTGCTAAAAAGAGTGAACAGATCTCAAAGGGAAGCCAAACAATGTGGAAGTTGCCAAAAACTACTGCCAGTGTCTGCAGGTGAGGATACTGTTACCTTGCCATAAGTACAACCTTCCAGATTAGAGAAGCATAGACTCAAGAGCCGTAGGAAATCTCCAGGTGAATTTGTTAACCTTGGCGCCATTACTAAGTCAATCTTCATGAGGAGAATATCTGCCTTTCCATTTCCTTTGAAAGCAGGTGCTGCAGACCTTGTCTCTAAGCGCAATCAAAGTCTGCTGTGTTGAAAAGAAAGTTGACAGAGGTAGCAATAGGCACGACAGGAGCATATGAGACTCCTTAAGCTAATCATTAAAACCAGGATCAAGAAAGCAAGTGCTTACAGGTGCCTCTGTCAGCCTTGTCAATCCAAGAGAAAAAGAGGAGATGGGGGGGTGAACTCCTGAAAAAGTAACAGCTGAAAAATGAGGCTGGTGTGATAAGATGGCAATTCCCAAAAAAAAGTGATTCAGACAGTAATATATGCTGGTATTAACTAAAAACATGAAAAGTGCATAAGAGAAATGTTGTGAAGTTGGCAAACCTGAATGGAATTTAAGAAGAAATCAACAGTTTTGAGAGATTAGCGTATTATCCCTGGAAAAACATTTTTGCTCTGACTAGAAAAATAAACAGAGGATAAAGTTTTAGAACAGCTGTAGCTGGTGTCAAAATTTCTACAGATCTCAGTGGCACCAAGACCTTGTCGTAGGAAAAGAAAACACCACTATATCAACCAACTAGAAGACTTGAGTGAGGAGAGCCCAAGGTTTTCAGCTTCACCACTGTTCCCACCACCCATGGATTTTCTGAGATCCCCATAAGAGCGTCGTTCCCGAAGACTTGGATAGTGTGTGGATACATCTGCACTGCACATTGTAGCTCTGAATGAGGTAGGTCTAAAAGAACTAGCTCGAGGACAAGAAGCAATCCAGACTTATTAGCATGGTGCTCTACCCATGCTAATTTATTGTGCTAATGTAGCCATACCACTTCTAGGTATCCCTGAACAATACAAGTGTTGTGAGATCCGGATCTGCCAAGAGCACAGATGTGT
The DNA here is from genome assembly GCA_013397935.1 of Dasyornis broadbenti. Classification (NCBI taxonomy): domain Eukaryota; kingdom Metazoa; phylum Chordata; class Aves; order Passeriformes; family Dasyornithidae; genus Dasyornis; species Dasyornis broadbenti. The sequence continues at coordinate 630,953 of VZRN01002763.1, read as the reverse complement.
CAGTAGGCTGACTGAAGAAGGTCTGAGACTAACAGGTTGGTTGGTAATGTGAGGTACACCGAAGGAGGCTATTACTTTGTGCTGTTTTAATGCCTTAATTTTTTAAATTAAAGCTCAGTTACAACATCCCATAGGGAAATAGCCCTTACTGGCAAAAAGAGCAGGCCAGGAAACCTCACAAGCTCTCTTCTGGCATTAACGTCTCTTACCCTAAGTATCAGTCCAGCCCAAACTTGTAGGAGAATAAAGCTACCACACTCCTACCACAAAAACTGTTGTTCTTTGACAGTAATTGCTGCTGTTCCATATACAAGGTCCAGATAATCTACTTTCATTCAAAATGACTTCTTTTAGGTTAAGGGCAAACAGCAACAAGAAAAGGATGGGGAGAGGGGGTGGTGGTGATGGGATTAAAATAAAATGCAAGATCTCCAAGAGAGGCCAGTGTGTGTTTGCCTCCACGACAAGATGGAGCAGGCAAGAGGACCATGGGTGCTCCCTCTGCACACTAGCAGGATTTCTTTGGAATTCTACATCTTGCTGGCAGGCTTAAACGTTTCGTTTATTACATTGGCCTTTCATGGAGCCCAGTCACTTGTCTGTGCTGATTTCAAGCCTTGCAAATGGCTGAAGCCCAGTGAGGGAGCAGTTGGATGTATCTTTGTACTTGGGATCAAGACAGGAGCCCAGCTACAGGAAGGTTTGGCTCCAGCAGACCAGCAATGCTGATGGTGATGCCTCCATGAGCACCCTCTGGTATAGTCAGGTCTGAAATTCCCCACCTGACCACGTGCTTCTGCTGCATCATGTTGCACACTGAGAGAGTAAATCATGTGGGGAAGAAAAGAAGCATCCTGTTCATTCTCTCTTCAAACCATCTCAGGGGTGGTCTATGGCCAGATCCTATCCATGTCATTGTAATACAGCACTAGTGACAATAAGCCAGAGAAATAATTCGAACATGGTAAAACTTTTGCTGGAGTTAGTCTGGGAGTGACCTGGCCCTGGAAAAGACAGCAGGACAGGGCTGCCAGCAGCTGCTGGATCTCCACTGGAGGGAACAGCAGTGGTGCAAGAAAGAGATGGATCTGAGGGGCTCAGCACGAGAGCAACAACTTGATTTACGGTTATGTGGCTGCATTAGACAAAGGAGCTGCAGCCTTTTCCTTTCAGTCTAGCTGTGGTCATCAGTTAATTATCCATGAGAAGGTGGAAAGCATTAAGGCCTCAGGAAACCCTTGCGTGTGTGAGTGTGAAAGTAGAAGTGTGCTAGGCAGCTAAATTTACCTGCTAAGAATCAATTTTACTTTCTCTGGGGCCCAGCTCTTGTTCCCACCCCACAGACACGTACGCTCCGGCACACACAGACAAATAAATACATGTAAATACTAAACTAACACATTCACCTTGATAGCGTTACTGACTATTTGATATGGTCGGATTGCTAAAGTTAAAAACTCTCCAAAGAAAAGAGTTTGCAGATTTCTGTCAGCCAGAGATCTATTACTCATGCTCAACCATCTGGTATTTAATGAGAATATGACAAGCTGATTGTTATTTTTTTTTTTTATATGGCAAATTGAAAAATGTGACTTTTTGATCTGTATTTTAATTACACCCCCTCTGATCTCTCTCCCTTGCACTTTCTTAGTAATATGATTTTGGAGAGTAAACACACTCTGACTTTTTCTATTAGCCCTGCCTCTCAAATGGATAAAGAGAATCTCACTTCTTTATGTTTCTCTGATTTACCTGTGTTCAGTGGAGGTTTGAAGAAAATTATTTTTGTCGCATCTAAAGAATGTCAGCTTCCGATGGAAGGTGAGACTGCTTGACTCTGCAACCACCCTTGGTCCTTCCCAGCTCCCTGGCACCCTGCATTTTCCATGCCATTGCAAATCTCATGGGAGGGGAGTTATTTCATGTTGCATTTCATGTTACAGGCATTGCTATTATCTAATAAGCTCATAGTTTTGCTGCAATACTGATAATTAAAAACATAACATAACAAGAAAAGAACCAAAACACTTCTGCCATGAAAAGAAGGGAAGATGTTACAAGTCCTAGAAATCAAGATTTCTGTCAGATTGACCCCTCTCAGTTCATGACACGTCACTGCCTGCTTAGCTGGGCCTCGTGCCTATAGCTGCAACTACATCTGACTATATGTGAAAGCCTGACTTTAAAGGGACTGGACCCAATCACATGACATGTTTTTGTCCAAGTTCCACTATCATGTGACAATCTACAGTAGATTTATGAAATTAAGCACAGATGGCTACTTTGTTTTTGTTCTTTGAACTGACAGCTGCTGGTGTAAAAATAAATTAAATTAAATTTCATATAAGTCAGACTCTGAGGGTTTTTTTTTTTGTTAAATAATCTTTAAGGTCCCCTCCACCCCGCACACACATACATACATTTTAATGTTTCACTGGTTCTGGTCTTCACCTCATGATCCTGGCACACCCCCAGGAGCCATTCCCAGCCTCCCTGGCAGTGACCTCCCTCTTCATCTGGGCACACAGCCCCTGTCCCCAAACAGACACCCAGTGACAGTGGGGACAAAATGTGCCAAGCCTGGCCAGTGGGCACAGCTGAAGTGGGGCCATTTAAAGCCACTTCCCATCAGGAATCTCAGCTAAAAGAAGGGAAAACCCCACAAATCCTCCACCCTGCAAGCCTGCGGGAGTGTATTCCTAAGCCCTTAGGAACTGTCAGCTCTGAAAGGCTGCATCTGCCAGCAAAAGTGGGAGGATTGTTAATAAATGAGCTGCTAATAATCCAATATATAGGGAAAACCAAAGGAAGTCACTTCTAGGTAGGGAAAGTAATGGCAGGTGCATAAAAGAGAATCAGATGACTTTTTAAGAAAACAATGTTTCAGGATTAGCCAAAGGGTTCTCCTGTATTCAGAAATCTCCGTGGAGCACTTTAAAGTCTTCTGTGTTTGTATCATTTTAAGTGCTGCTATTTTAGGTCAGTGTAAATAAGTCATGTGTGCCGTCAGCCTTGTACAAGTGCTTTCTGCTGCTTAATAATACATGTGCTTGTCCATTATAGGGGCTACATGGGTATGTGTTGGGATCTGGAGGCAGTCATGCAAAGATCCTGTCTTTGGCATGGCTGCTTAATGCTCTGAGTTAGAGCATGGGGTGTATGCTTGTGATGACCTAGAGCAGGACAGAGGCTAAACAGAGCTGTGATCACAGCATCCGATAAATAATTCATAAGGAACTATCTCATGGTATCACTGCTTTCTTCCCCAGCTATGCCATCAATCCAGCACTATTGCCTTTTATTTTATTTATACAGAGATATCAGGGTTCTACATAGCAGGGGGTTAATTGACCACATCAAAATTCTGCCATTTCAAATGCATTTCAGCAGTTTTCTGGGGTCTGGCAGGTGTTTTGGAATTACAATGTCTCAGATTCCATCATGGAGGTGCTTGGCACAAATGATGCTATTCAGATGCATCATCCTACAGGACACAGCAAGCAGAGCCTCTCCAGCCTGACAATCCCTTCAGATACACATGGATGCTGAGCTGCAGTCTCAGCTGTGGCTTGTGCATCCAACAGACTTCCACCCCTGTGAAAGGTATTCCAATCACTGGCCTCAAGTGGGAGCAGGACATTCTGGAGCTGATATGCCCACTGATATGACCTGGCATTCTGTGCTCCTGTATCGTTCACTCCTTTGTGTGTCCCTGCTCTCTCTGGGTCTCTTTTTCCATTTATGTAATATATTCATCAGTATGGGGACTCACATCATGTGCTTATCCAGAAATTAGCACAACAGGGTCCTGTTCCCCGTGGCCCTCTAGGCAGGACAGCAGCAAAGACAATTAGTTTCACTAAGTGCCTCAAAGGCACAAGAGTGTCATGCAATAGCCTGAATACAGGAAAGAGAGCATGAACTTTCCAGGTCTCAATCATTTGATCATTTTGCAAAGTTGCAGTGAAATGTAGAAGTGATGGTGAAAAAGTAGGCCTGTCCGTGATGCATAATTACTGAGTTAGTGCTTAAAAAGCACTCAGGGGTTGGAAGCTGTGAAGTCCTGCTAGGAAGCTGCTGTGCCACATTTACTTCAACACATCTGCATTTTGCTACATCCAACCAGGTAGCTATCACCCCGAATTAGAAGTGGGTTCACATATTCTGAGTTCAGCTGCTTTACCTTGGAATTTGTGGGGAGAAAATGAGTTAAAGTGCCTGGCTTTCCTGATGGGAATCTGAGAGAATTAACCAGGTGATATTTTAAACGATTTTGCCTTGTGGTTCTGTGATTTTGCTCCCAGAGAAGTCAAATCAGATTTGCCATTCCTCCAACAGAAGGAACATTCAACCAATAAAAGAGCAAACCATCGTACTGGAAAAGCCAAATCTCCAAGTCTGACTTGCTGGGAGGGAGATGCCAAAATACCTTTACAAATCTGTGCGTCAGTACAAGTGTCAGGTTTGCAAGGTGCAAACACTGCATGTATGAGACAAAAATGAAGAGGGTTTTGTTAGCAAAAGGCTTCCCCAATCACACCTCCACAGACCTCCACAGACTACTCAACTGAGCACAATGTCTGTGAAATTAAGAGCTGAAGAGTAATTCGGTGAAAGAGAATGGTGAAAAGAAAATAAAAAAGTAATTTAAAATGGTCTTTTACTTTGCCTTTCAAATGTTACAGTACTGATTTCTTTGACAGAAAAATTAGTATGTGCATGTGTCTATGTGGTGAGTTATAAGGAGAGGTTTAGAAACAAGATTTTTGATAGAAAACAAAGGCACGTCAGTTAATAAGTATGCAGTAATGTTGAAAGAGCCCCACAATAGCGTTTCTCATGCATATGTGGGAGTGAGGGATTGTAAGAACAAGTGGTGGCTGGTTGCCTGGGTTTATCAAAGCCCAGTAGGGCAGTATCACCTCTTTGTCTTTCCTGGGCTCAGAGTCATCAATCCCTCCTGTTCCTTCCAGAGCTGTGAAAATGACAAGGGAGAAACTCCTCCTCCTCCTCCTCTAACAAACCCCAGCTCCAGGCAGGCACCCAGTGCTCTGTGCAGCTCTCCGGGGCTGGGGGAGCCAGCCAGGTTTCCCTGGCTCTGTGGGGCACAGGGGATGGTGGGACCGCACAGAGCTCCTGGCTGGTGGGACCGCACAGCCCCCAGGGCTGGATTCCCTCCAGGGCTCGTAGCCTCTGCAAAGCAAGTAAGGACAGGCCTGGCCAGGGCATCATGGGAAGAAAAGGGTCTTTATGCTGCCTTTGAGCAGGGGCTGGCCCCATTTCCATGCTCTGCCGGGGCAGTGCTGGAGGCAGCTTTGCTTAATAGCTCAGCTCATACCTGAAACCACAGCTCCCAAACAGCCTCCAGCCTCGCGTGCATCCTGTTCCACAGGGTTCCTGTGCCTTGCTCCCCTCCCACTGCCTCATGCACAGCCACAAACCTCAAAGACCCCTTTTTAATAAGGCAACCCCCAGACTGTCTGCCCTATCTGCTCATCCCTCAAACAAAAATCTTGCTGGAGGCATGCGCTGCTGGACTCCAGCTCCCTAAGACTGTTGCAGTGCTCATGGAACCCCAAGATCTGCAAGTCACCTCAAAGAGAGGAGGAGGAAAGGGGCCCTTGCTGCCCATCGGGAGCTACTGCCCTATGGAGAGCTGTGGGTGACCAGCCCAGTGCACCTGCAGAGAGGCACAGTCTGTGGGATGCTGTGGTGGGAGGCAAACAGAGCAGATGAGAGAAATGCAGACAGGGATGGCTGGGGGTGCAGCGAGGAAGCTGGAGGGTGACTGAGGGCAGGAGAGGAGAGGAAAGGCTGGAGGACAGGGAGGAGGGTGCAGAGGGTGATGAGGTACGGGATGATGTGGGAGATGTAATCTAAGGCAGAGCCACCCAAAGCCTCCAGGCTGGGAACCAGGTGACTGAAGATGTTCTGGGGGAAGCAGGTGCCTTCACTGCACCTGCAGCACAGCCCCCATGCAGGGATAACAGCACCTACCAGCTCCCTGCCCACGTGTGGAAAGTTGGGCACCACAGGAAGGAGATCACATAAGCATTGTGTTGACAAGCTGGAAGCAGAGATTTTCGCTTCTTCTATACCTGGTGTGATGGTGGGACAGCAGGAGGGGTTATGCTGCAGGTTTGCCCTGCAGACCAGAGGTCTGAGCAGGTGGCTGAGGGACCCTGGTCCCTTACCATGGCAGGAACAAGCAATGGTTTGCAAAGCCACCTGTGCTGCTCTGTGGCCTTCAACCTATGTTCAGGTAGGGGCTGTGGGCAGAGCAGGATTATCCCAAGTGTGCTCGGCATGAGAGTCAAATATTTCTCTGCCCTCCATTGTTTTATTGCAGAAATTATTCTACCAAAAACATCCAGTCCAGGAAGTGACTTCATGAGGAAACAGCCAAAGACAAGTATCCAACAAGACAAAACTCCACAGCAGTAGTACAGGATTAAGCATAGGATTTGCCCCAGCTTGATAATGTTACTATGCTTGCAATTAAAAGTCTTTTTTCTTCTGATTGCAAAGATAACTTTCTAAGTGTTGCCAACCATAATCCAAATCAGTCTCATATACTTGAGCCTGTAATGACAAATACCTCTGAGCAATAGATATCCTTCTATTGCTGTCAAAAAAACATCATTGCTAGTAACAACCATTCATTGCTCGAGTGTTCAGCTCGTGCTTTTTCTTTGCTGCTACTGGACATACCTTCAGACAATGGTGGTAACATTTTCAGGGTGGTGCTGGCATTGCCAGGAAAGATAACAACCCTCAAATATTTTATATCATTTGAGATAATTTTGAAGGGAGAAAGAAAAGGAGATTCCTCCTCCTCTGTAAAATATACTTTTTAAAATTTCAAAATCCAGCATTTCCTCCTACATCACCTTCATTGTCCAGATCCTATCCTCTCCTACAAAGCAACCTATAGCCCACAGCACCTCCCTCTTTGTCACTACGAGTACTGACATGTATTCCTATAGCTTAGGAAGAAGCAGAGTATTTACAAAGTCAAATAGAGAGTTTCTACAATGGCAAGTAAGGAACCAGGTAGGTTAAACGACTCTCTTGAGGCGCATCTCACATTAAAAGGATGAAGCCATGCCATACTTTCATGCAAAGGCACACTGTTAGACACTGTACCTGCTACATTCAACATTGCCCATCACCCATTTTTTGGGAAAAAGAGCCACATCGCCATATACTGCCTTTAGCACTTCTAAGGAGAGCTGACAGGGAGGCACTCTGAGGGGCACATCAGTAACCACACAAGAAGAGCTGGGGGAGATAACCTTGGTGGGAGGCTCAACAACAGCCAGGACTGGCCCACATCCTTCCTCCTGCCCCTGGGCATGGTCTTGGTCTCTGTCAGCTCCTGTTTCCTCCTCCTGTGCCAACCAGCTCCAGGGGAATAGGTCAACCCAATTTCCTAGAACAGGGACATATATTTCTCCTTCTGCACCATGAGTAGCTGCTGCTGCCTATGGGAGTTGTCATCCTTCCTGCACAAGGAAAAACACAGTGAAGGGAAGAGACTCAAATCCCATGCAGATTTAGAAAAGAGCTAGTTTCTAGTCCAGGGCAGCAGAATGTCAGCCCCAGTGTCTCCGATGGCAATCCCAGCTGAAGAAAGCAGAAACTGCAATGCTATCACAGATTTCACTGCCTTCAACACCTACTGATAAGCCATTAAAAGCTACTTCAAATATATCAAACTAAAAAATAGCCCTAGATTGGCTCATGGTTTCAATACACATTAAGAATTTATGCCTGTCAGCCCAAAGCTGGTAGTGAGAGATGTTTCTTAGTGACCTGGGAGTAGGTATGTAAATAGTGAATTAGCAAAATGTCTGGATGACACAGAATTTTTTAGGTTACCCAAGACTATGGGGAGCTACAACATGTTCCAGAAAGACTTGACCAGACAGCATGATGGAAGATGGAATTCAGTGTAGACATGTGCAAGCTAATGCACACTGCAGGAAATAATTTAAGCTTTCATATATGCCAAGGGACTGTGAATTAGTGATGAGAGGCATTATGGTGGACACACAATGCCTTCAGTGAAGTTGGCTGCACAAAGTACAGCCCAGGTCAGCAAACGAATGAGGGGAAATTCAGCTATCTAAAGGTGAGTGGAGTGATACTTACATGGCAGAAACCTTCTGGGTCAGGCTGGAATATAATTTAAAGCTACCTGTGAATGAGGCAGCTCTGGAATCAATTCTCTCACTTTGCCTCAGCCAGGTCTTCCGGGGCACTCACGTCTTACACTCTGAGAAGGTCAGAATAGTTGTCAAGCCTTGTAAAAGAGCTGGACCTCACTGAATTCTTTTTCCATGCATGAAGTCCTTGAAAAGTGATAGATATCCAAAGGCTCAAACTTGGCAATTAAATTCCCATGAGCTGGAATTAGAAAAGGTGTCCCACTTACATGAATAGATTGCATAAATTGTATTTGGAGGTGGTTTCAACAAGGCTGGTTCCCTGGGTTTTACTGTGAATGAGCCAAATGCACCTTTAACTAAGGCACTATAACAAGGCACTACTGCAGTATTACCAAAACTGAACCCCCCTGGAGTGGGAAAGAGAAGACCTTTTTTTGGGTTGTTTCTTTTTTTTTTCCTTTAAAACAAAGGGCATAAAACAATGGCTGGGAATGAAAGCCCTGTAAATTAATTTGTATTATAATTTCTGCAATGCCTTTGTATACAAATGGAAGCTAAGTACATAATTTATGGAGGGTGGTACATGTGGATTGGTGTCTCAAACCCCCTCAAACACACTCACTCAGGTATGATGTGTAGCACACTAACACTCTCAGGCAGTGTGCAGATTGCAATAGCAAAAAAAAAATCACTCTAATACTGCTTGTTACAATAATAAATGCAGGAATTAGAGGGTTTTACCTCTCTGTAAATAAATTATGCATATGTAGTTTTAAATTAGCCAAATTAAATGATTAAAGACACTCCATTCCTTCATAAACTTGTCTCAGGAGTAAGGAATGTAGCATACAAGCAGAGGTCTCTGGTTCCTCTGAGCCTCACTGTTTCATTTGAAGCAATCTTAGATGCACTTCCCTTCTCTCACAGCTTTGCAAGGACAGAAGGAGTTTTATTTTTCTTCAGCTAATTATTTTCAGATAAAAGCAAGTGTTGAGATTAGAAGCACTAGGTTTTTTTGCATCACTTGCTGGGATGTTGCGGGTGCTGGAGAACTACCATGGTTCCTCAGAATTCATCCTACCCACAACAACCGTCCCTGGATTTAACCAAGATTTTCAAATACCCGCAACCTCTTCATGACTGAGTTGGCAGTGTAAGTGGACAATGCTCCTGAAATGCAGGTCCACCCACAGTGCCTTCCTTCTCTGCACAGAGGACTGTTGTGCCAGTCTGTCAATGGTTCTGTAATTTGTTGTGGTACATGGCCCTGTGGTACACGGTACCATGACTCACAAGTGGCTACAAGCATCATTGCCCACTTTCCTGTGGGAGGGAGTTTAGGCCATATCTCAATAGATGCTTTTCTTACCCATTCCATGAATTGGCACTGGAGCTTTAAGCCAAAACTCACCAGTCACAAGAAGAAACTGCAGAGATTTGAAGAGTGTTTCTTTCCAAGTATTACCAGTGCTGTCCTACCACCATATTACCAAACAGGGCTTGACTCTACTCCATTCTAGATACCAAATTATCTCAGTTCTTCCAGGGAAAGTTTGGACAGTATCTGCCTCTCTCAAAGCATTTAGCTCAAGATATCATTTTATTGGTGGAGAAGACGGCACAGAAGAACAGAGCACCTTTCTTTACTTCAAGTTTCTGAGTACAAACACATCCTCATGGTGAAATGGGGATTATTAGCTCATAATGTTTATAGCATGAACCAGAAGTTTTGGGTATTAATGAGCTATATACACTGGAAAGAGTTGTGATCTTTCATTTAGAAATCTTCTATTCCAGAGTTTTACGCCTCTCGCTAGCTGACTTGTCATTGGGATTTGGAACAGTGGAATGTAATGTTCACACAAAACAGTGAAAAGCCATTAGGCTATGAGCTCTTTGGAATTTCTTCTAGTGTGACTGGTTGCCAGTTTGCCATGGCCCCCAGCATCAGCTCAATACAAATAACCAGTGCTACATTTTCTTTTCCTACCTGTTTGCAAAACTTACCAGTATGTATTTTCAACAGTGCAAGAAGCTGCTACAAGCCGGCATCTATGTGCACACATAAAAATGTGTATCACATGTCTATGAAAACTGGGAAATACTTCACACTTCTAAATCACCTAAGTTCTTGAGTTTGTGTTTGGATTCTGTGTGGGATATGTGTGAAGGACATGTGTGAAGGACAGAGACTACGGCATCTGTGAGGGCAGGTACACAGTGGGGTGGCTGGATGAAAATGCAGGAGAAATTGAGAAAAATTTGTCTGAACTACAGGTGACATGAAAAGTTTGGCTCAGGATGGAGAGGGGTGGCAGGGCTGCACCTCTGCTCCTCATATGTGTCATTTGGCAGTATCCCATTCAGATCAGATAGTACTCCTCCTTGCACGAATTCAGGTCATTCATGGCCATGATCTTTTCTGCAGGTGAACTTCAATACACAGCCCACAGAGCCAACCATATCCTGGGCTGCACCAAAGCCAGCATGATGAGCAGGTGGAGAAAGGTGACTCTCCTTGATTCTGCTCGCACGAGACCCCACCTGGAGTGCTGCATCCAGTTCTCGGGGTAACAATATAGAAAGGATGTGGACCTCTTGGAGTGAATTTAGAGGAGGTTCATGGAGATGATTAGAGGGATGGAGTCCGTCCTTCATGAGGAAAGCATGAGAGAATTGGGATGTTTAGCTTGGAGAAGAAAAAGCTCCAGGGAAAACTTATTGAGGCCTCTCAGTACCTGAAGGTGTATAAGACACTTGCAGAGGGACTGTTTATAAGGACAAGGGGGGATGGTTTCAGACTGAAAAAGGGGATGTTTAGATCAGATATTAGGAAGAAACTCTTTACTGTGAGGGTGGTGAAGCACTGGAACAAGTTGTCTAGAGAAGCTGTGGGTGCCCCATCCCTGGAAGTGTTGGATGGGGCTGTGAGCAGCCTGGTCTTGTAGAAGGTGTCCCTCCCTACCCATGGCAGGGGATTGGAAAAAAATGATCTTTAAGGTCCCTTCCAACCCAAACCATTCTATGATCCTACAACTGTGAAGGCTTGCACAGACCCTGGTAAGAAACTCCACAGCTCTGACACCGTTTGTGAACATCTCTGGCCTGACACTGCCTGACTGAGTAGAGGTGTTTCTTTCAGACCATTCCTAGGAGATGCCTACCTCAAGAACTGCCTAGTGCAGATGATCCCTGTTCTTTCGTACTGAATGGCTGCACAAACCACCTCCTAAGCATAAAGATATTTAACAAGAGCTATAAACACCCACTCTGTATAGTCCTTGTCCTGTACGGTAAAAAGAGAAAGTACCTGGAGAGAAAAGTTTTTGATTCAATCCACTATTGGGAAAACTGAATTTGGAGCTGAACTTCACAAACTTTGCAAGAAGTATGTACTGTTGTTTTTCTGAAATTATGACTAAATGTGAAAAGTGTGGAGCTTAGCAATCTCTGTTCCAAGAAAATGTACTGGAGAACATGTCCCTATTTTTATCTGTGTAAGTAAAAATATTGCAGGAGACATTAAACTTGACTATAGAATTTCTTGTACGAACAGGGCATGCAGTACATGAACTTACAGACATTTTTAAAAACACCAACACTGGACTTACAAAAATAAGAAAATTCGTCCAAAAAAAAAAAAATTGAAGAAGACATAACAATTGCAGGCATTATAAGTTAAGATAATCATGAAGCTCTTACATTCCTGTCCAAAATACTTACTTATTAAATGGGATCATGAAACCTGAGAACTTTTTAATGCACCTGAATTCAAAGCCAGCTGTCTAGAAACCAGAATACAGGCTCCATCTGTGAACTGTGGAAACTGTATCATCAACAGCAGTGATTGAAACAATCAGCAAGGAACTCAATGGGAATGCCAAGGAACGTTAAGACAAAGAAGACTGCTGAAGGACTTTGATATTTGACCAGGCAAAATGGCAATCAGAAACAGAAATACCGCCATAAACAGCCTTGGTATGAGCAACCATATATATTCCAGTGGAAGAATCTTTGAAGAGTACTGAAAAATTAGAGGAACACGGAGGGGAGATGCTAAAATGACTTTCAGGCTGGAGGAAACTTACAGCAAGAGGCCTTCTGTGCCTCTCTCATCAAAAGAAGCAGCCTGGGAGGTAAACTTGACTATTCCATACAAGTATATTCACAGAGGGAAATTTCCAGGGACTAGAGAGAGACAGCTTTTGCATCCAGCAAAACAAAGCACTACAAAATCTACCATTAGGACCTGAAGCAATAGGAAAATTTTGTTTTTGAAAGTAAGAGTCATCTAATATTGAAACAAGCTGCCAAGAATAGCAACAGAATCACCATTTCCCCCTATCTTTTTATCAGCACCAGATGCCTTTGTCTTGGACAAATGTACATTATGGACATATACCAGGTAACTGGATTCAGGGTCAGTGTTCTAGTGAATCCCTCCTGCCTCAAGGTATAAATCTAGAGATGGTGTGGTTACTCCTAGTGCATTCTGGAAAGGATATAATAGTATCTGTTCATGCTTCCGGGCTTTCATCCATCTTTTTAAAGGATCAGGATAAGGATCTTCAAGGAAACAGTTTCCCAAATCTGCAGGCAGGTTCCTGAGCTACTTGTTCTACATTTTCATTAAGCATCAGTAGTGTAGACCCTGTCTCCTTGTTCTTTATTTGTCTTTTCATGTTTTTTTTGGCTACCTGAACCATGCCTCTTTAGACATGTCCCTAGCTGATAGCAACTTACTGGGCTATGTCTGGAAGACTTCTCACTCCTACAATATTATCCAAGATTCACAGCCTGTTTCTGTAGTTGTTCCTCTGCAGTCCGGGTTAGCTAATGAATACCTTGATTACAGCATTCATGAGAGATGATTTACATTTCTTCATTAAAAATGTCACTGGAAGTCCAGTCTTCCCATGCTAAAATACTTGAAGCCACTGCCAACAGTATACATGGCTGATATTAATTAGAGTAGAGTATGACAGCACTTGGAAAATGACCTTTAACAAGCGCTTGTTCTTTAGTTAGACTAGGTCATTATTAGAGATTACCAAGCATTTTCAATAAAACTAGAATCTCTGACTCCTCTGCAGCTTTAAATTTGAACAATGAAAAGTAGTGGCGACTCTTCATCTACCACTGCCTCTAGCCTGTCCCACCATAACAGACAGCTGGTGATCCCTGTGTATCACTTGCTCTGAGCAGCAGGAGAAGGAAAGTGGTGAACTTCATTTTCTCCCTCACAAGCAGAGCCTTTCCTTTGCTGCACAGAACCAGGCTTGGGAAGATGGAAGACAACCATCCCCAGCACAGCTCCTTTTATCATCAACACACAGGTTGAGGAAAAGAGAAGAAAAGCAAGCTTGCAGTCTGTGTTGTCACAGCCATATCCAAAAGACAGGCAGAGGAAATTTTAAGGAGCTGCACCGCTGCACACCGTCCTTGGGCAGTACCTTTCCTGCACCACAGCTTCACTCCAGGGCAGTAAGACTGCTGCTGGCTGTGATCTGACCTCCTTGATGCCATGGTTCATCTAGTTTCTTCTGGGTGCTGTCCACCTTACAACACTGGAGTTTCAGAGTGTGCCACTGGAAAAAATCCATTTAGAGACAAGCTTTGTGCCCATACTTCAGTCACACCAGGTCACATGGAGCCGAGGACAAAGCTGCAAGCGCAGCACACACCATGCAGAAAAAAGGGTAGGGGGGGCAGTCACTCTGTCCCAGTGATTCTGGACAAGATGAGGTGAGCAAAACAAAAGTCTCCCACCCAGCCTCTCTGTTCTCTCATGTTCCCACCATTCTCCACAGCTAGTGGGCTCCATCAAATCCTGCAACTTGCTCCTTTCTGTGCGAGCCATTAAATGAAGGTTCTGGGCATAAACCGTGCTGAGAAATTATGCTGCCGTTTAAGAGAGTCTGAACAGAAGGCCTGCTTAGGAAGCAGTTTGAAATTATTGAGAGTAGCACTTCACATTTCCACAGCAGAAGCCTTTATAGGCTGGAAGTCTCAAACCTTGATCACTTCCAATTGAACCACTTATAAAAAATGTGCACTGCTGGAATATTTTAAATGACTGTGTGCAGTGTGTACTGACTGAACATTAGGGGCTTCAATTAAATAACAGTTCAGAACATAATGAACTGAAAAATTTCACACTCTCTAAAGTGAGATAAGTATGAAGTGAAGAAGAGAGAACTAAGAAATAGTGCTCTGAAAGTGGCACCAGCTAGTGCCTGATGAGATTCAGGCAGAAACACAACAGAACAGTTTGTGAATTAGAGTGTTATGTTTTGCTGGGTTTTTTGTGTGTTTTTGCCCCGGATCCCTCAGAGAACAGAAGAAATGGTCAGGTCTTTTTTATTAACGAAGGTGACAGTACTTGTGCTGAAATCGGGGATGCACATACCCTGTGAGCTTGGCTCAATCATGTCTGAATTTAGGCACTTCTGGAGGCACAGCTGGTCAGCTGCTCCCTGCTGTGGGCTTAATTGATAATCTGGAGCCCAAGTCCAAGGTTCTGGCCTGATATTTAGCTAACACCAAGTCCTCTGCAGTTTTTGCATTTAGTAAATAAATGAAATAATGTTCTCCTGTTACCCATCTGAACCAAACAGATACAGCACAACATTTGAAAATGCCTGTAGACAGGTATGGAGAATAATGCAGTGAAGACTGTCCATGCTGTCAATTAAAAGAGAGAAAGGAAGAGCAAAGGTAGAGGTCTAGATCCTGCATCACAGCATGAGGCACTTGCTCCAGAATAGGGCAGCGTGCTTTACAAAAGGGAAAACTGACACTCAGAGTGCCAACACACTGCATTTTGGTAACTGCTGACTTCAAACTAGGGCTATTCTCCCTTTGTTCCATGGCTGGCTTGTTAGCTTTGGAGGCAAATCCCTTTACAGACCTCCACGATCGCTAAAGCACACTTACTTGGTTTGAAATGGAACAAAATGAGATCTCTTTCCAATAAGTACCGTATTTATCCTGTTACCAGAAAGGGCACAGATGTCTTTAGAGATCTTCGCAAATACAAAAGATGTTTAAAAAGACCAACAAACCTAAAGACCAGGAAAATTGACACACTTCAGATTTTTAGGCTTATTAGGTTTAACACTTCTGTGTTTTAACTGACTCATTACTATTGTTCTGTCTGTATTATTACAAAGCAACCTTTCAAACATCTTGGTGGCACCTGCTCTAGGCACGTCCTCCTTCATTTTTGTAACTGGTGAGATCCTACAGCCAAATTCCAGCTGACCATAGCAGCTGTACTCTCTAGGAGCCCACGAAGGCTGAAGATGATGGACAGCCATATCAACCTTTACCAAGGTTGATATATCGCTTACATGCTGCATTTGACTTGAAACTAGCCCAAAAAGGTCTGACAGCCGAAAAGTAAGTGGATCTTATTTAGTGGCTACTTCAAGTTGTAGACAGTTAACTCAGTTTGCCAGCAAGTGTTCATGGGGATATTAATAATCAGGTGGGAGTCAGGAGCCTGCATTTATTCCAGTTTACCTGACATAAACCCAGCATATGAAAAAACTGAACAGACTACTAAACAGACTACTAAAAACCATTTATAAGCACATGTGGTAAGCTTAATGATTTAGGAGTTCTATAAAAATTGTAAGTATGCTCTGATCTTCAAAAAAAGGTTGTCAAATAAAATAAAATAGGAGGGAAACTTATGCACATTTCCTCAAGCTCCATATTGTCAAACTGATGAGTCGGTTATCAAAGACTTGGTCTGACTAGTCTTTTGAGGAATGTAGGAAATCCAGCCCAGACCACTTGAACTTTCATTCTGTCATGCATGGAAAAGGCATCAAAAGCAATGCAAAAACCTTGCTCCTTAGACAACCACGTAATTATTTGCCAGTGGATTAAGTTTCTACCTTCCCCCCTCAATCTAAATCTGCTTGTAATCTTGGGACTGAGGGCTAATTGCCATCTTAATTTTGCTTATTTCCTTTAACATAAATCTGAAGCACTGAGACCAATGCTTGGCCTTTTCAGACTCCTCCTGAGTGGTGGGTTTCTTGTTTTGTTTGCCACAGCGTGAAGTGTCAGTGGTCAGGCTATGTTCCACAGGGTCAGTCTGAGGCTCTCTGACTTTCAGACTCCCTTTGATCCTCCTATGTAAAGGAGGATGAATGGGACTGCAGCTAGACCAAACAGCAACTTCCCAATTCAGCTCCAAGTTTGTTCTTCGATTTGTGGCAAAATTCATTCTTGGCCGCTTGTACCAGAAGACAAAAAGCTATTAAGATATTGATCTCTTCAAATCTTTGACTTCAACATTTCAAAGAAAAGGGTTGAAGTCATAGAATCATACAAGATTATACTCTTCAAAGGCCATTTCAAACCCACAGCAGAGGTTTTAAATTTAAGTTGTTTTAATGAGCAAGACATAGATTTCTTTTGACTCTCATGACTGACCATGAGCTGTGATTAGTGTTGTCTCCATAAGGATTTTCTGTAAGCTAGCAATGTATGCACTAATGAAGCAGGTCTGTCCCTAAAGCAGGGCACTACCTGGCTGGTGATTTTAATGGGACTCAGCAATCTCTGAGCTTTCCATAATTTTGTCAGATTTGAAGATGACCAACAAATTCTTGACACTTAAGTAACATAAGAAATGCTAAAAAAACATGTAGGGAAATGCAGAGGTCATGTCGCTGCGCAGGTTTTGTTTCTTTAGCAAATCAGCCTTGAAACATCAAAATAGGGTGTTTTGACAGATCAAATGTTTTCAGTTTTCTACATGAGGAAGATATGCTAAATCTTACCCTTTCCTGCAGATTTTTGCAGTTTAGACTAACACCCCAAAGAGAACATTTTTCCCAGTAAATCAACCAGCTATGCCTTTCCCTAAACACCTTTTCTTACTTTATATACCTGTATCACAACTACTCATTACCTTAAAGAATCTTTAGAGGCTCTCTCACATAGAAGTTCCATCTTGACTTCATTGTCTTTATTTGACTCTTTATATCTTCTTGGAAATGGGATGTTTCTCAGTGTTTTCCAAGTTGACACTTTATTTGGATTAGGCAGCACTGACCAAGCTCAGGGAAGATGCCAGGTCAGAACAGCTACAATTACACCTGTGAACCCCAGCCCGTGCCTGGGGGAGGCTTAGCACTGCTGTTACAGCAATACCCTCTTCCCTCAATCCACAGCTAGGGAGAAAAAAAATCCCAAGGCTTAATGATCTTCTATTCCTAGAGACCAACTGCTGATTTTAGTAAACATTTGTTCTAAACAAGTACTAGGCACATCTCTTCTCCTCCTTCTAGAAACAATCTTGTAGTTTGTTCACGAAACTATTTCACATGAACTTAAAAATGTAACCATTTCTTGTGACCAGAACTACAGATTCAGGCTCTGCCACCCTATTGCAGCCCCTCTTCTTGTCAGAAAACATAATAATGCTTCTTTATCTCAGAAAAATACTGCAAAAATTCGGCTTTGTGAGTGCTGCAAGGCATTTAGAAACCATTGGGAGAAAACGTGCCATGCAAGTGAATGTCTTCACCGCGGGATGCAAATATATGTTAAGCAATAAAACTCTAGTTCCTAAATAGGCTTGTCTTGCTTTGATATTCAAGGATATGAAAAAAAGACATACATATTTCTCATTTAATCCTGCCAAGATACAAAACTTGCCTATTTTTATACAGTTGCCCAATATGGATAACAAAAATAGCTTTCTTAATAAAGAGAAAGAAAAGACTAGCTAATTTCTCCCGACGCAAAGGCATGAGGTCCACTTCAAGACTGCACATAATTTTTAGGCTGAAATTCTACCTGTTGAACCTCATTTTGCTGAGGAAAAATGCTGCTGCTTCTTGAAACTCAGCTTAAGATAACTGAATCGTTCTGTCAGAGGACATTACTACTCCCAAAAGTAAAATCCGAAGAAAAGATTAATATGCTTTGCTGAGAATAAGCTCAATAACTATCATTGTGCTGTGTGTTTGCTTCTCGCAGCAGATGATATTTGATCACTTGAAATGATTACTTAGCTTTAGCTGAAAATGTTTTGAATCAAGTGGCTCTAAATCATCCGTCCCACAAGTATTCGTACCAGCCAGTGAGCGTTTAGACAGCATTAGCACAGGTTAATAACTCCTCTCAAGGGGAGAAAGGGCAGGGAGTACCTCAAGAATGCGTGTGCGCGTGCAAAAACCTCTGGGGACAAGGCAAGAGTTTTTAAAGCAACAGCTAGACCTCTCCCATGAAAAATAAGCCACATCATGCCAAACTGTGTTGCATTTTAAACTCAAAAGCCACACTTTTTTTCTAATCTTGAGTGACGATATTTGAATATGAATGTTGTGCAATTATGTGGGTGCACATGTTAACAGTGCTGGACAGTTCGTACCCCTGTACTTGAAGTGAGCCTGCTCAGCAGCCCAGGACTGAGAATTTGTGAAAATGATACCACCATTTCTTAGGTTTGGGTAGTAGTATTTGTACTACTTAATGAAAAAAATATACAGGAAACACTATTATTGTCATTCCACAGCTTCTTATTATTTGAAAGATTTGTGTGTCATTCATGCATTGAAGTGTTCAGTACTGACCTATAAACAGTGTAATATTCCAGAAGGACTCACTGTCTTAGTCAATACCTAAAAACTTCAAAAATTAATTTGAAAAATAGGTTTTCAAACATCACTCAGCACTGACATAATACTAAAGGTGCAATGGTTTTATTAACACAGCAAATGACTACTTCTGATTCATCTGCAAATCTTTCTTCAGTGGATGGTACGATTTAAAATTAATAAATATGGTTTTGGATAGATACTTTTCAGAGGTTTCAAAAATGTTAACATAATTTTAAGTGATAGCTTAAGAGACACAACATTCCAATGTTGGAATGTTGCCACTACACAGAACCAGGGGTTTATTTACACCTAATCTTGTGGCTCATTAAAGCCAGGTATTATTAAGGAATGCAGTACAACTAGGCTTTGGTCATCTGAAAACACCACCACCATTTCCTTACTCACTTTGTTTGTTTATGCCTTTCACTGTGGTTTGATGTTGTTTTACAGCTGTGGGAAAAATCACATGTGTACGTGAAAAGAAATAAAGGGACAAATTATGGATTTGCATCATTTAGAAGCTTAGAGTAAGTTAACAGGGACATAGGTGGAAATTACTTTAAACAGCTTACTGTGATGTACATTTTTCTATTTCATTTACCTGTATTTTGATCTATGGCTACTCCTTTTATTTCAAATCCATAGCAGTTCTGGTCCTTTTGTTACTAACCATTCAATAGTATCTTGACAGCAGAACTACATTTTCGTTCTCATTTAATAACTATTTATCATTCTGTATCTGCCCATTTTCAAGAAGGAATAAAGTTAAGTGTTCCAGAAATTGGAAAAAATTGAAACTTGACCTTTATTAAGTGGGTTAATTGTCACAATCTCAGCATGTACGAAATTAATGACCAAAAAGTGGAACTTCAGAGTTTCAGAAGACTAGGTTAATGTCCAAAAAAGTCTAAACTCTGACCTTCTTGACATATGCCAAAAGAAACAGCCACCCTAATAAATTACTACCTGTGTGCAATTATAATAAACCATTCCTAGCATCCAATCACTTGAATTAATTGCTGCAAGGCAGTGGGACTTTCTTACAGATATTCAAGGCAATCTAAAAATTCCTTTGCAGTTCATAGCAGGCTGTTTGTGCATGTTTGTTTCAGCATGGAGATTCAGTTTGAAGGCACATTATTCATACCTTTGGACCACAAATCTGTGTACAAGCCCACTTAATAGTGCTGAAATTAAAAGCCTTGGCTGAGGTACTAACATTACTGAAAGTGGTGAACCAGCATGGAATAAAGCAAAGGGAATGGAATTTCCCTTAACCCATATCATAAAGTAGTTGCTGGATGCAGGACACCTACACAGTTTCCAAATTTCAGCCTTACATAGGAGGAACCGGCAGCTTCTGTGAATATGACAACAAACCGCAGCCTATTTAAATCAAACTGCATTTGCAAAAAGAAAGCTAAAAGAAAGAAAGAAAGACTCCATTTGTGTGGGTCCAAGGCAGCAGTACAATATGAAATCTGCTGCCCTCCATAGCACCATGTCAAATACTGATGAATTGGCCAAAAGGACAGCCTACCCTTCTCCATGGATAGAAATGCATCTAGGGAACTGGTAGGTTGCTCCAGCTGAACACAAAGCAAGAGGGTACCTGGTCAGTAACATCTGTAAGTGAAACAAGGTTCCAAGCTGGAATTAAGCTACTCTTGGTGATTGCCATGCATGGGATGTTACAGGGAAACTTAATTTTTGCCCCTGTTAATCCTATTCAAAGGACAATGACTTGTGCATTCAGGGCTGTCAAGTTGGCCCATGTTTTAAAAACAGTAAAATTAAATAAAATACCACTGTTTAAGTTCAATTAGCTAGTCCTGTTGGTGTTTGAATCTATGCTTAAGTAATGGTGATTCAGTTGGGAAATTAACATTACTCAGATGCAAGATTCTATTCCCTATACCCATGGATTTTAAGCACCTTTCTGAAGAAGCAAAGTCAAGTCTCAAAGGGCTACAGAACTTGCTTCACCCCAATGTACATCAAGGTGCTCAAAGGCACAAGATATGGTGGTCAGCATCACCTATTTTGCCAAGTCAGAACCGGGTTTAATTGGTAAATGATTGTCTAGTCTCCAAATTAGAAAGACAGAAGACTCAGGTTCATAAACCTCTTCTGTGCTTCAAATAATAAAATAGTCCTAATACACAAAAAAATCATGTGGACGAAGGTCTCCAATTCTGGACACATTGTTCATCAGGTGCCTGACCTGAATACAACACTGTCGTCTATTTCCATACTGCTCTCGGTGACTTTGTCCAGTCCTTCCATGCAGGATTGTAAAGCCTTTCCTTAACCCCTAGAACTGAGCAGTTGTCCCACAATGGCAGGAGCAGTTCATGGACAATGGTGACTCCAACCCAGACTCCCTGAGGTTACCCCAGCACTGCACTGACAAGAAGGCAGCAGCCACTTACATCTGCTGTTCGCTGCCGGTTCAACACATCACAACAGTTTGTTATCTCTACGTGTTCCCCTGTTCCTAGGGATAGTGAAGCCCTCGCCTAATTGTGGAATTTCACAGTAATTACAGAACAAATTGGAGATGATTTTGAACACTCACTGAAAAAATTCCTGAACTTCCTATTCTTCAGAACAGCAACCCCTGCCTCCCAGACAAACTAGCTGCTGTTTACTTGTCCAACTCTTATTTTCCACTTAGAAAAGGACACCTTCTCAGTTTCCTCTCCTAGCTAGCTTAATCTTCCATGATTTAAAATGACACCAGGTCCAGAAATCAGGACCATTTGTGGCTTCCTTTTTTCTTAATTATGGACTGAGGGTTTTTTTTTTTTTAAGTGAAAAATCCTCCACATGGTTTCCAAACTTGTGGCATTTGTTAGGAAATAGATGCAGAACTTGCGAAATGCTAAGAAAGCTCTTCTAACCATGAGTCACCAATTTATGTGCTGTACTTTGCACAGCACACAGTGCATGCAAAGAAGGAAACACGATAGAAACTATTAAATATAGATGGTAATTACATGAAAATCATGTGGTCATATCTGACTTCAACAAGGATCAGTTAAAATTCTTCTAAAGGAAAAGGGATGGGTATTGCTTCATCAGATAAATTTGGTAGGGCAATGGTTTTACTGAAAACTCCTGTTTGGAACAGAGTATAAGAAATAGCTGGACTGACTTCCAGAGGAAGAGGAGTGGATTTTGGGACCACCTTTCTTTTGTCTGAATTAAATACTCCAAATGATATTTCATAACTACTTCACATGCCTTTCTGTAAAATAAGGGAGATAGAAGAGGCAGCAGTAGATACTACATACTGTTTTTAAACATATGAACTAGAGAGAAGATTTTGTAACCTAAATCTTCCAGAATACCTTTGAATCATGAAAGTTTCATGACTCCATGATGATCACTTCTCTCTAAAGGCATATCAGCTTCAAGAAGGCAGTTACTGTTGGGTTGCACAGATTTTCTGTACATACCACCTTATAATGATATCTGAGGCAAAGAATATTTATTCTAGCCAAGAACAAAAACCATCTCACCTCCCCAGCCAGAAGGCTCTGATTTCTCCTTCACTCATGACAGCACTTAAGCTACAGTTGCATTGACACTTTAAAAACACTTTCCAGGGTGGTGGTTGCTGCTCAGTTTCGTGTATTTGACTCTATCAACAGGGAAATATGGACATCACCTCGTGGCACAGACCCAAACTAGTTACAGGTTGTTAGGGAAATGATTCATCAGTAGGTAGGTTCATGTAAAATTCAAAAGGCTTTTTTTCCCCTCTTTCGCTCTTGGAGAACAGTCCGAGAAATGAAAGTGATGTCTTTCTTACAGGAATACTTTAGATAGCTAAACAGAAGCAAGATTTGGCATTTAGCCTGGGATTAGTGTGAACAGCCTCTTAACCAAACATTATGAAGAAAGTTAACTTTAAAACGCTTTGAAAGGTCTGTTTTCATGACAGATGGTAATAAGGGCTCATCAGTGCCAATTTTTTTTGTTTCCACCTCAGTTTTCAAAAGCTTAGTTTTAGGTTAATGCTTCTGAAGGAACCATTACATGCACAGAGGAAAAATGCAAATTACAAAATTAGATTACTCACTATTTTTATTGTGTGTAACATATTTTTCTAAATAACACTAACAGATGAAGATTAAGAATTTGACCATGCACTCGGTAGAACACTTTCCCTCTCTTTTACTAGAATCCTTTTTTTTTTCCTCCCCACCTATCTGTCCTTTAATCTTTATCTGTACACCTGGACAAATATTCCTGTCCCCACAGGCCCCAAAAGATACAGCAGTCAGTAGCAGGTAGAGGTTTTGTTTGTATAATACACTCACTACTGAAGACATGGTAGAACTGTATTTTATTCAAGAAAACCCACACATTCCATCCTGTGGTGACCACAGGCTTTGCTTAGCCATAGATATTAGCAAATACTGAAACAAAATACAGTGTATCAGATTGAATCAAAGCATTTAAATTCTGAATTACAGTTATGATTTTCAGGGAAGGCTAGTTTCAGAATTGCATTATAGTATCTAGTACAATGTTGTGCAATGTAAGTGGCAGAAACAGAAATGGACTATTGGTCCTAATAAAACCCAAAATGTAATGATTCTTGTATGACATTTAAATTGTCAAGACAACAATTCATAACATTCTACCAAAGGCAGCATATAGTTACAAAAATACTGGTCCAGCATCTTGTTAGTGATGAAGCAATATCCAAGGTGCAATGGCAACGTGCCATTCTTAGTGAAATACTTTTTAAAAAACTATTTTTTCTATTTTCCCCACACTGATACTAGCTGAACACCAGAACTTTTATGACAACCTGAAAGAAAGTCTCTACTTAAATGTGTATTGCACCAAAGACTGATGCAAAAGCACATTTTCCAGGTTGCCGTATAAAAGAAGCAAAGTCTAATAAAACTATGGATGTGCCAAAAGACATTTTACTGCAACTGATCTTACATGAGCAGTTTGCAACCTTTATTGAGCTTTAAACAACTGTCCAAGCTTTCTATTCTATCAATTCTTATGAACTTCAGGATACAAATTAAAAGACAAAGTTCTTAATATTGAGAACAGAATTAAATCACTTTATACTCCTCTCAATTGATCCTAATAATAAAAATATTCTGCCCTCCTCTCCTCCTAATATCCTGGTAATTTCAAAGTCAAGACATGGAATTACCCTTGTTCTGATATTGCACAGCGCTAGGATTGTATTATTTCCACCTAGAAGTTAAAACACAATACAAATGAGGGTGACCAAAACTGCTGGTGACAGTAGACCTGCTTAACTTGTGGAGGTATCCCAAGAAACGTGCATCAGATGTAGACACAATCTAAATGGCAAAAAGCACTGCAGACTTGGCTGTGGTTTGGACTTGGGCCAAAACTACATAAGCCTGCTTGCCATTTCCTTTGAGAAAGCAGGATCAATTAATATCTTAACCAAAAGATGAGGCTGTGTAAGACCAGGTAACCATGTGACATTCAATGTTACATTCAACAACACAGAAATGAAGGAGTAGCAGACAGGAATATCAATAATATCTTCCTTTTAATAATGGTTTAGTCAAAAGAGTAGCTTTGAACATCTCTAGCTAGTTGTGAAAACCTGAAGAAGCTGGGAAGCAACCTCACTTTGACCAGTTTAAAGCTGTGGCTTGGCCTATCTGCTTTCAAAATCTCAAGTAGCTCTGTCAACCTTGTAAATAAAAACTACTGCCTGGAAATAAAAAGTAGTCAGCCTTTAAAAGTTCGTCAACGTTGCACTGTTGCAGCCTAACTCTGACTGAAGAAGAAAGATATTTTATACAGTAAACAAAAGACAAAGTAAACTGAAACCTTCAGAGATCACTTTAAGTGTATACAATTTGGATTCTCATTGACATTTAAAACTATCAATCATAAGGTTGCCACCTTACCTTTTTCTGGACTGGCACACCTGATTTTAAACAGGTTTTCCTCCAGTCTCCCAAGTTTCTGATCCTCTCATTCAGTTTTCTGCTGTACTGCTCTCCTACCTTCATGCTGGATACCAAGTCAGTCCTGCCTTCTGCTTTTCTTGGCAGGAGGCAGAGCAAGCTTTTAATTTCAGTAGTCAGAGTGACAGAACAACACACGCACAGCAGATAGAAGAGCTTAATTCTTCCCCAGGAAGAAAATACATTTGGTTCAACAAAGGGCTGCAAAATCTTCCAAAGGCACCTCTTTCCCCAGTTTTTGCCTGAAAGCAAGATGGCAATCTTAATTGAAAAGGGATGCTAAATCTTTTAAATAACTTAAAAATTCATTTTTATATAAAGCAGCAAAACCATTTTTCTCTGCAGAAAGAGAAATGTTAACAAAGAAACACACCAACATAAATGCACTGTTCATAAACTTCAGCTAGTTTAATTTCACAAGAAAGTAAAATTTTAGGACTATTCTTTAACCTCATCAGTACTTTCTGAAGAAGATTCTTTGGCATCTTCAGTCCCTCTGTTGCTTGTCTCTTTATTAAGATTTTCACTTTCTGATTTGGTCCCATTAAATAAAGAGTTTTCACCATTTACAAACCCATTCTTTGTGACTTCAGCATCAATGGCTTCATCAATCTTTAAGTCCCCTTGTTCTTCCACATCTTCTAGGTTTCTCAAGACAATAGGGAGTCTAGAGTCTGCCACAGTGTTCTCCAACAAGGCAATATTGCTCTCTTCATACTTTGGAAGTGGAGCTCCATCTGCCATTTGTTTGGTATAATACTCTCTGCTGGCAGCAGCGCTCTTCACTGCCTTCTCCAGGATCTCCTTTTCACCTAAGCGCAATTTGATGGCCATTATTGCATGTGGAGTGAGGTCATGAGTCTCCAGGAAGGACTTATCAACCTGTTAGAAAAGAAAATGCAAATCTGTTAGTAACACCCAACACAAAAAAAACAGCCCCTCACCTCTTATCACTTTCTGTGAACAAGAAGCGACACCAGGCTGAACCTAATGGACATGAGGGGATCTGCAAGGAGTCACAGTGAAATTTGTCATGAAATCATAAAAAAAAGCCCAAAATTTCTTCACATAAATCAGTCTGCATGACAAACAAAGGTTCACTTATACATTTGCAATAGAAGCACATTTCTTTGCTGTCTGGAGAATGCAACTAATAGATAACAAGTTGAAACTGATTCCTCATCTTATTTGCAGAGAAAAAAGCAGGTAGTCTCTACTTGGAGAATCAAAGGAAAAATACATTAACAAAATTACATTAACAAAGTTTTCTTTTTTGCAATCTTATTTGATTTTCCTTAGATAATGCAAAACTGTTTCTGCACTTTAAAAAGTACAGAATTAATTATATACTAACATTCAGATTGAAGGTTGCAAAGACAAGATGGAGGACAAAATATCTTTTCCTACAATCACAACACACAGAAGAATTCAGACATTTAAATTACACATAATGATAATTTTACCTCCACAGTTGTTTTATAGGTTTTCAAAAGAAGGGATGCTCTGGCTTCTAGGAATGTCCAAAGTTTAACTTCATTGTCCCAGCTAACAGGAAATTCAGAGTTCCCCAGAGTGAAGATTTTGTCAATCGCATGCTCACCTATCAAGTGCTCCTTCAGCTCTTCTGCAATAAGTATAAAACCAATCTGTTAAAAAACAATCTCATCATTCACTTTGTCAGTTGACAGACTGCAGAAAGATTTATTTTCAATCATATTATCTTTGAGCAGCTAACAAAAAATAACCCTCTCCTCAAATAAGAATTATCAGATATGCTGCTTATTTCTAGGATTTGCCTCAAAGAGACAACTGGAAGTCTCGAGGTCAGCAGAAAACAGGCCTTCCCTCCATTTGGAAATAAAGATACTTTATATATCACAGCCTCTCATACACAGTGTAAATCTGTGACAGTGAAATGGAATGTTTTGTAAAATAATTAATAAATGAAAGGGAGCAAATTTTTAAAGAGTTCAATGAACTTTGAGAATAAAAGGAACAGTTTAGAGAGTGTGCAAATAGCAATGGAATTCTTTTTCCTATTGTTTTGGTAATCTTTTTCAGTAGCAGAAGCTTCCTACAGGTGGTCAGAAAAGACATCCATCAAAACTCAGAGCAGAAAATATTTAGTCAGCTCTTTGACATTACACAAATTCCATTAAGCTTTTAATTAATACATCTGACTACTGCAAAGCTGTTATCACAAAATTCACTAAAAGCTTGCATGTAGTTTCTCAATAAACAGTTTTCTTAAACAGTATTTAAGACATAAATAAACTGAGAAAAATCATATATCAAAGAAATGCAACTAAAACATTCACTAGCTCTATTTTCCTCTCCAAGCCAAAATTCACTCCCTCATCAGCATCCTAAAATTTTCTTCCCTTGAATTTACTTCCCAGAAGTGTCAGGCAATTGGAATAGATGATTATTGTAGGTTCCTTCCAACTGAACTATTCTGGTATATTCTAATTTCTAGTCAGTTCTAAAAGATAGATGACAGGAGGAAGTAAAGGCATGACACTAAGTTACAGAGTTTTTATTAAAGAAAGCAAATAGACCACATGCAAAAACTCAACTACTTCAGTATTCCTACTGGCACAAAAAATCCACATCATCTGCACAGTATTCCTAACTGCAAGGGAATTCTCTCACTGTCATGACAAACTGTCACATCCATAACCTTCAAAACTGAATCTAACCAACAAGGAGCTATTATGAACATTTAATGAGAAGTTTCACATGAACAAATAAGGTGAATATTTATTAAATGTACACACATTCTGCCCCACAAAAAAAGTTAACAGAAGAGAAACACAGAAATACAGACATTTGCTTTAGATTACAAATTACCAAAATATTGAAAATACTCAACTTTGAAATGAAACGTCTCTTCTGTATTTCCCCTACAGTACAGAATATTTCAATTTCATACTTAAATGATTCCAGCAGTGATGGTTAAAATGCTGTGATTTTAAGCATGTAAACCTCTAGGTCTTGCATGATCTTGTTCTGCAAACTGTTTTCAAATCTAAGAACTAGAGATCAAACTCCAAAGCTCACTCATTTACAGAAGGCTGGGAGATTAAAAGAAATAAAAAATTGTATCATCTCATGCTATCAGAGTTACTGAAATATTCCCTCAGATGACACGGCCAATGATTGGGGTTCTCAGTAGCTTATAGATAGATTCCCTTTTAACTTAGAGTTCTCACTTTTCTGATCTTCTATCTTAGTGTTTTATATGTTTATCACATTCCTGTGTTAACAAGAAAACAATCAAAAATGCCCCCAACAAGACAAATACAAATTAGGTTATCTTCATAAAGCATCCTACCTTCACTCATACAAAACACTCGAAGGAAAGCCAAAAGCTGGGCAGAGATTGCAGGCTCAGTGGAGTGCAAGGCAAAAACACTTGAACTAATAAAAGAAACAATCAAACACAACAGTAAATGTAAGTTCAATTGTCATATCATTGAACTTATTTCAACATAAAAGACCATAAAGTATACAACAAATGTACTGATACAAAATTTTAAAAATTAGGTAATACTAACTCAAACTGAAAAGCTCCCCTAACCTGTATCTGAAAAGAACAATTATCACTACAGTTTTACACTTAAAATTATTTTATACAGCTTTCATAATAAATTCATGAAAATGCAATGTTTCGTGTCTGCTGCTCCTAATAGTACCCTCTGGACTGAAAAGACTAAAGGAAAATGCTGTGATTCACATACTAAGCATTGTAATATGTCTGCAAGGGATAGGAAAGAAAGAAAAACTACAGACTGCTTCAAATTAATCCTTGCTCTGGTTTTGTTCAAATGGTTGTTAAAGTAAAGGCTTTTTTCCTTATATATGGTTCAAATTAGATGATAATATAGCTCAGAGAACTTCTGTAAATATTATTACAATAACTTTAACTTGCTATACAAACAGGAAAAATATTACACCTAAGAAAACTATCACAGAAGAGCTTCATATATGCTCTAATGGACACTATATACTTTGGAAATGTTTTAAAAACCCCATGGCATTGTGTTTTACTTACGTCGGGATACCAGCACGAGCTAAGACCTCTGCCTTCATAGCATACAGCCTGTCACTTTTACTCACGCCAAGCTTTATTTTCACTCTGTCATGTGAATTATTATCAAAGAAAAAACCACTGTGGATCACAAATTCAGCGTTTGACCGAGTGCCATAAAAAATGTAAATCTAGAAGGATGAAAAGAAAAGTGAAGGGACAGGAAAAAAAGCTTAAGATCAGCTCACAAAACCGACATAATTTGGAAGTTATTTTCCAAAAGAGTTACTATTCTGAGTACAAGATATATTTGGTTATTAGAAGAAACATGCTTTGTTTTCTGGTATTGACTCAAATGCTGCATATAATGTGGCAATTACACTTTAGAGGTAGATGTAAACATATCTGTGTAATAGAGATTTTGAAGGACAAAAAGAAGTTATTGTTCTGTACTTTAAAATAAAAATGTTTTGGTTTCTCACACTGTCATAAAGTACCAGCATATGGAAATAAGCTTTCAAAGGCTTTTTAAAGGCTAAAAAAAATAAGAGAAAGGAGGGCCCATTAAAAGAAATATGGAGACATTTTGGAGTCATTATGGAGTTTCTGGAGTCATTTTCCCCAGCCAAATGTCCATGCAAAACAGTAACCTATACTGCTGATGGATCAACTTTGCTTTCATTTTAATGTTACCTTAAGATAGGGATATACCACAGTACATCACACTGAGAGATCTGAGCTGTGTGCAGCCAGTATTTATTTTTGTTTTACTCTGAACTCTTTTATATAAAGCATATAGTTACTTTAATTCACATTTAAAAAGAAGCTCCTAAATATAACCTGCAGAATGTATTTAACTCAGGGCTAGGCTGTATGAAATGCATGGGACTAGAGGTCAGAGTAGCAATTGTATTCTCCCACATCAAGAGGACATTTTCCCATTTGTGTTTGATAACAGAATTGTCAATGAGAAAAAAAAGTTTTCAGCAGTTGCAGAATTCCCTACAGAATCTCAGGGTGCAGCTGTGCTCTGGATGCCTGCAAGCTTCCATTCCTCTCTAGCTGACAGAGAAAGTGCTCTCTAAAGGGCTCAAATAACAGCAATGATGCCATTTACTTTCTTTGTTTTCAATTTTGTATTAGAACTGTTTATCCTAGGCATTAAATGCTTAAGTATGATATTGAATTATAGTAAGCATTATACTGTAACACACTCATATGATGAACACATGACCTGCCTAGGTATATTAAGGGAGTGGAGGAGAGAGTTGCTCACCCTTTCAAGTTTTAAAACTACTGTGATACATCTCATATTAAACTAAAAGCCACATATAATGTATAGAATACACAGTACGCTCTCACACCGCAACACTGTTTTATAAAATATCCAGTTAAACAAAGTGAGAATTGCTTGATTTCAGGCCAGTGTTTGATAGACTCTGGACTTCTGCGGCCTCACAGTTTTTAGTAGTAAAAGCAAGGATCATGCACTCTTCCTGCTGAAACCATAAGAAATAATATCTGCACAGTATATTAAAGGACTGAAGCATTATATAATTACAGTGTTTTAAAGAAGTCACTAACAGTTAAAGTTTGTACAAAAATTTAAAAAAGCTCTGATAAATAACAGACAAAGTGAAACTACTAAAATACAATTGAAATATAGCAACCCTCTATAATTGAAATGGAGAGAGCAGCCAGAACAGCTATATGACATATCCATTACCAGCTGTGGAAAATTATAAATTGGATCACTTCTGGAAAAACTGTGGACCCCTTTTAACTCATCACACCATTATTGGAAAAAACAGAAAATATTTGACTACCATAACAAATTCTGAGAGCAAAAATACACAACCACTGTAAACCCCAGCATAGCAATGAGGATAAATACACTTCTGGAAAGATGTATTTAAAAAAGAAAAAATTCCAGACACTTCTTTGTTAAAAAAAGATAACAATACCTAAGAAAAATTAAAATATTATAAATTCTAAGACTGGCAAAATAATACAGTAAAAGTATTAACTCAGAGGCTGAGTTACAAAACATTTCAGGATGTTCCACAGACAAAGCTTTTGTCTGGCCACGCTGACTGCACTTGCACAAGCAGCAGTCAGAAAAGGAGTGCTACTCCATTTGATGGTTTAGGCTGGCTGCTGATATAGCACAGGGGATTCCTACACTCCTGGAACTACTGTCTTCAATGCGTAACTAGTTTGGACACTCGGTTTTGTTTTTTAGCAGTTCTGATCAAAATACTGGATTTTGAACTGTTCCACGCATCTTTGTAAGGCTCTTCCTCTGTCTCAGGATGAAGAGGTAAATGCGTGCATGCCTGTGCGAAAGGGAGCGAATATGTGTTCAAGTCTTTTCTCACTTCCACTAAGCATTGCAATGACAACAGCATGGGTTAAAATGATTGGCAAGTGTACTGCACCTCAACTCTTTTAAATGAATGAAGACTAACAAGAAACATAAGCTAACAAACACCATTAAGAAGGGCTCTACAATCCTCTATTGCAGAGAAAGTGCCGCTCCAAATCTAAAAAATATTTATCTTTGGTCCTTTGTATATGGCATTTTATAAAGCTCGTCTGGAACACCAAACTTGGTGGTTGTGTATGTACTCTCACCAATGATTAAATATTTCAACTAGTTCTCTAAAATATGAGGAATAAAACCTCTCCTACAACTGGGGTCTACCAAGTGATGAAAATACTCTGAAACACGTACATGTATTTAGCTTGGTAGCATTTTCACACAAAAGTAGCTTAGCATAATAAAATTCAAATGTAGCAGGGCTTAATCCACACCATTTTGTTATTAAAATTTTGTAGAGAGTCACCAAGTGTCCACAGAACTTAATGAAAGAACTATTATGTAGATAACTGTTCACACTACCTGTTCTCCAGCCTTGAAATCTTGAAGTGCTACACATTCACACCGGTCATCTTCTAAATTGTAGCCTGTAGTAATCTAACCAAGGAAAGAGTGACAAAAGCACCTTTAGCATTTTATATTTCTCTCTCCCACCACTGACAAGTTTTCCCATTGGAAATAAACATTAACAATAGGAATTGCATACAGTTCTTTCTCTGCACAGAAGAATATAGTTGATAGTGATTGCTTTATGATTCCTGAGGAATCTCTTTTTTAAAAAGTCTTTGCCTTAAAGAAATCTAATGGAGGAAATAACCTACCTGAAATGAACAGAAGGCTCTGAGGAAAGTACCCTCCATAGACCACAGACAAAGTGTCATGCTAAAGCCGGTAGCTTGTTATAAAGTTCTGGAGCTTTCAGTCACTCCCATGAGGCCCAAGGGAGCAAGGCACTGACAGCTCTATATGCTGTGCTTTATCCTTCAACTGCCAACACATTTTTGATCTCTCAACGAAAAAGGATTAGATAACTGTGGATCTTTAGGGGATACAATCTTCAGAGAATTATAATTTACTTGAAAATAATCCCTTTATCTAAAAGTTAAGTAATAGTCTTAAAATGCTAAAAGGATTTTTGTGATGGTAGCGGGCAATGGAAGAGGATAAACTCTCTTGACGAACCTGTACATCCACCAAAACAATTACTAAACTGTAAAGGGGTCACCCTAACAAGTAAAGCTGTGCTAAAAATATAATATTTTTATAGTGATAAACAGCGTGTTCTTGAACAGTATTACCAGAGACGCAGCCACATGATGGAACATAAGCTGCTGAAAAATCAGAAAGCAACTTTTATGGTAGGTCGTGTGAGTTCAGTACTGACAGAGGTAACTTACAGAAAAATATGCTCTGGGCCTGGGGAAAAACCCTAGAAGGAGACAAAGATTCTCTCTCAGCCTTTGAAAATGAAAATATACTTTTTTGTAAGCTGACTGACATGAGTTGCAGTATACCCTGATTCCCATCTTGGATGTAGCTTGTCCAAGGACAGAACTCCTCAGATTATTACAAAAGCTTGGTTGATGGCTTACACATTAATAGCTTTGCACTGCTTGCATCATCATATATGCATTTGTCAGCTGAAATAGTGCTTTCAAATGGAGCAAATCCAAAATGTCAGCCCCAAGCACAGGCAGCCTGGCCCTGCAGACACTTGCAGAACCCTTCACATGCAGATGCCACCACTGCAGGTCTGTTAATGGGTTTGTGGCATGTGGAGATCAGAAGAGAACACGAGAATTATGAAATACAGCCTACTGAGAAACACAGGCTGCAGTACTTGAACACAGAAATTCCTGTGCAGTCTCTAATTTGGACTGCACAAGTTGAATTAAGGTCTAAGCTGAGTTTGGAAAGTTATTCAACCCTGAATGGCAGGTTACAAGTCTTAGACGATGACAAATGTACCTTCCTAGTTAAAATACAGTCATCTTCTGCAAAACTGTACCTTTAATCCAAAAGAAGATGACCTCTTGACCTGTCCTGAAATTTTCTTATTGTGTAAACTCAGTGAAGTAGTTCTGAATGTGAAAAATCCACTGCAATTCCTTGAAATGCTGGACGAACAGGAGACTCACAAACTGGGGAAATTCCAGTACTTTAAAAGGAGAATTCTGTCAGTTTAAGCATGCCTCACTAGAATACTAAGATTTCTTCTAAATTTTTATTTTTGCTTTTTAAAAAAAACCCCAAAAGACAAAAAAAACCAAAACCAAAGAAACACACAAAACCCAGCAGCACTTCGGAAAGACTTTTCTATAAAGAAAATGCTGTGCTAGACTCCTATTTCCTCTTTCTTTTAAGAGCAGTCACGTAACAGAATTAACAGGGTGTTTACTTCTCTTCCCACATGATAGCTGACAAATTGCATCCCTTCAGTTTTATTTCTGAAGCAGACTGATACATGAATTTCAAGTTGTGTATAAAGCATGCAGTAGTCTGCTTGGTCAGTGATTAAGGATGGACCCAGCCCAACAGGCAGAATGTAGCTTATTCAAAGCTCTGTCAGAAGTGGTAATCAACCTCTGACTGTCAAAATACAATCCCACTAAAGAATAACAATGAGAAATGCATGAAGACAACCATTTTGAAATAGTTCTTAGAGGCAGGTTGATCTAATTAATAGTGTCAGAAGCAAGAAAAAGCTGGATGGACCTAGCTCCAGTTAAAATCCAAAGAGCATTTTATTATCTAGCTCATGGAAAGGGGCCCTGTGGAATAAAGCAAGAAAAGGGATATATATGGTAGCTGATTGACTTGAGAAGTATTTCAGCACTACATTTGGAATAAACTAGACAGGTGCATTCAATGCCATCTTTTGTTTCTTACTTTGCTGCAATGAATAACAACTCCCTTCATGTATTTTAAAGGGATTGTGCTATGATTACAGCAGAGCCCACCCTCATCTCACTCTGCTAATAATATAAACTACAATACAGGCAGCTTACAGTTATCTTAGCCGCCCAATCCCCCTCCCCCCCCCCATTTCTAATAGTATAAGGCAACTAACACACAACAGAAATATGTTTAACTAGCTTTTCTTAGCCCATTATCAATATTAGTTTTCTATACTTCCTGAATTTATATCCGTTTAAACTATTTTCTGTAGAAATATGAAATAAATGACTGAAATCTTTACATGTATACAAAATATTTAAGTTCACTGCAACCGCCTTTGCCCTTTAGGATACACTTCAGCATAAAAAATGTTTCCAATCCTGATATAGTACTGCATTAGCAGGTTTGGCTCTAGAGGCTGGCTCCATATCAAACCCATTGTTAAACAGCATAATAAAAACAAAAATTACTTGATCAATTTAAATAGAAGTTTGAATGAGTAAAACAACATAAACAGTTGCTCTTTTAATATATGCTACTTAATTTTTCCCTCACAGAACCTTGATGCTCTTCCTCTTTACTCTAATCCCAACTTTGAAGGCATTCATTTAAGAGTTGTCTAATGAATACAGACAAGTCTCTGCAAAAGCATCTGAAAGAAAAGCCCAGCAGGAAAAGGGTACAGGAAGTACTGACGCTTTCAGCTATGACTTATATTACAAAAATACACATTTCTGAATTTTAAGCAATTTTCTTTATACTGAAGACTCTCATATGAACTTTATTGCTAAATCAGAGCTGTGAGATAGCATAACAAATAAACAAAGGCAAGAATCACTGTTAAAGAACAACATGTAATCACCTTGCAATAAGGAAAAATAAATAAATAACAAACCCCAAGCACTTGCAATTTCATAGCCTAGCCTCCTGTGCTGTAATTGATACAGTCATAGTAACACTAAATTAGCTAAATGTCAAGTGAAAAACAACTTGCTTTACAGTTTGTTCATTTAAAACAGACTTTTTTTATACCAACAGCACTAACACATACTGCTGTCCTAACACTCAGGTCAACCCTCCCACAAAAGAACCAGACCACTTGAATAGTATAGTCATATCCAGTGCTTACAATAAATAATATTATCTACTGGAAACACAAGTGAGTGCTATGACTTTTGAAGCGTATGTGAGCATGACTAAATAACATTGATAAACCAGCCTCTCTGGGTTTTCATTTCCTCACCTCTGCATTAACTAGCCTGTTAATGAAATCAGGAATCATCCCCTGAACTAGCGCACGTAAGCCAAAATGTCAGCAGGTCTCACTTTCTATATACATATGTCACCTTTTAAATGTTTAAT
The DNA here is from genome assembly GCA_013397935.1 of Dasyornis broadbenti. Lineage (NCBI taxonomy): Eukaryota > Metazoa > Chordata > Aves > Passeriformes > Dasyornithidae > Dasyornis > Dasyornis broadbenti. The sequence goes on along the minus strand of VZRN01002763.1, from coordinate 595,500 downwards.
ATGCCCTAAAAGTAGTATTTTTGCATTTTGTTTCTTTGATGTAGTAACAGATGTACTGGTTTTGTTGAAGTAGGCTTTGTTCTTGTTGTTGCTGTCTCTATAACAAGGCTCTTTGGGCACCGTTACGAGAGCAGGCAGTATTTCTTAGTTGCAAATCTCTAACCACTTTCCCTAGTGGTAGCTACAAGAGGCAACCTCCATCAGTGCCTGCTTTCTGTTCTCAGAACAAATCTGTCCAGTACTGTGCATCTTTTTCAGCCCACAAGAAACAAAGCTCCATGTCAGGAGACTATTCAGGCTTGTCTGGACAAAACGTATCATGTAAATGAAAACTTTTAAAAGTACATTATATGCACATAAGACATATCTTCACACAAGTATCCAATCACTTTTAAAGTTTTCTCTAGATGAAGAAAGCTCTCCCTGGAAAGCTATCATAAGATATTTGAGAAACTGACAAACCTTTCTTTCAGATATTAGTTTTTTAGGATCTCTTGGGAAGATAACATACCTGTGTTAAGAAGGATAATGGAAAGTGTTACTAAACTGTTCTACAGCAGTTGAAAAGCTTAATACTTAAGCCCTAAAGTCTTTCAGCAACACTGAAGAAATCCTTACCAGTCCATTAGTATGATTACACATGTCCCATAAAGGTATCAGAGCCAATGTAACTCTGGAACCATCTTCTGTTGGAATCTGGTTCTGCCGAGTCATAACAGAGGAAACTGCCCATCTGCAAAAGTTAAAAACATGAGATGGTCAATGTTCAAAACATTAAAATATGATTGGCCATAGTCCCACCTGAAGTAATCATTTAGACTGGGAGTTTCCACACTTAAGCTTCTTTTAAGATCACACTGACTATAGGAACAGTAGAAGGCAATATCACTTGCAGGAGAAGCAGCAGCTTCCAGATTTCCAAGACATGCACACAGAACAAATCCCAAACCAGGACTGCAATCCCTCCTCTCTTTGCAAGAGACTCTTCACACCTTCCATTGGCTCCATTCCTCAACCAGGATCCACTCCTATGTCACCTTCTGCTTCCCCAGCCCTTCACTGCATACATATCTCACACTACACACCTCAAACCCAGGGTCACTTGCTCCTGCAGGTTTTCCTGCTTGGCAGCAGGAGCTCTCATCTATGTGCAAACGCTTGTAAGAGCCATATTTTCCTCCTCACTCTCTAAAAAGCTGATGTACTGCATGATCTGGAAACCAGTGCAACCACCTGACACATGCATGGCCTTTTGTAAGTGTTTCTCTTCAGTTTGCAAGCTTTTGGCTTAGGTCAGTATTGCTAAATTTTCTGCTTAATAGAATTGTGAGGGGGAAAAAAGCTACAATATTCCAAACAGATACTCACGTAAAAACCATGAAGAGAGTATTACACATTTCTTTTGCACATGGACATCATTCAAAATCCTTCTAAGTTAGGTTAAGCAAATGAAATGCAAGCTACCTTTTCAAATAAAAATCTTTAGGAAAATCTTAGAATTTCAATATTTTCTAGAATTTCATTTTTTATTTCATACCAGACAAAAATTAGTATTAAACACCAGTGGAAAAAAGAATCTTAGTTTCACTGTGTTCTGGTCTTAATACATATATGTGTTGTGGGGGTTTTTGAGGGAAAAAAAGATGCCACCAGGAGAAGACCAAAATAATTTCCATTCCCACAGACTCCACTACTAACATAATAGAGAATTAGACCTTCTGAAGGATTTCTTCAGAAGGCCTAGATTGCTAAGAAAGAAAAGGGCAAACTGAAATCCACTTGATTTCTAAAGTTAAAGTTGTGGATAATTTTGATATGCAAACACTGTTTGAAACAGAGTAACAATATGCTTCTTGTTAATTGTTGTAATTTACCTATAAAATTTAAACTACTTCACGTATAAGTTGGTGTGTCCCTCAGTGACCCTTTAAATGAAGGAGGCGTGCTTTGGAAATCCCACTTTCATAGACTTACCCACAAGTACAACTAGGCTGAAAAATCCCTCATGAATGCCTTTTATTGATGCTATTTTAATAATTTAACAGAATTAAAGCTCTCATTATCTTAATTATTATTCTTTTTATCTTAATTCTATCACTCCTTAGAGCACCTCCAAGTGACACTCATGCTTCATGTGTACAACTTCCATTCTCCAGCTCTCCTGTTCAACAGCAGCAGTTTTAGATATTAACTTTTACTAATATGTGCTGGTAGAGTCTTTTGGGGGGGAAGAAAAAAAAAAAAAGAAATTAAAAAAATTTCCCCAAACCCTAGAACTTCTGCCACATTGACTGAATTATTTTCTTAAGAAACAATTACCTTAGTAATCTCAGACTATGTGTGCCAGTTGGTTAAATTAACTGCTTATAATGACTATTCCTTTGTAACAATTAAAATCTGTGTATTTATTTCACTTTCTTCTTCATTAAGCAAGTGTATTAGTATCAAATCCTACAAATAACATTTCAGTAACAATAGCACTTTCCCACCAATGAAGAATTTCCAGGGCCCCATAGTTAACCATAGTGAAAAAAGAAGAGAAACAAAGAAAAAAAAATTTAAAAGACAGACCAACCTGTAGTCGTCATAAGTGAAAGAATCCTTTAAGGGCAGTTTGCTGGCATTAGGATGGGTCTACAAAACGTAAGTTGCATAAAAAGGTGAAAAGAGAAAGAAAAGAGAAATCAGTCAGCAGAATTTCATTATTTAGCTGCCTAACAGATCCTAACAAGAGCCAAATGAAGCAGGAGGCGTCCAGCCGCGCTACAGAGGGATCATCATGCTATTATGCTCTCATACATCACTGTCAACTTAATTTGTTGTGCCCAGCAGCCGCCATAAATCTGTTTCTTCATATTTCAAGACTGGAACCCACAGACATTGTACAAAAATAAAAAAAATTTAAGGTGGACCGAGTACGTGAAGGTAAAACACAATCCAGCCCTCGATGCACAGTGGGGGAAAGAAATCAGACAATAAGCATACATTAGCTTTCACCGACTTCCACATTTTCCTCTCCTCTGGGATATCACTAAGGTATTTCACAAATGCAAGAAAACAAGATTTTCAATTCTTCCCTGATACCTGTAATAGTATTATTCAGTAAAAGTTGCACTACACCTCTGAAACAAAAACAGATTAAAATATTTAAACAGCTTTGGTGATAAACACTGATTAGACAGTATCTACATTAACCCATTTACACACACTTCTGTCTAAAAGTGGAGCTGTGTCATTTGAGAATTTATACTGCAATTCTCATTAAAAAGCAAACATTTAATTTCTAAAAGCTTTAAGAAGCTCTGATATCTGTTATTTTTCTGACTAATTAACTTATTTAAAGTCTCAAAAATACAGGTAGCTTTAAGCCTACATTCACACATTTTCTTTAGAACTTTGTTCCAATTCACAAATGGAAAGCCATAGTAGCATAAATTTTAATCTTCAGGTTCAATTAGGTCTCTGAGATGAATTAAAGCAAATGATCAAACAGTTATTTCAGAAGATACAAATGATTTTTTGCACAGCTCTGTCTTTGCGATACTCTTAATGCATGAAGCTCCATGTAGTATGCAGTTTTTTACTCTTGATGCATTAGCATCACAAGTGTGTGGTAATTTATCATTTCTCACTGTAATGTACTTGCTGGCACCGTGTGCAGGACAGTAGGGGATGAGGTAAAAGTGGCTCAAACCGTAAATCAATTAGAAAACAAAAGCTTGTGCTCAGCGCGCAATTTTAGGCAAATTATATATTACAAAAGACTGCCAATTGGGTGTGAGGTCCCAGGTGGCTGCTCTCCCTCAGCCCCTCCGGTTAACCCTTCTGATGGGCTTTCTCCGGAATACGACTGAAGTTAACAATTCCAGTGGCTCCCGTCCCTCCTCTCTTTAATTTTTTTTCTTTTTACAGCACTCTACGGTTTCCATATGATTTTCATTCATATGGATGACACGGTCATTGTATAACAAATCCCTTCGAGTTTAATTGCAGCAACACATTGTACAGTTGTTTCTTCTCAAAAACATTCAGCACAAACACGACTGAGACCCAAACCAAGACATTTCAGGAGTCACCGTCGCTGCAAGCCAGGAAGACCCGAGTCCAGAACTGAACGTAGAAACTCAAGCCTTCAGCTGGAAATAATTCTTAGAAACAACAACCACACTGTAGTTTTCATTTATGACAATCTAGTTTCAACTCTTATTGCTACTGTTATTAATTTGTTTTGCAGCAGCTTGATAAATTAAGCATGGAAAGACACCACCAGCACTGCGAGTATCACCCCTCAGTTTTCCTTTGCAGCACGTCCGCGTTTCCCTCCGGCCCGTGGCGATCGGTGTGAGAAGTCGGGTCTCACTGTGCGCCTCAAGTTTACAGACGACATTTGACATTTAGGCCCCCGATCCCTGTGCAAGCCCTCGCTGCGTCCCATGCCCGTCCCCGGCGCTCGGCCCCGCTCCAGCCCCGCCGCGNCCTGCCGGCGCCGCCGCGCACTGCTCCGCTCCGCCTGGCCGAGCCGCCCCCGCGCTGCTCCTGCCCGGCAGGGACACCGAACCGACCGCCTCCAGCATCCCCAAAACCCGTGCACACCTGCGCTGTGAGCCAGCGTGCCCCTGCCGAGCGGGTACCGACCTGTTCATGGCAGGAGAAAGACCCCGACAAGGCAAAAACCCCTCTCTGTTCCCTCTGTTCTCTTCTGCTTTCATCCTGCTCCCCAAACAGCTTTTAGTGGAATATACTGTTTTTCCAAGGGTAATAATGACTGGTCATAATGCACTACAAGTAAAAAGGCATCACAGACACTGCAGGGGTTCAACAGCCAAAAAGCTACTGCTACAGCCCCTGTGACCAGTTCCAGCCCACACTCCATTCCAGGAGCAACCAGCCAACAGCCTCAACCCACACTTGGTGCAAATAACCATAGGATGCAAGATATAAACATGTTGTCATTGTCCTCTCAGTGAGCAGGGTGTATTAGATCAGTGGATTGCAGGGAGATCAATTGTTCATTTCACACAAGCAGTCCCCCTTGAACACCCAAGCCGAACACCCAAGCCATGGGACAAAGATCCTGGATGCCACCAAATGCTCTGTCACCCTACCTATTTGTAAATCTGTGAAACTTTGGGGTTGCCCCTATGTGGACACCATCCACACATAATTCACATAAAACCACTGATAAATTACAATAAAGGATAAAATATATACTCTTAAAAGATACAGGGCAGAATAAAATCCCAGCGTATGTAATTACCATATTTATAACATTCTGTGGTACAGTATTCTAGTAGCTCTTTTAAAGTTAAGATACGTCAGCATATTTGATCATGTTAGATTTCTAACTTGCTCTATTTTACTACGTAACTTAAAAACCCTATAGATTACAAGAATCTGAAGACACACAAAAAAGAACAATATTCTGATTAAAAATTTGATTTAGTATGCAGCCTCTCTTTATAGTCCCTTGGTAAAAATGAAATCTCCCTAACAAACACTTAATAAAACCTGTCAATATATCTAGAAAGAAAAATGACACAAATGCATTAAGTATTAAATACCCTTGAAAAAAGTCACATATTCCATGAATTTTTGATGTACTATCTTGACATTAATGTAAAACCTTGATATTTATAATTGACAGATATTTAATAAAGTATAGAAGATGACTGCTGCATAGCATGCAAATTGCTCAGACTGCTCAAAAAAGATACAGACATATTTAAACTAAACAAACACTTAATACGTAAAAAAAAAATCAGATCTAGCTTTTACAGGTTCACGCAGCTAGGTCTCTACAGATTAGCTTTCAAATGTGACATTATCCACTACATGAACCCTAATTTTAACTTACCAAGTCTGTATGAAGTAGTTTCTGAAAGTTGGGAGGGGAAGCTTTAAATAAAAAATGGGAACATGAAAATGTGAATATATTCATTTAGATGCAGGTCCTGACATTCTACTGAAAGAGTTATTATAAAGAACAAATACCATCTATTTCGTTACCCTTTCTGTGAAAATATTGTCAGAGCTGGCAATCAGGGTGATGACCACTGCAAAAACAAATAGTGGCATGCTGAATTTCATTTTCCTCCTGATGCTGCTATTCCTAAAAAAAAAAAAAATGAATAAAAAAAAAAACTTTTTCCCCTTCAGTGTTCCAAGCCTTCTTTGAGACATTTGGAGGATATCTCAAAATAACCAGAAATATTAAAAAGTAACAGTGATTGCTGCCAGATTGTCTGCAGCCACTGTGGAAAGAGACAGACTGTTATTCTAGTCACCTAAAACACTATCAGACTAGAAGCCAGTTACTCAGTATGGCAATCAGAGAAGGGGGGGGGGGGGGGGGAGAAGAGAAAAAGGAAAAAAAAAAAGAAAAGGACACTTCCAAACATTTTTTATCTTTCTGTGAAGCAGTAATATCCAGGGGTTCATGTCTAACGTTTAATGTCTCACAAATAAACAACACTCCTGATGCACCGCAGGGGCGTCTGTGTTATTAATTTCTCCATCACACTTTTGGATGGACATCACAAGATAATGATTCTCAAGTCCCAGAAAGTAGATGCTAAAGGACTCCCACTTTTGAGTGCTTGTTTCATTTGAATGGCATGAAGGCTGAAGTGTAGAAAAGGGGGGTGCCCTTCCAGCTAAGCAGCCATCAGAACCTTCACTTCTGCTTTCCAGCCTAGGGGCATTCACCTCCTGTCAGAGTGGCCAGACTTCTGGAGACAGCAACCCTTTTCCCTATTCAATCACAAAATGCTAAAGCTCATTTATCAGTGCTCATAATCTTGATGGGGAATTTCCATTAAAATTGGCTTAATATTTGCTTGTTTACCAAGTGATGCAAAGAACAAGTCCAATTAGTGTAACACACAATAAAATGCCTGAGTAGAAGGAAAAATTAAAGTTTACATAGTGGCAAATTTGTGTTCACATCTACACTACTAGATGCCTTGAAAAGAGCTGATGTATTTTTATGTGAAGTTATATTGACCAGTATATTCCTTTGTGCTATTAACCTTTGTATAATCCAAGTAAGAAAAAAATATTTTAATAACCAGATGTGATCAAAGTTAGGTTTTTTTTTTAAAAAGACACCACTTCTCAGTTGAGATAAACTGATCATCGGACCCATCTACTACTCCACTATAATACATAGCTTAAAAAAAAAATAATAAAATCATTGTTTTTGTTGGTTTCCTGAGTTTGTAGACAAAGAGATGGTTGGACTTCTGTGAAGACTATTTCAAGTACTCCCAAGTCCAAGGCAAAGTTGTGGGCAATCAGCGCATCAATATCACTAAATCAGATTTCAATATGCTCAGAAACCTCTTGTATCCCCATTGAAGTGGAGATGCCTCCACTTCCACCCCAGGAAACCGCTGTACCTAGTGTTAAGATTATACTGAGATCACCACTCCACTGCCCTCACAGCCTCCAAAACACTAAGGGTGCATGAAACAGTTAAAGCCAAAACCACTTTAAGCTTCCACCTTGTTAAGTTTCATTCCTTTGAACATAAACCCCAAGGGTTAGTTGCTTTTGACCAAACAATTTTTTCTTCCTCTTCTTTGCAGATTCTTCCCTCTTTCCAATGTACTCATTAACATGGGGAGATTTCGTTATGAGCCTTAGTGGATGCTATTTGATGGTTTCAGGCCAATGTGTAGGTGTACAAAAACACAAACACACACACATTCGGGGCCAGAAGCAGGAAGATCTGTCAGCATTTGCTGGTTACTGTCCCTTTCCCAGCTCTGGAAATCCTTTGAAGCAGCAGCCTTGAAGAGAAACTCCTCTCTGTGGAGCTGCTGAGGCTTTAACTGCCCTAAAGCTAAGTAAAATAAAGAATTCAGAATGGAGGATCCTAGTGATCTATAGGGAAACATGAATTCACTTTTTCCATTGGACATACGCTGTCTAACATAACGAGAGAAGCCAGTTCACTGTATAGGACAGGAAACAAAGCCAAAGATTATTTTACTTTGTAACAACAGTTTATAACTACAGAAGTAGTCTCTGGAATTTTCAATTCATGAAGCGCTAGAAATAACATCAACAAACTTATGCTGTTATATGATTTTCTAACAGAAAAAAGCTAATTCTACCTTGAAAAACCTAACACAATGAATCTTAATGTAAAAAAAAGGTACCACAGGATTGAAACTTATTAAATCTAAATAATATTCTTGCTTAATTTTTTATGTCAGCAATTTTTATTTACTTTCTGCCAATATACACAAGAATGCACTGTTCCAGACTATTAGGGGATTCATACAGCGGAAGCAAAGTGGAATGACTCCTTCTGGTGCAATGGAATTTAACTGCTCAATCCCTTTTTCTGTACCTTCTACCTGCAAAAATTGTTCTTTGTTAATGAGACAGCAGTGGCACGACAACTCAAACCCTTAACTATTAACTCAAGGGTCTGAAGGACTAACAACGCCCTTCACATGCAACGTGGACATTATTGTTTGGTAGACAGAGTACACAGAAACAACTCTGAACTGACTGCAGCTAAGTACCCTGCCTCCAATCCTGTGCCATCTGTTTTTTAAAATACAGTCAGGGCAGCAATGGACATCTTAATATCCACTTCTTGATTACCATTTCAGAATATTACTTACTCTGTATATGTGTATGTATATACATAATTCTGAAATACTAATATTCCCCAAAACAGAAGACACTCAGATACAGCATTTAAATAAGTGACCAAATTTTCTATACTTTTTCTTGTCTTTTCACAAAATCTCTTAGAGCTGATTGCAGCCCCATTAAGGGCTGAAATGGGAGAAGCTGGGCTGAGATTAGATGTGTTTTGCAATGAGACAGCCTCCCGAGTCCTTCCTGAAGCCGTTCTCATAACAGAAAGACACACGAGCTCCACTATCTCCTGTGGTAAATCTCCTGGCGAAATATGAGTTTATTGTTCATGTTGAGCCTTAGATTTATAGGTTCAGTCTGCAGTGTTTCATTCACACAGGTACAGTAAGATGGCTACAAAACCCAACTTCCTTGCAAGGGTCTATGTCTGCATACCACAACACATCATTTACTCTGTAGACTCTTCCTGAGGTACAAAGTTTACCTTGAGCATTTTTCATTTGATTTTACCTTGTTAATTTCAGGAAACATTTTACCTTGTTAATTTCCTTGTTAGGAGCTGGACTTTGATCATCCTTGTGGGTCTTTTTCAACTCTGGATACTCTATGATTCTATTAGGTGCAACACACAGGCACTATGTTCATGCACAAATTCATCCCGTAACTCTACTATTCACGAACTCCACTATTACATGAATCACAAGGCACAAATAAAATGCTATGATGGAAAGCCTGAAGTGAACTGCTTTGAAAGGACAGCAGCAGTATTTCCTATTCACAACCATTCCTCAATCAAAGAGTTTTCTATCAAGCATTAATATTATGCAGTACGGCCAAAGTTTTGTTACCTGTGAATCAACTACTCAAGTTTCCCAATTAGCCATACCAGGAGGCGCTTAGGTAGAAGTTTGGAACACGATCACCTCATGACCTTCCACAGGCCATGCTGAGTCCTGGAACTAGAGGTACTGGGGCTACAGTGGCACACACATCCAAAACAAAAAACCTCATAATTTCCTCTTCAACTCGCATTCAAACAATAGTACAGGAAAATAAACTTTGGTTTACTTAGCACATATCAATGTCCTGCTGTGTGGAGTATTAGCATTGGGTCTGACTGAAGAGGATAATCCACTTTGTAATTTAGTTAAATTACTGATTTTAACAAAGATAAGTACCCTGTATAATTTTGCAGTGCTTAAAGAATACATCCTTTGAGTATTCTGCTCTAAGAAACATCAGCTTGTTATAATATTTTAAATTTATGGAACATTTGTAACTGCTGTTATATCAGGAAAAATATTAAATCTGCACAATAAGTACAAACTTTATATGAGAAAGTATACTTGTAAGTGCATGATGATCTCCTGATGTCTGCTGAGGCACTCACTTCCACAAAAGACACAGACATCGTCTCTGGGGATAGACTCATATGTCCCAGAAAGTGCTGCTCAGTTAAAAAATAAAGGCAACTAACAGAAGAACAGACAAAAAACTGTCTCCACTCTATTGGCTGTAAAAAGAGATGCTTATCTGCGTTCTCAACCAGGAGAGTGGTTGAGAATCCCGTCTTCAAAAAATGCCTTAAAAGTTCACACTACTAATGAGAGAATGTATTATTCCTCCCAAACGTGGTTTAAACTGTGCAGAAACAAATTTTGTTTTGAGCTGGCATATACACTTCGAAGTGCATCTCTGCTCCTCTAGAGGAAAGCAGACATTTAGGCTACTATAGCAGAATCCAAACCATTCAAAATATAAAATAAATTAAAACCTGCTGATTAGATCTTAACAATGACTGTACAATGAAAGATAACATCTATATCCAAAACGAAAGATATGTTTTATCCTGTCTGTCCTCCAACTTTGAAACATTTTGACTGTAAGAAAAAGCAGACACCAAGTAGGACGTGCCTGTATTTCGATCTAGGCCAGCACAGTCCAACTGGTGCCCATCATCTGAATCTGGACCACAAGATGCCTCCATATGGCCTGCCACCTTTTCCTTGGAGGAGATAGGGAACAGCTGTTTGAGGAGCAAACGCTGCCTGAACAGCCAAACACCTCCTCCTGTGTCCGGCTGGCTCAAAGCCCAGAGCTGTCGCCGTGTTCCTGTGGAAGGCAAGGAAGGAACGGGGGAAGAAGGCAGCAGACCTCCCACCCACACAAGGACTTGAGCTCTTCATCTGCCTGACTTGGACAGACGCAACCCAGCAAAGCCTGGAGCTGCTTCTGCCATGGAGAGGGGCAGCCACAGGAATGGCCCAAAACAGCCCCAGGATCTGCTGCTACTGTCGTCATAGCCGGGGGTGGGATATACCAGAAGTGACACAAAAATCAGGAATTTGGCACGTGTTTGCAAAGTCTAAAGCACCTTACAGCAGATACACTAAGTGGTACAGTACAAGCACACTGTCAATCTTCAGTTTGCTGCCAGCAAAACAGATTAATATAATATTTTGGCCTTCACAGAGAGGAAAAACACAGAAAAGCACAAATATATTTCATTATTAACTGCCTATTGATTTATTATTGATCAAGAAGAACAACTTGGGCATTGAAATCCAGACAAAGCAAATTAAATAGCAACACTATTTTTACCTTTGTAACTGCCCACTCAATGCAATTTCAAATCTCTCCTTAAGGTGACATGCATAGTAGACAAGTAAACAAAAGGGAAAGATTTTACAGGGTTTACAACTGTGCCATCTTTCTTCTGCCCATTTTTCACAGTGTCACTGACATCATTTCTGAAAAAAACCTATTTGACTGGCATGCCAATGAGTATAAATCAAGCAGGGAAAAAAACTGAGAATCCCAAAGACCTACCTGGTACAGAAACAAAACTGAATTGTTTCAAATAGATTTGCTTTTGACTGCATATTGGTTGAACTCTTCAGAAGCATTAAAATATTGTCTATTATACCAACTTAAAAATAATAAACACCTTCTGAATATTTGAATAGTGTGTTTTAAAAGACAGTATACTTGTCTGCATTCAACGCAAATATCATTTAGCACACAAGAATTAAATGGCGGTGTCGTCAAGCCAAATACAGAGACACCAAACATCCTATTTCACGCTGACATGGAAAATCCTATGCTTATTGGGGTAAGATAGATTAAAAACAACACAGAAAAATAATGTAAGAGCAGCATAAGTCATACTGAAAACATCATCACAACTTCAAAAATTGGTGTAAAAATTAGGGTAGAGATGTGAAATCTCACCTAATACACCCAATATTGAAGAGTCACACATGATACCAGATTTTAAAGATGCTATAATATTATTTTGAAATCTAGAACTTGATGTGTTAAACATCCTAACAAAAATGATATTTCAGTCTCCAACAGCTAATGACTGGATTTTAGAATTTCATTCACGCTAAATCAATTAGTCTAATTTTATATGAATAATATATGAAATTTAGTATCTGATCAAAAGGGATTACAGCCTCCAGGAAACTAAGTTCTCTGTCCAATACTGCATACAAACAGATCAAAACATCTATGGATAGATTACTGCAAAGCTTGTATTCACAATGGGACTACAACAACACTTTCACAAACAGTGTCCAGATGTCAATACACACTAGTCAGAAAACTGTATTATGGTGTTCCTGTGGAACGCTGGATGCAAACCAGACTACAGATAATAGTTAAAAATTATTAACAACTTCTATCAAAGAGATTGTATTAAAAAAAATTATAAAGAGTGTGACTCATGGAGAAGCTTCTGCCTTCTTGAGTAAGAGTAGCTTGACAGAAGGCAAAGAAAGCACTACCAAGTATTCACTCATTAACTTTGCAAAGAAACATAAAACAGAATCAAAGAAAATAAGTTTACTTGCTAAAATGTTACAGTGTGACTTTGCTTTCTCCATTCAGTAAGAATTTTAAAATTAAACTGATCTCTCTTGAACGGGGAGCCCAGCACTGGACACAGTACTCGGTGTGGCCTCACCAGTGCTGAGCAGAGAAGAATCACCTCTCTCAACACACTGCCAAACAATCCTAATGCAGCCAGTATGCCATTAGCCCTTTTTGCTGCAAGGACACATTGCTGGCTCATGTTCAGCTTGTCCCCCAACATAATAACAGGATTATTTCACTCCAAGTGCAGGACTTTGCACTTCTTGTTGAACATCAAGTGGCAACCTGTTTCTCCAGCCTGTCAAAGTCCCACTGCATGGCACCTTCCCAGAAACTGAAGTGAGGCTGACAGGCTTGTAGTTCTCTGGGTCATCTTTCTATCCTGAAGACAGGATTCTTTCTATGCTGAAGACAGGAGTGACATTTGCTTTCTTCCAGTCTGCAGGAATGTCTTCTAATCATCATGACTGCTCAAAGATCACGGAGAACCATGGAATTTGCATTGGAAAGGACCTTTAAGGGTCACCTAGTTCAATTCCTCTCTGTGATGAGCAGGAATATCTTCAACTAGAACAGGTTGTTCAAAGCCCCATCCCACCTGACCTGGAATGTTTCCAGGAACAGGGCATTTACAACCTCTCTGGGCAATCTATACCAGCATTTCACCACTCTTATTGTAAAAAATGCCTTCCTTAGATCTAGTCTAAAACAATCCTCTCTTAGTTTAAAACCATTATCCCTTGTGCTCTTGCAACAAACATTGCTAAAAAAGTTGGTCCCCATCTTTCTCATCCCCTTTTAACTATAGAAAGGCTGCTATAAAGCCTCCATGGAGCCTTCTCTTCTCCAGGATGAACAAGACCAGCTCTCTCACCATTTCCTCACAGGAGCGGGGCTTCAGCCCTCTCTTTATTTCTGTGGCCATCCTCTGGAATCACTCCAACAGGTCCATGTCCTCCTTGTGCTGGGGACCTCAGAGCTGAGTGCAGTACTCCAGGTGGGGGTCTCACCAGAGCAGAGGGATTGAAGTCCCCCCCTCAGCCTGCTAGCCACACTGCTTTTGATGCAGCCCTTGGCTTTCTGAGCTGCAAGCACACATTGCTGACTCATGCTGAGCTTCTCATCCATCAGCACCCCCAAAGTCCATCTCTGCAGGGCAGCTCTCAATCCCTTCAACTCACAGCTGTATTGATAGCATGGGTTGCCCCAACACAGGTACAGCACCTTGCACTTTGCCCTGTTGAACTTCATGAGGTTCCCATGGGCCTACTTCTCAAGCTTGTCCAGGCACATCTGGATGGCATCCTGGTACCTGGGACTCACGAAGGCCAGTCTTAGTAGTAAAGACTGAGACAAGGAAGGCATTTGATACCTCAGATTCTACCATGTTCTGTGCCATCAAGTCCCCTGCTCCATCCAGCAGCAGGCCCATATTAACCCCAGTCCTCCTTTTGTCACCTACGTACATAAAGAAACCCTTCTGGTCGCCTTTGATACCCCTTGTGAGATGCATTTACTGCTGAGCTTTAGCTTTCCTAAGCACATTCTCGGACGGTTGGACAATGTCTCCATATTCCTTCCAAGTCGCTTGTCCCCGCTTTCACCCTCTCTGTGCTTCCTTTTAGTGTCTGAGTTTCTGCCAGCACCTCCTTGTTGATTCATGCAGGCCTCCTGGTACTTTTGCCTGACTTCCTGCTCTTTGGAATGGACTGCTTCTGAACTTAGAGGAGGTGATCTATCAATACTAACCACATTTTCCTTCTTGGGTCTTTCTTCCATCCAAAGCCTTATCCCACAAGACTCTTCCAAGCAGATCCATGAAGCAGCCGATACTACTCTCCTGAAATCCAGCATTGTGACCTTGCTTTTTGCTCTGCTTTTCCTCTCAGGATCCTGAAATCCACCACCTCACGGTCATTACAGCCTAAGCTGTCTTCAGCCTTCACATCCCCAACAAACCCTTCCTTGTTTGTAAGGTTCATGAATGCAAGTAGCACCTCTCGTCATTGGCTCCTCCATTGCTTGGTGAGGAAGCTCTCCACAAACCTCCTGGATTGGTTATACCCCGTTGCGCTGTTCCTTTAACAGATACTGGGGCGAAGTCCCCCATGCGGACCAGGCCCTGCAAATGTGATGCTATTTTAAGCTGTCTGTAGAAGGCCTCATCCACTCCCTCCTCCTTCCTGATCAGGCAGCCTAATAGCAGAAGTCCACTACAGTGTCACCCATATTGGTTTAAGTTCAGGGTTTTTTGTTTGGTTGTGCTTTTTTTTTCCTTACAGACAGCTTGCTGCTGTCCTTCAGGGGAAAAAAAAAAAAAAAAAAAAAAGGTCTCTCAGTGGTCCAAAGACTACAGGCTGAAAACATTGTGTAAATCAATGCCAAACTGCCATCCTGGACAGTCCTGCAAAACTGGTGTTCTTTCCAGCAGATGAGAGGCAGCTACATACATACACAACTTACTCATAGAGTGCCACTGAATGCATACAGTATGGCAAAAGCTATGGCTAGTTAAGGAGCTCTGCTGGTTTCAGACTTACCACTTCAGAGATTTTAAAACTCAACTAAAATTATCATAAAATTGTCTTTTATTTAGGCAGGTAGTAACAGCCTTTACTACAGCTGGGGAAAAGATACAATGCTGCTTCAAACCCATAGTGTTCAAAATGTAAATAGTTTGGGCAGTTCCACCTTCACTAAGTGCACTCCTTTTCTTCATGTCTTGTTCTGATTCACAAAAACTTCTCTGCAGCTGACTACAAACAGGCATACAGATGCACCTGAAAATCAAACACAAAGACCTCTGCATACTCTTTTTATAAAGCTTCAAACTTGGCTGTATTTTCTTTAGGAATATAATCTCATTGTGAATGTCTGTAAACTATATGGCTCCCTCTTGTGTCTATTATACCACATTTCAGTGTATGAAAAATTTTTAACATTAAGCCATAAATATTTGGGCTTCAGCAGGCATGCAATGCTCATAAATGTTAAGGAGGTCACAGGCATACCTTCCTTTCGCTTTCCCTGAGAAGAGAAAACCCTGCAGCTTACAGAATTTCTCTTTGAAACAAAATATTAAAAAAAAAAAAATCTTGGAAACTCCAAGTCTACAGCAATGAAAGCAGCCTTTTGGACATTCCCTGCATTTTGATACCAAGGCAGAGGCCAAATGCACCCTTAAATTACATCTGTAAGAACTTTTAACTATTTTTTAGTTATCAAATTACATATGTTTAGAGAGGTGTCAGTGTGGTTTATAGAGCCTGGCTAACATGCTCAAGGGTTTATTTTTGTCTGCTCAACATCCCACCTGTTTCTGCTTATCAAACCAGACTACAGTTTAGCTTGCAACAGCTGTGAAATTCATAAATCTGCCCATTCTTCATGTGTAGCCAGACTAAGCACTTGGAGCAGGAGTTAAAACTGCAGCAGTCATCGCTATGGAGAAGCTAAGGAAATAAAACAGAGTAGCACTTCTCAAACCATGTTTAAAACTGCACACCTATCACAAGCCAAATTATTTTAAAAGCAGGCTAGCAATACTATTTGGAAAGAAAAAGAAGTGTTTGAATAAATGACTTGTTAACCCTGTTATTCCCCCTACCCATTAGAAATATTTTGCAGTCTAAAAATGCTGCAATTAAAATATTTCATCTGGACATAATGGTCCCTTTTTCAGTAGCTTCAAATAAAAAGCAACTTTTATTTCAAGATGCTGCTAGCATTACTTCCTGCAGTAGAACAACTATCAATAAAGTACCCATAGTTTTAAGATTTTTGTATTACAAAAAATATATTTGTACCTTAAAAAACATACTTAAAAATGTATTTGTTCTTAAAAAAATATTATATTTGCATAGTGAAAGCAATATCAAAATCCTGGTCACACAGGACAGCTTTCATTAAAACACTTTTACTGAAGCAATGGTAGTACTGAATAAAAGGATAGTATACAAAAATCTAACACTTATTTCATCAAGCTTGCAGAATACACTGCCTTTAATAGTTAAGTGGGTTTGCTTTGCTTTTTTCATTTATATGACAAATTTTTCTTTCGCCGTTTCTTCCCTTTTCCATCTTCTCGTAGTATTTTGTGGGTCAATTTTGTTCACAAAATGATATGAGTGCATGCAAGCTGATACTAAAATTAATCTCAACTTTTATGAATAAGGAAAAATGGTATTTTGTTTTAGGGAAGAAAGAGGCTTCTGCTTTTTCTCTATGAACTTTTTTCCTCCACCATTTCATAAATTACAAGCTCTTATTTTTGAGAGCAGAAACAGAAATCAAAAATTTAAACTTTTTCATATGTTTTCATCAAAATCATTAATAATAGGTACCCAATAAATGTATTTGGCATTCCGGGAGCCAACTGAATTTATTTAACTTTCTAATGTGACATTTGCTGAATAGTAGTAAAAGAGCATTAGGCTGAAATTGTCATTACATGTCAGTGCTGAAGTAAGGCACCAAATAACCAGAACCTGCCTAAAATTTAGTTAATATTTATTACCTCTCATTCTACAAAGGAAAGTAAATAAAGCAAATGAATCCTACTTGATCCACCTTCATGCTCATGTTCAACAATGTGAAACACCAGCTATAGAACAAGATATATAACAAGAACACAAGACAAGCAATAAAAGCATTTGTCAGAACGAAAGAAAAATTGATCTAGTTTTCTGACCATTCTGCATTTCAGAGGTTTTTCTAATTAATGTTGTAGTCACATAACCTCTCACATAATACTACTACTGTAGGATTAGTCAGTGAAAATGATGGAACTGGTCATAGTGATAGTTCAGCTGATTAAGACGATTCAGTTCTGATTAAGTTCTGCAAGAGCAAGAACAGCAGCTAGAACAATTGGATAATGTTCCACAATATTCTGTCAACAACTTGTTAAAAACAGTAGAGCTTTTTAGGGTTAAAAAGATGTTCTAAACCCACAAAATTTAGAAGCTCTATTTGCTCAGGCAGTATACTTTGAGAAACAAAGTGAAAGGCTGGAAGGCCAAGTGTGGACTGGCAGCCTAAGATAGCAAATGGCAAGAAAAAAAAAGAGTTGGCTGAACTACCGTTTCCTGAATTGTGACACCTGGAAGGAAGAATTTGGTTCCCTTCTGATATCAAAGCCATTGTTTCTAGCCTATTCCTTATGCATCTGATATGGCTTTCACCCATCATTTTCAATTGCTTCATTTTTCAAAATGTATCCCTCTGCTCCTTGTACTCTGCAAACTGACACTCTGTTTGAAACATATTTAGTTCTTGAAACACCAAACAGCTACACAAAATAATGTACATTTTGTTGAATTAAAATAGTTAATAGAAAAGCTTTGAAGCTCTGGTAACACTAAAGGAGAATAGAATTGCCTTGTGTATTCTGACCTCTTCCATGGCCAAACAAAATGTCTCTAGATCACACAATTGGGGAGATTCAGTACACAGAGCCACATATTTTTTACACAGATTATGCCACAAAAAGCTTTAGATGTTTGGACATTGAGGACTACCTTGTGAACAACACATCAACATTCACTTACAATATTATATCTAAATCTCAGTCAGAATAACAGTTCTGTTAGAAACTCAATTTAAATCATTACTTCAGAAAACAATGAAAAGTTCACCCATCTCAAGCCTCTCCATACTCTAACTGTTACCAGATGGGTCTGTCTTTGTATTTGAAAGCAATCAAAATAATTATGTTAAATAGAACAGAAAACAACAGTTAATCCACATTCATTGGAAATACAACATATGCAATGGTTTTATTCTGTCAATTAATAATTACAATTTTACTTTGTTAAGTGCAAACTACACATTTTTCAAAGAATCATGGAGGCATAGGTTGTAGATCTCTGCAGGTCATGCAGCAAAACTTCCAACAAGCAAACTTCTGGAGACTAGCTAACAGTAGCAAGATGAAAGCAATGACTGGATCATCCCTTATCTCCTTTTCCCCAGGACAAACAAATCCAGCTCCCTCAGTCTCCCATACGGATAAAGGGCTGAAGCAAATTACATCTTAATAGCCCTCTCCTCTGATCTCATACCAGTTTGCCAACATGCTTCCAGTTTGTCAACGTATCTTTTGTAGTGGTGGGCCAAAAATTGTACAGTATTCCAGATGAAGCCTCACCCATTTTCAAACAAAGGACAGTAACCACTTCTCTCAACCAACTAAATACATTTTTATATATCCATAAGCCTACTGAATTGCAAAATTTCAACAGTGGATCAAAAAAACAGCAGGAAATTGCTTTAATGAGTCAGACTTTTAAGGGCAATATACTTGTGCTCTTATTCAGCATCACTGTTTTCACACCTTCCACAATAAGCATCATGAGAACAACATGTATATACTATATTTAAGATTCTTACCTGAATAACTTTGTAGAAATAAGCATACTGTCGAGCTGTATTTTTATATTGGCTAAAAACATCATGTATGGCCTGAGTTGATTGAAGATACTGTACTTCATCTTCTTCAAAATAGAGAGGAGTATCATATTCACTGGGGAGAGTCTGGATATAGGGCAGCCAGAAAGAGTTGGGGTTGGCTCGCTCACAAAGGAGATGGAATGCCAATGTTATATTGCCCATGGCTTGAAGAATTCGATCTTGAGTATACAGAGATCCTGAATTAACCAAGAAAGGCAAGGAACTAAATTAATTGTCTATGGAAAATATCACTCACCCTAGATTTACTTTAAATTAATATGATTAAATAATACGTAAGCATTTAACAAAAAACCAAGCTTTTCAGGTTTCTAAAATATTTTGATGCTTACACTGTATCATATTGCAAGTTTTTTGACACAGTAAAAGCCTCGTGTACAATTGCATGACAAAGCTAGAACAATACTCTCAATACCTCAGAACATTTTATCTCCAAGTATTATACAAGCTACATGATATGTGTTCAAAGTAACACACACACTTGTGGAAGATATCCAGTGCACTCAGCCAGAAACTAACCGGGAAATTAAATTCTTTCCACTGACACTTCAAGTTTCTAAGTATTCCAAACCTGATGGCTGGCATGATAAGCAAGCCCTGTAATAAAGAAGATCAGCTAAAAAAAGAAAGTCTCCTGCTGAATGATTCCATAAATATTAATTTCTTGCTTAAGAACTTCCTTAAGCTCTTACCTAAGACGGAATTTTTAGCTGACTCAACCGTCATCAACAGTTTTCTAGGAACCCACAGAAACAATTCTTCAGCCTAGAGAAAGGAAAGAAATGCATAAATATCATTTATATGATATGCCAAGTGTCTCAAATACACACCAACTTTAAATTACCAGTTGTTTACATTATTTTTTCTTAAACCAAAATTACTGTGAATCAAAATTCTGCCTTCTCTTCCACTGCAAATTCAACAAACAACTTGTGTTTCATATTGGGGTAACCAAATGTTCCAATCTGCATTATACAAAGCTTTAAACACAGATTCTTAGATACGAAATAAAGCCCTTCCATTTTGGAACTGCTAATATGTACAATACAACTTTAAAGCTACATTATATTGCTAATAATTACATAATCACATTTTCTCACAGTAGTTTTTTCATATTGGCTATTTTTATTCTAGAAGAACTGTTCAGGATTTCTGTCAACATATTTAACTGTGTGCTAACAAAGCTCTAAAATGATTATACTATGCTCATTTTCTAACAGTCTTTACAACAGCTGATGGGGTTCAAAGCTGTTTCCCACCTACAAAATGGGAACGGAAAGACACAACCATAAATGCTTACCTTTCAACAGTTAGCTAACTGTGTATGTGTCTATACTCCTTATCTGATGATAAAAATAATCTTCTATAATTATCATAATTTTGGGATTTTTCATTTTCACTGGAAAATAGGTATTGCAAACACCTCTTTCTGAGACAAAAAGACCAATTATTTAAAAGAAGGGACATGAATGAAGAGAAGAGACAAAATAGGTATTGCAAATACCTCTTTTTGAGGCAAAAAGACCAGTTCTTTAAAAGGGACATGAAAGAAAATAAGAGATTAAATAGTTAGAAAACTTGGAAGAAAGTGATACATCAATGGGGTAGAGTATTCTGGTGATTCTGTAAAGAGTATAGGCAACACAGACGAAAAACATTGATTAAAAATTCACAATACTACCAGTAGTCATTAATACTTAATTTTATCAATAATATTATTCTCAAGTACACAGAGTTGAGAATGTTTCATAAGCAGTTCAAAGGGGGGAAAGGGTGAGCATTTCAGAGCTCTGCAGATACATTCCAAACACAATTTTCTAATCTAAGTCAAATGTTCACATGCTCACCTTTATCTCTCTTGTTGCTTTCAAACCAAATCCCTCCTCTTCAAAGTTAGCTATTTCAAAACCCTCTGTGGATGCTCCATTTTCAGTTGCCCACTTTATCAATTCAGGGAAATAGTCATCTCTTTTTCCATCAAAGACAACAGACAAACCTATATACACAATTTATTGAAAAACAAGTGCAAAAATAAGAGGATCTAGAAAGATAAAGAAGTTCAGTATAAAAACCCATGTAGAAAGCTATCTGTAGCAGTGCTACTTTGAAGTAGCTGAGTCAGAACTGGTCTCTGTTAAGTGTTACTCAATACTATACAAATGTCATACCCAATTTTCATCAAATTCAATATTGTGCCAAATTGGCTTACCAGTCATCTTAGAAATGCCACTGCCCAAACTGAGCAGTAATGCAACATGAAACTCTCTTCTTTCCCTTTTAATAAGAGCCAAAATATTTCCAATCTTAATATCAATGATAAATGCAATCACCACAACATGTTGATACAGACAACGAGGAATTTGAGAGACAAGCTGTAATTTCATTAATTCAGCACTGCAACTGACGATAAACAGATCTCGAGCTCCTTCTTTCACATACAAGGCAGTTAGCCTTTTCCTGTAGCATATGGATCTACCAAAATATCTAAGGATAGATCTAAGGATAGATCTAAAATATCTAAGGATCATCTCCCTGACATCACAGAGCTCATCCAAATTTTTACACTTTGCTTCTCCAACAGGCATGCGGTCCATCAGTGAAATCACAAGCCTCATTCATTTCCTCAGCTTTCCTCTTCACTGTGAATTGATTTGAACCTCTCTGTAACAGTTCCTAGATGTACTCAGCCAGCTCCTTTTGTATCTCTTGGCCTCTGTGTGTTCTCTTCAACCATTCAATTTTCATGTCAGATCACATTAAAATTGTCTAAAGGCACCTGAAATGCTCAGGCCATTTTATGAGTGACAAAATGTCATCAACAAGATGCTTTACATCCAAAGATATTTTGGTTAAGTACAGGGAATAACATGTTTTGAGATTAAAATTATTTTAGGGAAATGTGTTAGTGTATTTAAACACTAAAGCATTCGTGTATTTAAAATATCCCCCTCTTGCCTCCAAATTTTGCATTTTCAAGCCCCAGAACCAATCAACTGCTGATGCAGTATAAAGATTAAGTATTTACAAAGTATTTTTTGGAACATAATGACCTCACAAATCTAGTAAGACTAGTTGCATACTTTCTACAGAACTTGGTAGGTGTTTATACTGTCCAAGACTTTGCTCTTTTGATTTCCAACTTTTGCTACTGTATAAGGCTACTGGAAGCTTTTGACTTCCAGCTTGTACTTGGGATCATTCTGTAAGCATCTCTGAAATTCTGCTTCTGTTCCTCATATACAATGTGGTCCAATACTTCCCAAATTTTTCCAAATTAAAGAGAAGACCAGCTCCTTTAAATTATAAGCACCATTGGGGAATAAATTGTTTCCATATGGAAAAAAAATATAGCTATAGTGATGAAAATCTGCATTGAAAATTAGCTTTAAGATTTTGTTAATGAGTCAAACAAGGAAAATTTTAGAAATTGAAAATACTCAGTTTTCAAATTGAAAGTTTTCTATACTGAAGATCATTTTAGTTCACATTCTGCAACCCAGTGTTCTAGTCAAGAAAAGCACAAAGTATAACATTTTTGGCAATATATATTAATTGTACATCTCAAAGTTCCCAACAGGAACTTCCTCTGCTGACTGTCTAAAGCCTTTATTAAGTTAGCAAACTGTGTAGCATTAACTACTACGTTCCATTAAAAATAGTCTTGAAAGACACCATACCATTCCTACTCACTATCTATGTAAAAATGTTACATTAAAAGACAATTTTATGTCAATAGTAAGGTGGTTAGTAGGTTTTGTATCTTCCAAATTAAAAAATATGCTCTATTAACATAATACTGTTACACTAATTCTACCATCTCTACCAGCAGCATCTGCCCCACGGATAGTTTAATCTTTCTGGTACAAAAGAAGGATACAGTGAAGAGGCCAAGCCCAATGTTAACTCTGCTCTTATTAACCTGAATTATGGCTTACCTTAACACTTATATTACATCACAAAAACCTGGACACATACCATACGTTTATAGAAATCATGGCACAGTTAAAAAATGAACCAAGTTCACATCTACATCACTACAGAATGCAAACAGTACCATTTATTCTTTCATACACCCTCTGCCAAAAACTGATGTTCAGAGGTTTGTTAAGTCTTTTCACCAAGTAAGATCAGTCCAAGTATATTAAAAACAGGTGTGAAAGGGAAATTTCACGCCTCTTAAGTATTTGCTTTATCAAATAATGCCATGAACTAGTCAAGCTCCATGTATATGTGGTCTGGCTTTCTTGCTGTTACTGTATAAATATCAGAGAAGAAAGAATTTTTTAGGACTTTTTCAGATATGTTCAGCCCAAATCTATTCATTGCAGGGTTAAAAAGTTATTTCCCAGTCATTAAAATACATCAGTCATAAAAGAAGGTAATGTTACGAAAATAATATGAGAAGCATTTTTCTAAGCATACCTCCAAATATAAACAAAACTAAAAAAGTGTAAAGTGTAAAGTATAAAAAAAGTGTCATCAACAGCAAGATGTTACAGATCATAATAGAAGAAAACTGGTCTAGTATGAAAAATAAGCATACCTTAAACTTTGGAAAATTGGTAATAAAATTCCTCATTAACTGTGATATAATAATAAGCATTTCTTTATTTTGATTATGTGCTTCATTTAGAGCGGATAGATCTATTAGCTGATGTATTTAATTTTGTGCATTTATATATTTTTGTCATCACTTAATGTCCTGATGTTGTATTGCTGAAACTGCTTCAACACCCAGTAAAGTCTTGATATAAAACAGTTACAAATTTAAATTCAGAATGTTCAGATTTATAGAGGCAGAGCAGCAGACTACGCAATCAGGAAACAAGAAGGTCTATTAAACTCTAAGGATTTTTACTTCCAGTCCTTCAGACTGCGATGAGAAGACAAGCTCCTTTTTCTACTTAGCAGACAGAACTCTCACAGGATCATCTGTCTCTGATAACCATTCAGAATTCTGAGTATTAAAATGGTTAATGTCAGTGGTCAAGCCCACCTGAACATTTCAAAAACACTTGCAAGTGTTTCACATTTACCTTTTTGCTTTTTGCGAATTTTCTCAACAAGCAAACGGATCTGTACATATTCTTCCCATTCCTTACCAGGACCTGGGGGAGGACTGCTGCATTCTGGAAATAAAAATGTTTTCTTTAATAAAGTATATTTTATATATATATGTATTTATATATATATGCGCACACACACATATATATATTTTAACCTCAGAACTATGATTTCACAGTAACTTAACTGAACCCAAGTACTATTTGTCCTTCAAATATGTTTACATGGCAAATAAAACAATTGCCACTGTTATAGACATCCCATTATATGACAGGTAATCAATTCAGACTTTTGAAATCTTCACAATATAACTTAATATATTTTTAATTTTCTTTCAGCTATAAGAAATAGCAAATGTCTAAAAAGCTAGGAAGAGAAAGAGGTAAACAACCAGGCCATTAAGTAGATAGTATCTCAGATAAGACAAACAACAGAAAAAGTGTCTGCTTTCAATAACTCAAGTAAAGCACTCTGTTTACATTAGCCTGCTTGCCATCACTCTTGCTGTAATGAAAGCAGATAATAATAGCACAGAGCATATCTTAATTAATTAAGAAATTTGCTGGTACATACATTTGACCTGCCTAGTCAATACTGTTTTCATAGAAACACGAGTACTGGAAGGACAAGCAGAGGAACACAAAGCCATGCTTTAGCTTTAGATTACCTCCACAGTGTCTCTGCCAATATTCTAAATGTCAGTGTGTGGATTTCTTGATCTAAGCCATGTAAATCCAAGTAGACAGCTGAAGATTACCTTGCTCAACTGATTTGAAAAATCTTAGCATTGAATAAAAGATGGAAGCTTGACAAAAAGAACAGCTGATACTTGTCTTTGCTTAGTAAATTAGATCTACATTTTATTTTTAGTAGCAAAGCAGAGCCCAATTGTAGCATAAGCATCAAACTGCTTTGCCAAATCCTTGTCTCCTTTTCGTGAGCAATGCTAAGAAAAATTTTAATTTTTCTAAGGCAACATTTAGATTTGTCCAGGATATAAAAATCTGGACTTGTGTTTCAAAAACTACTGTATCTCAGCAGAGCTCTTAATGACAGTAAAAAGAGTCACTAGTATTTTAGCATTATCATATGAAATTATGCTCTGCTTTTCATATTTACTAGAAATAATGGATGAGTTCCAAGTTCCTCCACAAGTGAAACAATCTTTGGTCTATACACAAGACCGATGCACTATGAAAAGTTTCCAAACAGCAACAACAACAAAAAATTTATCTAAGCAACAAAAACATCTGTGCAGTTGAACTGAGTTGTACTACTGCTTCTCACAGTTAATTTCTCTATTCTGGTATAAGTTCAAAGTACTGTTCAAGTGATAAATGGAAACAGTGTAATTCTTCAAGTTCACAAGAAAAACATTTTTGACAAAGATGCAATGTCAAGTTATCTAGTTGTTTGAAAGTCTAATCTGACCCAGTATTTATGCTTGTATTCAGATGCAAAGGCAAAAGCTGCCACAAATATGGTCTGTCCAATAAACAGACATTTAAATAAGCCAAAGATGGCATAAATTAACAGCAATAGCTTAGTGTCTATCTCAGAGTATTTATCTTAAGCACTCTGAAATAGCAGGCTTGGCCACTTACAGAAAAAATATAACTCACAGGCTTCAGCAAGAGAATGTTTGAGTGGTTTGCACACCGTCCCTTTTCCCAGAGAGGCATAAAAACAAAACTTACTTTGCAATAACTCACTAATTAGATTCAACATTTCCTTTGGAGATACTGTCGCTGTGGCTCCTGTACCTGACTTCTGCGTTTTTACTCGGCTCTTCTTCCCCATCTTCCAACTAAAATAGATTAAGAAGCACACTCACCAATTACTATGAAACAAACTATGGTAAGTACGAATGAAGAAGATATTCTTTTAGTAGTCAAATAAAAAAGGACAAGAAATTATTTCTTGCACATATATACATGCAAGTATTATTTGCATGGCCTGAATGTAAGAGCCATACAGTGCAATATGAAGCAATATTTCACACAGTTGTACATTAATTATTTCAGGGTAATTAGAAACTAGAAATCTTAGAGACAAAAAAAAAATATTCAAATCACATGCAAATTCTTTAGTTGTGAACAAATTTTATGGATTCCAAAGTATTCATGCTATAGAAAACCAGGTTATTCTTTCTCATCAGCTGCACAGCCAACAGCAGCTGAATGAGTATTTTGACTGCACGTTACATAGTAATTCAAAATGAATCGAAAATTAAGTATTCCATTTCAACATAAAACCAAAACACCATCTGTATATCTTTGCAGCAGCTTCTTGTGATTCAAGGCAACTAGTTAAGGAAAAGTTTTCTTCAGTTCCCAAAGTAAAAGGAACATCATCTTAGGCTGGTATTCAAATATTCAGTGCCCCTTGTTCTCGTGGAGGACTTAAATCACACAACGCCTCCTGGAACAGCAGTGTAGTAAGGTGTGAAATATCCAGGGAATTTCTCACACGCACTGGGTGCAATTTCTGATGCTGGCACTGAACAGGCTTCTAGGGGAGGGGTTGTGCAGGATCTGGTACTCATGAATAAGGAAGAACTGCTCATGCATAAGAGCCAACAGTGTTGGATGCAGTAATTGTGAAATCATAGTGTAAGTCTTGAGAAAAGAAAGGAAGGAAAAAAGCAGACTAAATACTCTGGACTCATCACAGTAGACAGAGCTCGGGCTTGCTCAGGGAATGGTAAGCAGAATGATCTGGGAAGCTACAAAGGAGTCCATGACAGCCAGTCATCTCCCTGAACTCTCTTCTCTGAGCACAAAACAAGCCTTCCCAACATGAAAGAAAATCAGCAGGCACAGGAGGCCAGCTGACTGTACACACACTCCTCACTGACAGAGCTCAAATGAAACAGAAACATATGTAAAGTGGAAGTGGAGACAGGCAACTGGAGAAGAATATAGATGCAATGTCTGGGCAAGCAGAGACGGAAGGAGAGAGGCCAAAGTTTGTTTGGAGCTGATATTGAAGATGGATGTGAAAGCAAGAAGAAACACTTTTACCATGAGCAGAAGACACACTGGAGAAAGCGTAATTCAGCTGTTAAATCAGGAACCTATCTAGTGATGAAAAGTACAGGGAAAGTTCAGGTACCAAACACTTTGGGCATGGTCTTCACCAGCAAGGGCTGCTATCAGGTTTACCGTGTATCTGCATCTAGTAGGAAAGTTTGAGGGAGAGGAGCTATCAAGTCAAAATACTATCCAGGTAAGTTGGACCTACACAGTACATAGGACCAAATGGAAACATCCAAAGTACTGAAAAAGCTAGTTGATGTCTCTGGAATGCTGCTGGCTACCATCTTTGAAAAGCCGTGGTAACTGCTCATGATAGGAAACTGGCAGCTTAAAATCAAACAAACAAAATCCAACTGAAAAGCAAGGTGGAGGCAGGAGAGAATAAAGGATCCAGGGAACTATAAAGTAATGAGTCTCACCTCATTTGCTGTACAAAATGTAGAATGAGTTCTAAAAGGAAGTTATTTCCAGGCATGATGGACATAAATGTGACTGGGATCAGAAAACAGACTTCTACAGGAAAACTCTGCCCTGCCTTAAGCAGAAGAGTAAGTGGCTTCATGGACCGAGGAGAACTGGTGGTTGCCAGTGTTTTGACTTATGCAAGGTTTTTAACACTATCTTCCATAGCACCCCAGATGTCAAACTGAGGAGACATGGACTGAATAGGCAGGCAAAAAAACTCCTTGAATAATCAAGTTCAAAGAGTTCTGGTCCATAATCCTTAATGCCAACTGATGAGGTACAGTATTCCTCAGTAGATGATACTGGCCAATATCACCAGAAAGTATCCTTAGCACATTTACAGGGAAAAATTATATAAAATGGGAAAAGCAGTCAACATGGTGGAGGGCAGGACCAGCACTCAGAAGGATCTCAACTAATTGGAGGAAGCATCCAGAAGTGATCTTGCTAGGTTATACAAAGACATAAGTAAAGTATCCTGCATTTGGGAAGGAAAAGATGATATATAGCATCACAGCTGCAGACTGGACCAGCAGCAGCTCTGCAGAAAAGGATTTGGAGACACTAGGAGACAGCAAGTTCAACAAAAGCCAGCAGCACTCCCATAAACCAGTGAAAACTAACTGCAGTTTGAGTTGCATAAGCAAGAGCATAATCAGCAGGTCAAGGGAAGGAATTATTCCCCTCTGCTTGCACTGGTGAGGCCACATTTTGAGTACTGCAGCTTTGGGCCACACAGCACAGGAGGTACTGGCAAACTGGAGATCATCCAGAGGAAGGCCACTAAAATGGCTAACACATGAGATGAAAGACACCATGAGGGAGTTCAGTTTGTTCAGTCTGGAGATGAAAAGGAGTCCACTACTGCCTTCACCTATGTGAGAGGGAATTACTCAACAGGTGGAGGCAGATTCTTCTTGGAAAACACAGCAGAAACTCAACAGGCAGCAGATGCACAATGCCTCAAAGGAAATTCCAAACAGACATAAGCAAACTCCTCACTATGAGGATGGCTGAGCACTGAACAGCATGGAGATTTAACATCATCTCTGAGCAACCTTGGAGAATCTAAAAGTTTGACTTGGCAAGGCCCTAGGCAACCTGATTTAACTTTGAAGCTGAAGTAGAGAATGGAGCCTCTCAACCTCCACATCTACATTTTTTTTTCTACAATTTCACATGTTACTGCAACTGAAGTCTTCACTTCTGTAGGGACAGCCTAAGTACTCTATATGTTAAATAATATCTTCCTGTACAGCACAGAAGTTTCTATGTCCAGTTACTTTGCAGTGAGAGTCAGAGTCATGTCCACAACTGTGGACATCTGAAACATTTCAAACATCTGCCTAAGTCATCAAGATCACCACAGCCACAGCAGCTTTAAGTTATGACACATTGCACAGTAAAATCCATAAAGTGCTAAAAATCAGTGTACAGAAGCAGTACTTTGGGCTCCAGGTGTTCTGAGCATTCTATATATATAAAAGGGATCATTTTATCCTTGGTCAGTGTAGCTAAAATTAGCCGACCCAAAATTAAATGTTTCCTCTCATATGCTACCAAAAAGTTTTTTTCTTTGGCAGCTGGTATTAAGACTGCAATGCATTGACCAGCACCTGAAAAAAATCTAGTGGGAAAGGTACACAAACTGGCTGCTTTCCTTTTCCACTAAGATTAGAGAGAACAAGAAACTACCAAACCCAAGTCTTATTTTAAATAGTAACTTTGAATGATCAAGAAGCAAGCTAACGTTAATATTATTAACTTATTAACTCAAAATTAAAAGAGCCCAAAATTGACTGAAAAGCAACACCTCATAAAAGGGGGGGGAAAACGTAAGGAAAACTATGAGGTATTTTCCAAAGGAAAGGCAAACAGTCTTTCATCTTCTGACATTAGACACAGTGCAAGAACAAGACTAGCTCTGCGTACACAGAAACCGTGAAGTCCTGGGGCATATCCACATCCCCTGATTTTAGCACTCTCTGACAGGTAGATGTCAGAGGCTCAAACAACTCACCTGTGCTGCTTAATTTTATCAGTCCCCCTTAAGTTGCATAACTTACTTTCCCAATACGGCTTCTACCATGAAAAGCCCACACATGCAGCTGGTAAGGAGAGATCCCACAGATTCAATGGGAGAGTCACTGTCTGATCACATCTCTTGTTTGTGAATGAACACTGAACATCCTCTTGAAAGGTATTGCTCTATCATAAACAGTTACATTTTAGATGAGATTTCTTAATATTTTTCAGATCAGATGAAGGAAGCAGTAATGCTCATTATGAAATCCATGTTGAATTTATAATAGTACAAATTGGAAATACGATCAATATAAATGGTCAACCTGCCATAATACAGTGTGAGACAAAAATAAAGAATAATAATACGAACAAAAAATGAACTAAAGAATTTATTTTCATGGTCTTCACATTATATAGTATTTCCCTCTGGTTTTTTGCTTTACCCCCCAGTAGTTTTCTCATGGTACATCCTTCACAAAGACTTTATTTGCACGTCATCTATTCACTTGAGTGTTCCCTTCTACCATATGCTATCCTGGTACATTTATTTTAGGCTCTTCTGCTCTTAAGAAAAATCAAGTCAGATGGGTCTGTAATGGATCCAACACCAGGTTTGGAGATGGAGTCCAAAATCTTAAGAGCAAGAACAATGCAGTTCTGTGTTGATTCATACAAAAGTTTTCTACATTCCCTCTAAGCACAATTCCCTG
Source organism: Dasyornis broadbenti (assembly GCA_013397935.1). Taxonomy (NCBI): domain Eukaryota; kingdom Metazoa; phylum Chordata; class Aves; order Passeriformes; family Dasyornithidae; genus Dasyornis; species Dasyornis broadbenti. The sequence goes on along the minus strand of VZRN01002763.1, from coordinate 565,238 downwards.
CATCTTTAGAATCATCAGAAAATTAAAGCACTCACACAGTGTGTACTTCATGACAAAAGTTATAAATTATGACCTATAGTTCATATCAAGATGCTCATAAGTATTAAGATATCTAGGTTGAACAAATGAAATTATTTTGAAGGATTTTGGTTTCTTATTTCCAAGAAGGAAGCAAGTTAATCGATCAATAACTTGGGGAAAAACAATCTTAGCAAATGTTCTGTGTACATAACTACCAATATACTGCAGGCTTTTTTCTTTTAGTTACCTTTTTTTTAAAGTTGTATTGAGAGGAAGAATCTGCTTGAAATATAAACATCCATCGGTAAATTTATGATAAGAAAAAAAACAAAGAAAACTGTGCCCATATTATATACATAGAGACATGAAAAGAGCCACCATGGATTTAGAACAACAATACAGCAATACACAAAGCTGTTCAAATACGGTACAAAGTCAGCACTAATTTTTGAATTTTCCCTTGTATGAAACATGTTAGTAGCAAGAATTCATTATTCCAATGAAAGTACTGCCAAGAATTATGTGTAAAGATAAAGCTGATTTCAGAGGACGTGAACTTCAGCTTCCCAAATACGATGAAAAGAAAAATTTGAACAATGTTTTGTAGTTGTATTACTATCCTAGATGAATATTGTTTCAGAGGGCAAAATGAAAAATCTAGCTGCAATTTGGTCTGCAAAAGTAAGAAATTCAAGGTTAATACAAGATCTGTCTCAGCTGCTACGAATGTTCAAATAACACACAGCCAAACAACCATAGAAAAAAACAAGTTCATTGAACACAACTCATAAGATTGATGGGACCATAATCAGAAATGCATTTCTTCAGTACACTGCTACCAGTATATGAATATGAAATAAGCTACGTATCTCTGCTCTCTCCTTTGATACATTCATACTGTCTAACTATTGCTTCTTAGTCATCACAATTTCTACAGAGAAAATATTCTGCATGCATGATTAAATCAGCAAGTGTCTCACACAAAAAACAGCAAAACCATCAGACTGATATCTTGAGATATCTTGTTAAGGAAGTACTTCCTTTTAAGGAATCATCTACCTTGATCAAAACTGTACTTTTTGATCCAATTTCCAATCAGAAAAACAGGTTTCTACTTCCTACATACTTACCTTCATTCACTGTTCAGTTACATGAAACAGATATAACTATTTAAAACCTAATGCATCTGACAGCTGTATTGTTTAGTAAGAGCCATAATTTGAAAGGATTTGCTGCTATACTTAGCTGTCTAGAAAACGTATTCCAAATACCAGCACAGTGAAGTCTGCGTACCATTAAAAAGTCACACATTATATTTTATAAAATATATAATCTAAAAATAGATTATGAAAGTTTTTTCAAAACTTCTGAAATCTAACAGCAAACCTAATCTGATTTCACATTTGAAAAAAAAAAACAGTTTAGTTGAGCAGTGCTCTGCTGTATTTAACCAGCAAATGACGAGTTATAATGAAGGCAGGAGACCCAATATGGAGCACGCGTGTTTCCTTTGTGAAACTACCTTTTGGAATTCAGTTCCTGAAATAGATTTTAGAGTCAAATTTCAATTTACAAAAAAAATCCCAGAATTCCAATAATTTTTTGTAACTTTAGGGGAAAAAAACAGTGTAATTTTATTTTGAAATAAAATTTCAGACACAAAATATCTTTTTTTTTGCAAGTGACAAGAATTATTGTTTAGGAAGAAATAAAGTATAAACCTTCTTTTGACACAGCAATAAAAAGAAGGGGTGTTTGCCAGTACCTGCATGACAACAGAAGAAGTAATAAATACATACAAAACAGATGTATATGTATAACATATAGCTGCATGATGTGGAGAAAAATAAAACAAAAAAATCCTTCAGATGAACCACAAACTTTCCAGTGGAAAAGTGATTTTTTTTTTCCCCTTTTTGAGTTTGGTTTTCTGGTTGTATTCTGGTAAATAGTTTTTAAATACTATGCCATGTTTCCTTTCAAATGAACATTGTTGAAAATTCCTGAAAGCATTCTCCAAAGAGCGAGTACACTGACAGCAATAACGAATAAGCTTAGTAATACAGAACACAGCCACATTTCCAAATATAGTGTATCAGCTGGCTTGGCAAAAAGAATCATGCCAAAACTGGCAGTGAGGGATGTAAATGATCCATCTCCCCTCTCTAACACTGCTATCAAAGAGCAGTTGTGTTGGGTCAGACTTTGAACTGGTTTCCACATCACATACAAAAATAATATTTTAAAGAGCTGTAAAATATGCCTCGTCTTGACTTACAGCTTTAAAAACCAAGCATGTTCACCTAACAGCTTTAGAAAGTAACCATGAAAAGTCTGCACTAAACCCCAGAAGTACTAAAGAACTGCCACCAAGTGAACGCACTTTTGTTGTTTTATTGGAAAAAAAATATGACTGCTTTAGCATTTTATCTAAGAAACCTATTACATATGGTATTAGAGAATTTGACATTACCACAGGACCACATTTCCTTATGGAAGCAATGCCAAGCTTGCATGATAAAATACAGATCTTTCCAAATAATAGTTCAGAAAAAAATAACCCCTTTTAATCATTAACGAACCCCCCCCCCACCTTTTCCCACTAATTANAATCATTAACGGACCCCCCCCCCCCAGCTTTTCACATTCATGTAACAACCAAGAAGTTCACTGCAGTGCTACACAGAGCTGCAGTCAGGTTTGATAGGAAATGAATTTAAAAATCCATCACAAAGCACTGTAAAGACACCTATCTCTCCCTCTCTCTAACTGGGTAAAATACAGGTTTGTAACCTTTGTTACAAAACTGTGAATATGGTCATTGCACTAAGCAAACACTATGTTAATTTTTAACTGTGTTAGTTTTAAAAAATGTGTCCTACGTGATGCAGACTACATGGAGTCTGATTTCTTCTGGACATGTATCTCCCTTTCTTTTCCCATGGCCTCATAATCCCTCCAGTGCTCTGCACCCTTCTCATCTCTTCCAAGATTCCGTGTTGCTCTCTCTCCTTTGCACAACCACATGAGCCCGGCAGTGTCTTCTTTTGCAGGTTTCAATCTAACTGCATGTTGGGCAACACCACCAGTACATGTGGTCACTAACTAACAAACAGGCCAAGCAAGTGAACTATTCTCAACACAGCTTTCCCTCTAGTGAGCAGGTCAAGTTCTGTTAGAGTACTCCTATTCCATCAAAGCTGACTAAAAGCATCCAACAGGTTGATGGGCGAAGCAGGATGAACTGAGTAGCAGAGAGAACTGACAAGCCTTATTTACTACAGCTATTACTTTTTACTTTGGGTAAACCAGCTATCCAAAAATTTGCCATACTTTTACAGTATCAACCAAATTGGGAATTCCCATAGAAGAGTTACCTCTCCAAGTTGAACTTTGCTTCAAGGACTCAGTACATTTCAATGCAGTATCTTAACATTGTATTTTCTTAAATTCAGATCCTTGTAGATGCTAATTACGTTATGTTCTCATTATTACATAATAGTTACCACTCCATGCATCTACTTGGCACATACGGGCACAGACGGCAGAGGGGTGCAGATCTAGAATCTGTATTAGAAGGACACATAGGGGTAAACGAGGGCAGACAAGAAGATAAGGGAGTTCTCAACCCATGCAAAGAGCAAGGAGAGGTGAGTATAGCAGGTGGTTGTGGGATATGTTCCTTGGCTGCATCAGAAGGGAGGACAGATGAGTGGGATGCACACAAATGAGGCCTGCAGTTTCTTTTTCTAGTTTTCTAAGTGCTTTTCCCCTCTACTTCAGAGAAGGAAGTGTATCATCTCTTATATCAACATATGTTAAGAAGCCAGGGTCTTAAAGGACAAGTTTAACGCTTATAGGCAACTGACAGGAGTTCTCCAATCTGTATGGAGGAGAACACAATTTTACACTTGATATGACCAGTTTTACGCAGAATGTGATCTTTTGCTTCCACTGATCAAGTTTGGTTTTTCCTCCTAAACTTGAATCTTATGACTGTGGCTAAAAAGATAAATACATTTTATAGCAAATAGATGAAATCAAGAAGTGTAAGAACAGTGTGGGTGGAGGAAGAGATCTGTGATCTTTAAGAAAAATTCAGCTTATACATTTACAATGAACGTTATGTTTTCTTGTGAAAACCACCTACATCATGTCACTTGGAAACCACATTAACATTCTCATCACTCCTAAGGTATTAATCTAAATGTTCCCACTAAATAAATGACTAATTAGTTACTGATTCAATCCTTTTCCCCCCACCTCTCTCACCTTTGATGCGCTCCACCCCTTCTCTTCTTGCTATTAATTCTCCTCTCCTATGACCGCCTTTTTCTTTTACTTCCTCTACAAACTTGTCCCAAAACCTGTTCTAAACACAAATGTCATTGCAATTCACTGTGTTTGTGTATTTCCTTTCTCCAGCATGTCTCCGTTCTTCTGTTTAAGTTGCAAGCTCTTTTGGAAGTTGGGCCTTCTGTGATTTTACAGAGGAATGATAACAAGGCAGCTTTTTTTTTTTTAAACAGTATCTGAAGTATTGCCATAACACTGATGACAACGCTGACAAAAATGATTTAGAGAAAGCACTAATAAGATTAACAATAGAAAAGCCCATATTCTTCCCACTTATGATTGCGTTTCACTTAAAATACAATATGAATTTATGTTTCCTGAGAACTCCCTTATCCATAAGGGATATTTCCTTCCTGAAGAGCTAGCTTTGATACACATCCTCCTTGTGGCAAGATGCTGTACTCAGAATCAGTCCAATACACAGCACAACTAACACAGAGTGCCCTGGGATCTTCTCCTCTCCCAAAACAACTTGCACCCCTCAAATGCAGTCCCTTCTTGCTAGTTAATCTGTACATTTTCTTCTATATAAAATATAGACCAGTATGCTTAGGCTTTTCATTTGAACATCAAGTCAAGAAAGACATCTTCAGCAGCAACCCACAGCTCCAGACACACATGTTCTGCGGGAAGAGGAAGACCCTGGAACACACATGTTGGTTACACACCACCGTTTTCTTCCAGTTCCATCTTAATGCGGTTCTGCTTACTATTGCCCCCTTCTTTTCTCATGTCTGCTTCCTCAATTCAAGACCCCCTAAAGTCACAGGTCTTCCTCCACAATCTTCTTGATTAAAAAACACTTACTACATTCCCTCATATCTTCCCACCTATAAAGAACTGCACTGAGCAGCATCCACCATCTCCGGGAGGAATAGTGAAAAGTTGCTCTGCTCTGTTTCTTTGTAAAGCCTACAGTTTTCATCCTTACCACATTCTTGTTTATGTCTCTTCTCTCACCCTGTCTTTTACCAAAGGAAAAGTAACAGTGACAGCAATCAAGAGCAGACTACTTTGAGACCTAGAGGAAAAGCAGGACAGAGGGATTTTCTCCAGTATGTTCAAACTGCTTCTTGCAGCCCAAGCTGCAACATAGTAAGCTTCCCTTCTTCAGCAGGCCTGTGAAATTACCCAGGGCAGCTTCTCTTACTTCATACACAAACTCAGTTTTATTTTCTTTTCAAAGACCTGATTTAATCACATGATCTGTTTGCAACAGGACTCTGAACATTTCCTCTCTCAAGTAAAGCTAATTAAAGAGGTTGTCAGCATCACTTCTTAACAAGAACAGTCTTCCCGAGATAAAGTCTTCGAAAGCCTCATGTCTCTTGATTCAGTTATTGCCTTTCCACACCTCTTCTCATCTTTCACAATCACTTAGCAGATGGATTTTATTCGCTTCAGGAGGTAGGTACCATTTACCTCTGCCTCCCCTCTCTGGGCTACTTGCTTCTCACAAACATCTATTTTCTTCAAGGAATCTACCAAACCAGTGGTTGTAAGCTTTGCTGGTTTTTAAAGTAGACACAATACTAAATGAAAAGTATGATCACCTAAATAAATGTAACTGATTAAGGATAACTTTTTCCCCCAACAGGGAAAAAAATAAAGACTGATATGAAAAATGTCTCTCTAGCTTTTGCTACTGAAATGAACTTATTTACAAAAAAAATCATTAGAAATGTATGCCTATATTCCTAATGCTTCCAAAAGAATGCTTTATTTTTCTTCCTACAGGATGAGTTTGCGTACAGTTACAGTATAAGTATGGCATTGCTTTAAAAACAGTTAACATCAACTAAGTAAATAAAAAAAATACTGTCAATAACATTTTTGCTTTTGTATTTATTCAGAAAAATCCAGTTATTGCAAAGCATCTGTTTTTCAGCAAGACCATCTTTATACGTAATTCTGTGTCTGGGCTGTTTACTAAGGCATAAGAGAGCCACATGATTGACTTATGTTTCAATAAACTCAGATGTAAAATACATTTTGATTGTTTGTAAGAACACTGCTTACATGTTTTATCCTGGAAGAAACTGTTTGCTATGAGAGTGTAATTCCAGAAGAAACACCCTTAACATATAAAAGAAACCTTGAAAAAGTTTAATCTACAAAACAAGTAAGATCAGTTGTTGTTAAAATCTACCCTCTCAGTGTTCACATAAGAAAACTTCCCAAATGTTAAAACCATAAATATAGAAATGTTAATATGGCCCCAAATCTTTATTAGCCAGTATGTCATAGCCACACAAAAATTATAGTTAGAAAATTACTTTGATTTTACTTATTATCCTGTGCACATACACACTGCACAATGCTTAAGTAAAAGAGTTCATATGCTAAGACATGAACGAGTAATTATGTAATACCTTTGCTGTAACTTAAACAGCTTAGTAAGATCTAAAAATTGCACAAATTTCAAAAATAGCTCCTGTGATGTCTTAACAACCTGTTCTACTTCCCATTGCAATGTGCCAACAAGGCTCAAAACCACTCCAGCATGTCATTTCAGACAGTAACTCCTTGGCCATGCTAGCACATTTACCAAGTGTCTTCACGGAAATCTCCATACCAATGACAACTAATGAGATCAAAAACCAGGACCTTCCATCACCATTGCCCATATTTTGCTTAGTCAGACTAAGTAACAAAAAAAAAAAATTAGTCACCGCTGATGACCATGAAGGCATGACTTAAAATTAAGCAATACTATGTTAATAGAGGTGCAACAAAACACTGTAACACTCAAGACGTTGCTCCAGAGTGAACAGCTAAGAGCAGAAGTTGTGTCCATGTTCAAGACAGCTGATGTGCTTTGAAATTTTGGCAAGGCTTTGCAAGCAATTAGAACTTTAGGCTGATGCTATCTAAGCATATATTTCCATAGTAATTGTTTTGTAACCTAAAATGTAAATTTCATGTGGCTGTGTCTTGGTCTCTAAGAATCATAGTAATTTTAGCCACCAAAAAAGAGGCAGCACCTCTTTAAATAGGGGAAAGAACTACTAATAAAAGTTTAACTCACTCCTCCATTTGTGTTACTGAAAATAAAAGTGTATGTGTAGCATCCAATTTTTTTTTTTTTGCAAATTCTCAGAAAAGATTGACGCATATTGATACATATCACTATATATTTACTGTGACCTGCTTCACGTAACAGCTAGAGCAGAAGAAACAGAACCTGGTTGAAAAACAAACAAAAAAAAATTGGGTATCACTGCATAGATTTTTTTTAAGTCCTTTTTAAATTGCATTACAGTCAACAGCATAAATAACACATAACTAGGCAATAACATATATTCCAATTAACTGGACTATATTAAAGGAAGAGATTTAAAGCTGAAGACGCTTAATGCCAAGGACTACTGTTTAATTGCAACAATAATTCCACCTAAGTGGAATGCCCTCAAGCAACCTAGTAGTAATTGGGCCCATGGTTATTGCTATGCACTGAAAAATTCTCCTCTCAGTTCAGCTTAGTTTTTTGCCTTAACACCTTTGCCTACCCTCTGCTTTCTACACATACTGCAACTCCAACATGATTTACTGTTGCCTCCTACGCTGCTCCCTTCCAATCAGATAATTATGTAGGGCCATCATACTGACAAACCATGTCTCCAATCTTCGCATAGGCTGCACATCCTATAAAGGGATGGCCACAGTCCTTGGGCCTTCTAATGTAACTGATTCACAAGTAGATGCTACTCCTCCAAGCAGCCAGGTGATGCAGTTGTACTCATCCATCAAATACATCACATACCTTTCACTGGAAAGAACTTAATACCCACAGAGTCCTTGCAATACGTACACCAAGTTGCAAAAAACCTCTTGCAAATCACGCTTATGAAAAGGAGGAAGGAAAGATTATCCAGAGCAGAAAACAAGTTTTTACAAGCTTTAAGACTTGTTTTATGCTATGTGGCAACATATGCAATTCTTGCCCTCAAAATTAGGTTCATTATACATTCATGTCTCGTAACAACTTAAACTGGCTGAATGTTTCAATACCACTGCTGGAAACAGAAAACCACTTAAGTGTCTATATTTGGACACTGAATTGACACTACCCTGTGTGCACAATTAAATTGTGATTGAAATGATAAATATCTGAAGTCAGCTACAGTTTCATGTTTCTTCCTTGAATTCTCTGTCCTTAAAGAAGGGAATCCAAGCAGTTTTAAACGAACTGCTGTATTTTGCTCTAGCTAAGAGTGTGAAGCACAGCTGTTCCATCAAGCTTCTGCAGCAGATGAATTCCTTGAAGTTGTAGTCAGAGGAACTGGTGGCACTCCAGACTTACCAGGAGAGCTTAGGACCACTACCAGACCAAAACAAATAAAACACCTGAATGGACCAGAAGTGTTTATTCAATGCCCAGGGCTTCCAAGCTGCAGCCATGAACCACAACACAAACTAGTGTGAACAAGGAAAGTTTGGAGAATTTCAATGGGTATTTGTTTTAACCTTTTCTTAACCTTTCCAAGACATGGGAATATTTATGCCAGTTAAGGGGCTTCCTGTTAAATGACACTGTGTGCCTTCTACACTTCTGAGAGACACCCGACAGCTCATGTTGAAATAGGATCATGGTTGTATGGAGGCAAAAACTTGGAGTGGCGCTCCACCTCCATGAGAACACGCTGCACTTTTACCCACACAGAGGGTACACCTGCCTGCCTTCCTGCTCTGGGTGCAGTGTGACATCAGCTGGTTGTAAACATATTTATAAAAATGTATCACTGGTCATTTATGGAAATAATGAATAAGCATTACTGTCATTCATTCCATATATACCCAGGTGAAGTTTGAGGAGAGTTGAGTGTTTTGTTATATAGCAAGGTTGTACAATGGTTGCCAATGTATCAATTGTAGTAGCGTACATATTTACTGCAACGCAATTGATAAGAAATACTCTGGGGATGCTCCTTAATAGATTAAAGGAAACATTTTACCAATGCATTTATTACAGAGCTGCTTCTTTTGCTGGCAAACTCTTATGGGAAAGATCACAGCCCTCAAGCCCATTTACAATCATACTTTAATTCACTGCAATTTTAGAGTCCTCAGAAACCACCAAGGGCAGACCAAGCACTCTGTATTTCTAAATCCCAAAAGAGTACTATTTTGACAGTGGGGCGAGGAACTTCTGACATTAAGAGCTACGCACGTTTTAAAATAAAATTTAAGAAGTTTCTGCTACGAATGCCTGGTAAGTGATGTAATTGAGGTCTTAACAACTGTCAGAAAATCTTCCAAACTCACTTGCCTTAAGCCCACTCCCTAGTTAGGGGTTAAAATGGTGATTATTCTAGAAGGTGTCTAGAAGTTTCAGGTGAAATACTGGCAGTTTTCTGATCTTTTTATTCTAGACCTTGAAAGTGAAGCAGCATATTCTTTCAAGCTTCTTCATATCTTCTGGCATTCATAGTTGGCAACTTGAGACCTTACAGTCTCCTCCATGTTTACTCAAACACTGCAGTGGTTTGAAATAAGGAAGCTTTTAACATACACATTTACTGGGCTCTAAGGAACAAGAAAGACACAGCAGTATTGTCACTTGGCTTCATCCCTGAGCTTTCAGACATTTGATAAAGTAACCAAAATGTATACAGACCATAAGGTACTGTAAACTGCCATCAGCTTCTCAGAATTTTAATCTTCACTACTCAGAAGAATGATGGAAGACCTGATAGGCAGCACTTTTGTTTTGTATGCTTGCAGGTGACAACACAGACCAAAGCAGAAATATTTTAAACATTTATTTTAGCACACACATTACAGAGTAAGCACTCTGCCCACTCCAGTTCCAAAACATGTAGGAAGGCCACAACTTTCTGAACAAAGCCCTCCTCCTTTCCATATTAAGGCAGAAAGATTGACTAGCAGATTTTCACGAGCTAACTGCCGCTAGTATACTAATAAACTGTTAACATGCCTGCTGAGAATGTCTTCCTGCCCTGTTTTAATTTGGTGCACACCCCTAGTCGCGTCACCAACCTATCCCTTTGACCTCCAGGCATGCACTGAATAACAAAGTAGGGCTGACAGACCCTACAAGTAGTATTTCAAAATGTTCAGATAAAGAGCTGCAAAGATTTCTATAGTCTCCCTATGAACCGCTATGAAGCCTAAGTTTGTCTTGCCTCTGATCCCTCTAAAAAGAGATTTCAATATGCTTATTTCTAAGTACCTGCATTCCCAGCTTCCTGGGCCTATCTCATTCCTGCATAGCCAGCAAAGATACTCCACTTGCGACAGATTCCAGCAGTTTGGACTTTCAACAGGCCCAGGTCTCTAGAGACCCAGCACCTTTCATCTCATCTATGACCTGCACGGCTTCCTGTGCAGCAGACAGAATCCAGTTGAGGCAGCAGCTTCAAGGCCTGCTGCCACAGGGAGCCCTGTGTCTTGCCAGAACACCACTGGGTCTCCTTTGGCAGGACCATGAACTGGACATTGCATTAACCAACATGTCACACCTGCAACACTTGCAAGATGAAATTTATAACCATCAGCCCAAAATGAAAATGTTCCTACTGAATATAATCTCAAACAAGGGAAAAAGTAGCAGCATGACTCCAGACAAGACTGGCTATTAGTGCTACTATGATTCCCAGTTCTTGTAGTTGAGTTTCCTGCTACCACAAATAGAAAGAACCATTATCTACTAATCTGGCAAATCTGTACACAGATAGAGATGACTTCCACTCAGACCAAGTAATTCTTCCTGAGAGACACACAGGACAGAAATGAATACAAACACCATGGCTATTGTAGTAAAGCTGCTCCTGATACCTTGCGGCAGGTGATACTGGTAAATCTCTATCCACCAGAGAAAAATGCATTCTGGGAGCAGCAGCACTCCCCGAAACTAGACCACTCATGTCCTGTGCCTTAGGCCAACATGTCATGTACTGTCAGGACAGAAGTCTGCAGAAATGTACTCAAACCAGCTTTGTTATTAACCTGATCTGCCATTTGAGAGTGTTCTGGAAAAGATACAACTTTATCTTTACAGAAGGTAAAATGTTCCTCAAAATTGTACAGAATTTTGCTGTCTTGGAGTGCTACAGTAAAGCTCCAGTACAACAAATAAAACTGGCATCGCTACACTGACTTCTCACTTTCAAACAAGTTTGCAAAGTTTTTTTCTGTTCATATCATTATATGACACTCTACACTATACCTCCAAACCACTTAGCGACTAACTCTCAGACACCACAGAACTGAGCAAGCTATTTTCATATTAGTCTATTCATTTTTGTCTTTCAAATGCCCAAACTCAAAGTGCAACAGACCAGTTTTTTATATTCAGGTATGGATTCTGGTAAGCCAGAAAAACAGGCTGGAAAAGCCAGACATCCTACAGCGACAGAAGGAAACCATAGTATTATATGTCATTGGCTTGAAAATAAGACTTCTATTTTCTAATAGGGCATTGACAAATATAAAAATTGTAATTTCATGAGCCCTTGTACAGCTCACTGTTTCCAAGCATCAGGTGGGAACAAATAACTACTTGAATGCTGACTTTTGGAAATAGGAAATTTGGCAACGGGGAAAGATAAAATCTGAATCTGACAACCACATTAAAACCTAACAGTCATTTTCTGCAACTCTAAGTTTTACAGTTCTATCAGCATACTCACTGTGTCAGCACACAGAGCTTCTCAAATTGGTCTGACAGCATCCATTTTACTTGCTCCTGACTGACAGAATCAGGTGCAGCACACTCTAGAGGGAATGGATGCTTCTCTATTTTAAGGAGAGTTAATATATTAATATGCTATCAATGCAACTCTGCTTAGCAAAGGGGAAGATTACACATTGTAGGTGGTCATCCAAAGTAACCAACCATTTTTTTCTTCATCAGCCAAGTGTTACTACTTTCTGCAAGTCTAAAAATACTATTCCAGCACACAAAGTTCCTTAAGCAAAGAAATTCATCCACACATAGCTCAGCCTCCTCCTAAGATCCAGTTCATTTGAAAAAGACAGTTTCCAAAGAAAGGATTATCCAGCTGCAAGATCATAGATACATATAGATATATTCTCAATGATAGCCTCAAAACATCAAGACATGGCAGGAATATCCAAACCCACGCAGTTACCCTCCACAGTGAGCAGTAGTAGTTATAGAAAGACTGCTGGCTTACAGTGTTTAGAGATGGAGTTCCACAACAAGACTGTTGAAATGTGTCAGTCACCAGTTTCCTGAATCCCAGCAGCATGGTTAGCCAAGCCACCTGGAAGCTCACAGACCACCCAGATGCCATAGCCCGAACAAGGCAGTGGAAATTGACCCACATAGTTGTGAGCCTAATTTGAAAAAGTCAGTTTTGTTTATGTAAAAAACTAAATCCTGGACAAAAGGGTCACAGACTTTTTAGATACAGGCCAGTAGCTATTTCTGATTAACATATTCAACAAGAAAGAAACTATGCAGATGCATTAAAGAAATTATTTTGTGTCAAGGGTTCAATTGACAAAATCGAATAAATAAACTTGTAAATAAGTGCAAGCCACCAGCTAAGACTGGAAGATCTGAACATTTTATCACCGGTTTTGAAGAATTAAGAAACCAACTTTATGAGTATTGATATCAGTCTCTATTCCATTCTATCAAAAGAATGGACAAGCATATTGGTGACAATTCATCATATCCCAGTGAAAGTCTGGAAAAACAAATGTTAAAACCAGAAGAAGGTGTAGTGACTATCAAAGCAGTAAAACGGAACCATTTTAACAAACCCTGAAATGCTGTCTGTACAGGTATCAAAAATGTAACAAAACCATCTATATGCCTAACACCTTCTGCTTTTGAAAATGATGATATTCTGCTGTACTTAGGAAAAATAAAAGTAACATCAAATGCTAAAACAAATCTTATATAGCTGCCTGGAACTAGAAACTAGATGCACAAGGGTAACTTGGTATTTGTTAACTCAGGCATCTGTTCATGGTTTCACAAAACACACTCTAGTAGCCTACTACTTTAAGTGAAGGTGGCAGGTCTGCATCAGCAGACAAGATGCTCCAGGGCAAAGGTGGCCAGAGGTCTGCAAGAATGGACAAGACACTTCTGACAAAATTCAAGCAAAGAAACAGAAGAGGAGGAAGCGTGGACAGGTTACTCAGGAGAAGTCAAAACACTGTTTGAGCATGCAATGGTGGAAACAGGAAAGCTAAAGCCCATTTGAGTTGAATCTGGCAAAGGACAAAGTACAGGAAGGACAGTAAGAATGGCTTCTACAGCTACATCAGGAGCTAAAGGAAGAAAAGACAAGGTAAGGTGTTAGCCTCTTGCTGAATGTGGCCAAGGAACCTGGTGACAAAGGACCAGAAAAGAAGACTGGTACTCCATGCCTTCTTCAATGACAAGACTTGCCTTCAGGAATCCTAGGCCCTGAGGTCTGATGTGAGGAACACCTATCCTTTGTGAAAAAGGATGAGGAATACAAACATTTAAACAAACTTAAAAAAAAAATATCACACTGAAGGGGCCCATTGGAGACTGACTGGTTCAAGCCCCCTCCTCATGCAGTGCCACCCAGAGCCAGCTGCCCAGGGCCATGTCCAGACAGCTTTTAAATACCTCAAAGAATGGACACTCAGTCTCCAGACAGTGCTCAGTCACCTTCACTGTAAAAAAGTGTTTCCTGATGCTCAGACAGAACGTCTGTTGCAGTTTCTGCCTATTACTTCTTATCACTGGGCACCCCTGAAAAAGCCTGGCTCTGCCTTCTTTGCACTCTGCCTTCAGGTAATTATACACAGTGAGTAGATCCTAATGAGCCTTCTTTTCTCTAAGCTGTGCAGTCTCAGCTGTCTCAGCCTTTCTTCATATGAGGAAAGCCCTTTAATCATCTTAGTGGCCCTCCACTGGCCTCTCTCCAGTAACTCCATCTCTCACACTGGGGAGCTCAGAACTAGACACCACACTCCAGATGTGGCCTCACCAGTGCTGAGTGGAGGGAAGCTGTCGAAGTAAGTAAACCTGGAAGCCAATCCCAAACATATGAAGGTCAAGGTGATTTGAAATAGTGAGAATGGACTTCTGAAGGGGAAGTCATGCCTAACCAACCCTGTAACCCTGATGGCAGAGCAGTAAATGCTGTTCATCTCTGCATTGGTAAGGCTTTTAACAACATCTACCATCACATAGTAAGACAAGCTGATGAACTACCAACTAAATTAGTGGACAGTGGGGAGGACTGAAAACTGGCTGCACTGCTGGGTTCAAGAGGTTGTGGTGAATGGCACAAAGTTTAGCTGGAGGCCAGTCACACCAGCATACCTCAGGGATTAGTAGTGGGACTAACACTGATTATCATCTTCACTGATGACTTGAGTAGTGAGACAAAGTAGACATACAGCTCCACAAACTGTGTAATTGCAGACACTAAGATACTATTCACTTGAATTACCTAGAGGCAAATGCGTAAAAGATCTTTCAGAAGTCCTTGTCAGAAACATTTCAATACAAAATTTCTTAAATGGAAAATCTCCATCTCTCAGTTCTTAAAGTTATTATGTGGCTACATCTATAAAATGACATCAAATAAAGATAACCAGGCACCTCCAACAGCAGCCACAAAAACAACCCCCACAGGACTTATCAAGGGCAGGAAACAGCCTGCACCTCATGCTTGGTTGGCAACCAACCCCTTCCCACAAAGTAACTCATATTCCCTTATCATGAGAATGGGAACACTGGGTAACACTCAGCATACAGGAAGTTCTGGACCAGTAACACAGGTTCCAAGGAAGTAGAAATCCACACATCACATCCTCTTCCTGCTCTACTGAAACACTAATTGAAAACTTTGGGCACTAGTGCCACAAAGCATTAAAGACAAAGCAAGATTAACTAATAAACAGAAGCAGCATTTGCAATGCAAGGGACTTAGTTTAATTGAAATAATTTCATCACTATTTACTATATTCTAAAATACATACAAACATAAAAAGGACAACCTACAAACTGACCTGCACGTAAAAGGCCAGAATCACACAGCTAACACACGAGCCCCAGAGACAGACTCCCCTCCTTTCAGTGCAGGTTACCACACTCTTAAAAGAAATAATCAAAAAGCAACTAAATAGAACTGACAGAGTTTACAGTCCATCTTCAACTACAAAACCCATTCTGACCTACACTAAAACACTAGTTGAAAACCATATATTCAGACACTGCTGTAGGCACTTCCAGGACAGGTCAGCCAATTCCTTCAGAGATTGGGAATATACCCAAGAACAAAATATGCCAGGAAGTAGATACTAATCTATCATCCCCCAGTACGTAACAGACTTCAACATCAAGCTCAGAAAATCCTTCTGAAAAGTAAAAAGATATCTCTCAAGTTACAGGTTATATTGTATTTTGATTCCTGATAGGATATTAGCAGCTACATTCTCAGAAACAGGTCTTTTCCTTTATTTCTGCTTTATATATCACCTACATCTGTCCAACTTCAGAGCCTGTAAACACCTGTACTGGAGATAAAACTGATCTCAAGCACAGTCATTCACATCTCTGCATGATTCAGTCCAGGCTAGACATACAGGTGGAATCCTCCCTGCAGTGACAGGTCTGCTGCTCTGGCCTGGTCACAGAACCCAGAACTGAAATGAAAGAATACAGCTCTAATTCTTCCTTATTTCAAAGAAAGAAAAAGGATTAGCAGACTACCTGAGCAGTATGGGAAGTGGTAAAGGACAGACCATAGACAGATGGAGCAACTGGAAAAGTCATTTGTTAGAAGAGATGCAAGCAAGAGGCAATGTAGGGCAAAGCAGCTAAAAACAGAAAAAGGAAGCAAAGAAGGTTAAAGCAGAGGAAGGGGAAGACCAAAAATGCAAAGCAATGTTAAAATACACTTGGGCATGAACTCACCTCTTAATTGCTACAAACACAATCCTCTACAAAGTCTAGTTCCAAATATACAGTACTAAGGCCAGGCAACACTAATGGGGCATTTTTATGGAGCAATGAAGAACTCCTGCTTTACTTTTAGTTTTGAGAGGTCCTTTCTCATATTTTACGTAACAGTCTAAGTTAAAAACATTATTAGACATCTAAAACCAAATCTAGGAAGCTGAAGTGTCTCTAATAACTTATCTGGCAAAGGATGGCCAGAATCAAATAATCCCCTTTACTATAAAAACTATGAAAACCACCACAAGTTTGTCAACATGAGCACAAGCCTAAAGTATCTGGAAAAGAGGAAAGACTGAACCACTGCTGTATACACTGCATACACCTACCCTGCAAAGTACAAACTTTGCTAATCCCATTTTAGTGCAAGGTAAAGACTCATAGTATATAAATACTACTGTGATATTGGGAAGAAGTCAAGCTATAGAACAGTATCAAAAGAAGCAACTAAAATTAGCTAAATATTTATTTGACACTCTTACAAAAACACCAACTACAACAAATTTAGCTAAGTGTTGGGAACCAAATTACAAAAGACATTTATTGTTATAATTAGAATCAAAGAAAATCTGTCTTGACAGTATTCTGATTTCAGATGCTTGAGATAGTACTAATCTACTAAAAAAAGTAAGTACTGTCATTTTGACATTATCTCCCCCCACCCAGTTGAACCTAGCTAGATACTAAACAGAAGACTGCCTCATGAATTAAATATAAACTTCTGGTAAGAAATTATTAATTTGAAAGTAGCACAAAATGCTGAAGGGCAAAAAAAAAGTCCATATCCAGGAGAACAGCACAAAAATATGTATTTCTTAATTCACTTTCATCAGCTTGCTAATTCAGAACTATTACATTATTTACTATAGGTTTGTCCCTATACCCTTCACCTCACATTAAAGCTTTCTTAAGCAGATGGAGCGCTTCTTACTATCAACACCTCACTGATCTTTCTGGGGAAGAGTTTACTGACTATCCACAGGAAACAAGCTCTTAACTCTCTTGTCTCTCTCTTGAACCAGATCCTCAGACAGCTATTTGACCAGAAAAGAAAAAATACTTACTCCTTGAAGAAAAGAAGCTATTAAACTCTACCAATTTGCCAACCCACTTTTGTAATTTTACTTCTTTGCTTGAATTTTGCTCCTCCTGAAGATTCCCACAGACTTTTTTTCCTAATTCCTTTAGAGCAGAATTAATTAAAAACCCTTATGTACTGTCTTCATCTGCATGTTCCTAAATAATGTTCTTAATTTAGAAAATATTAACCTCACTTTATAAAATGTAACTCCTACTTGAGAATAAAGCAAGCCACTCTGACTTCAATCATCAGCATGGGCAGACTTAACAGAACCACCCAGGCCTCCAAACACTTAAGCTACAGGCATCATGATGTCTCACACACTGAGCACTCTCAGCCTAGCAGAAAAGACACAGATCCCCCAAGACCTCCAGTACCCTTAAAGTGCCTCTTTTTTTTGCTAAAGATCAACCACTGAAATATTCACTTGCTGAGAACTTATCAGATTAACTATATAATAAGCACAACTATGACAAAGTATTGCATAGATAGACATATCTAAATAAATTTATTACAATGAAATCATCAAGACGTACAATTTTCCTTGCAGAGAGGTATAATATAGTTTATTTTTAATTTCTGTACCATACTGAAATCAGACGTCTGTTTCAAGGCACACGTGATTTCAGCAACAGATCAGACCATCTCTGGAAATAGTGATATACAGATTACAAACGATTTTGGGGTTTGTGGTATTTCTTCCCTCCAACACCCTCAATCTACTTCTCAGCACACAATGCCAAGAATGTGTTTTCAACCGTACTGCAATATATACTTCAATCCCTGCTAAACATAACTGAAAACTTTATTAAGGCACAAGTCAGCATGCTTGTATCTCTACCATATTTAGTTACTTAATTGAACAAAAATATCAGGAAGCCACCCCCGCCTTTGAGCCCATCATGCCTTTCCCTCCAACGACTTGTAGACTGGCTTACTATTTTATACCAGGAACCTGATAGTGGACATACAGAATGCCACAGCTGTTTACTCACCTACAAAATACTTATGTTTAACTTGACAGTTATGAGCTTACAACAACTGACAGCAGAAAACACTTGAGAGATATTAGGCTAACATTGTAGCAATCTTCAGAGAAAAAAGTTGTCACTTGAATCGACAGGTGCTTACATTACATGCTCTTAGAAGGGACAAAGACAATCCACTTTCACCCTGATCTGAGGAGCAAGCTTAGGTTCCAAGGACAAGTCCATCCAGAAGAGCAGATGCCAAGCTCGGGGCAAGAGCATGTGAGTGACGACTTCCAAATGGAAGACCTGAGCTTGTCCCGATAGCAGAATGTAGGGTAAAAAACTGTATACCAAATTCAAAATTTAGTAATTTCCTAAGAACTAAAGGCAAAGCACAGCCTCATCTTAAGCAACTCTCATCAAGCGCTGTTGGGTAAGGAAGAGGAGGAAGGGTTCATGGGACAAGCAGCTGCTGTAGCAATAGAGGAAGGCTGAAACACCTAGGCTGTTTCAGGAGCAACACCCCTGCCGTCTCCTCCAAAGATTTAACCACTTTACTAAAGCAGGTTGCAGACAGGGTGAGAAAGGAAAGAAACCAGAGCACTCTTCTCCAGCCAGAAGAGGACTCTGAGGAGCCACACAGCCGCAGAAACGCCCCTGAGCCAGACCCCGAGAGCTGGGGCACGAAAGGCTCTTTGGAAAGCTGAAGTAGGAGCAGGGAGTATTCAAACCGTGCCACATATTAAAAAAAAAAAAAAAAAGAATTACATCATGAGGAAAGCAGTTTTAAGCCATTTGCTTGACTCTTCTATCAGCCTCTCGAGGGGGGATGGGGCAAAGGAAAACGCCAGTGCCGCCGCCTCGCTCACTTGAAACCCGCGCAGGCCGGGCTGGAACGAACCCGGCCCGCCCACGGCGGACCCGGGAGACGCGCCGGCCCCTCCGGCCGGGCAGGGGGAAGAAGGAAAGGCCAGGGCGACCTGGGAGGGAGGCTGCGGCTCCCGGAGGAAGGAGGCCCGGACCGGCCCTGGGCCGGCCACGCAGGGGAAGGCGGGGGCGGTGAGGCCCGCGGAGCGCGCCCCGGGGCGGCGGAGGGGGTGTCCGCAAAGAGCGGCGCCTCCCGCGGGGAAGGAGGCGGCGAGGCGAGGCCGCCCGGAGGGGTGAGGGGAAGAGCC